>CM035818.1:28847050-29211817 GCA_020458035.1 Magallana ariakensis
TACTATATGGGCCATATTGACCCCACCCTAGAGCCTGAACCCCTGACCCAGAGGCCATGGATTTCAAAATTTGGTAGAGGGCTTCATGGACATCATAACCATGTATTTCAGTTTTTAACAAATATCTATGGGAGTAGAGAAGAAGATTTTCTAAGATTTAATACATGTTTACTATATGGCCCTATTGGCCCCACCCTAGAGCCTGAACCCCTGACCCAGGGGCCATGAATTTTACAATTTTGGTAGAGGGCTTCATGGACATCATAACCATGCAATCAGGTTTTTCCTCACATGTGTGGGAGTAGAGAAGAAGATTTTTGAAAATGTGGCTGTTTTTTGCATATTTGGTCCCACCTGTGGCACCCTGGGGGTGGTAGAGCCACCAATTTCACAATTTACATTCCTCTTACCATAGAGATGCTTCACACCAAAAATGGAAACAATTGGCCATGTAGTTTTTAAGAAGAAGTAAAAAATGTAAATTGTTAACGCACGACGACGGACGAAAACAGATAGCAGTAGGTCACCTGAGTTTACTCAGAGCATTTTGTTATAACACAACAAGGGGATCATATGAATGATCTTCTTGTAATTGGTATGATCTCAATATAGGCATATATTGTCTTGAATAAAATGTGATATTGTGGGTTTTTTTTGTTTTTTTTTAAATTCTGTTGTCCCATATCTGCTCTCTCAGAATAGAACACCCTTATTCAATTTTAACCATTTTAATTGTTATAAGTTTCAAACGCCCATAACTAAGTCTAGAGTTTGCAATTGTCTTGGTCACGTTTTATCCAATAATAATTCATTCACTTTGTGAACAATCTATAAATAGTTTGATCAATATAATTCGCTTCTTGCAAAATTTTTAAAAATTTTCTTTACTTTTTTTCCCCTGCTAAAAGTTTGGGTTCAGTTTGTGCCGTTCAAGTTTTCTTTTTCTATATTTGAATATAAATAAATGTTGCCTTCCAACATAAATTGGGGCCCAGCACCGCCTCTCTTGTTGCTACATGCCTTAATAATTGTGAATTAACAGAATCAAAGTGAAACTATTTTCTACAGAAGTTATCTCTCTTATCAGAGGGGCTTTCCACCTTAAAATTTCCATTGGTAGTCTGTTTGAATTTCTTTACCGTAGATATAAATAAAATAGAGATGTGTCAAACTGACACTGCGCTATGGGTCCTTTGGTTTTGTAGTTTTTGTATACATACATGTGTCTGTCTTGACAATGTGCCATTTCAGCACATATTACCAAATGTAGCTTTAAGGGGGTATATTTTTATGTTTAAAGTGTTCCAAATCGAGAAAATATGTAAATGTCGTGTGCATCGATATATGTAACTCCTTGCTTTTATTTTCACATATATTCTGAGTATTTCTACCTTAGATCTTAAGAAATCAGATTGTGTTCAAGCAGTTACTGAAACTAAATCGCGATTCAACCAGGTTTAAAATTAATTTGCCTGTGTAGTAATATATGAATTTGTTTTCTAAACTGCATTTGAACGCTTTTTGGGGCAGTGTTTAGTTTATCAAAGACGACTTTTTTCAAGCATTTATAACAGAGAGAGAGAGAGAGAGAGAGAGAGAGAGAAAGAAGAGTTGCATTGTTATAAACGGTAAAGTTTACAATATAAACGGTAAAGTTCTTTCTACGGTGTATGGCTATAAAGGAAGCGATCATTTGCGGCTCATGAAGGTTTTGTTATTTTTGGTTTTGCATACCCGCAAGCAACACTAAAGAAAGCATGCTGTTGTTATATAATATATAGACGGCAAAGTCAAGACTCGGCCCCAGGAGCGGTTAATTAATAAAACAAAGAGAAGTAGACGGAGACCGTGAGTTATGGTCTTACAAAATGTATCTACCAAGATTCGAACCCATGACTTACAGATTCGTAGTAAACCCTCTAACCCATTGCGCTACGCTGTATGGCGACTATATTAGGAAAGAAACTACTTATATAATTACACTTCATTTTATTGTTTATTTCGATAAACAATACATGTACGTCACAACATGGAGGTGTCCCATACCACCTTAACTGGTTGGTTGTTCCATGACGTCTTATTCGAGGTCATTTAACTCTTGAAAGTGTTCGTCACTATGTCAACAATTAAAGACACAGAATGTTTTTAACTATTGAATGTTTATATAAATATGACCATGTCATCCCTGTGATCAACACAGAGCTTTGCGATCAGTTTTAAGATCTCGCTTGAAAACTTTGCTCTCCATCTTACATGTAGATATATTGCAGACGGGACTTGAGCCCGGCCATCCATGTCCTATTGCGCGCGATACGCGATATTCCGCTGAATTACCGTGACGGGGGTTTAGGGTCCTCAACACATCCAATTTATTTCCGTTACATCACATAATGGTCATCTAAATACATGGGTTAAATCGTTTCCCGCTCTTTGTTTGATCATTTGTTAAATCACCAACTAATGACCTTGGGTCAAGAGTTCGATTACAGCTATTCGTTACTCGAAAAGTGAATACAAATAAGGTTTTAAATTCGGATTGCCATAAGAAAGAGCTTGTAAAATTGTGTTAAAATGTAAAACAAGTTACTAGTATTCTTTTTATGTAGTTCTATGTTACCGAATGTTTTAAATTACTCTTTTCTTTTTCTAGTGAATACATTTATATATAGTACATGTACTGGAACATTAAGAATGAATTTAACTCTATAGCTGGTCTTTCATACTTTCGGGTTTTTCGTTGAAGTAAAATAAATTATTAAAATCTAATTTCCACATGTTTGTACATACAGCTTTCAAACAAAATGAAGGTCGATAACATGTATATGTAAGTATATAATATTTATTCGCTGTAGTTGTCATTTCACCAAAATAACACAAACCACGAACAAACTAGAATTAAGACCAATGATGTTTCTCTCAATCTACACAATGAACAATACAACTCTTGGTTTTATGGTAATTTTAATTTTTATTCTTACATGTATCTTGAATTGCATGAGAAGGCGTTGATGCTTAATTAAACTTTTTTTTTATTCTTATCTTGAATTGCATGAGAAGGTGTTGATGCTTAATTAAACATGATTTATGCTAAAAGGTACATGTATGTAATTTGTATTATGCAAAATATAATGTATACTTTCTATAATTCTTGGAAATCATAATAATAACCGGATCTCTTCTGCTATTATTTGATTTTAGTTTGTTCGGATAAAAGAATTGTCATGCATCAAGGTAACAAGGTAACCAATTTTTGTTTAATATATATTTTTTAAAATGCTGCTTGATATGCACGCATGTATTTCTTGACAGGTCAAGATGACTTGTTGGCATTTAAATTTGTTTGCAAGTCTTTCGTTTTTTTTTAAAGTTTTTTTTTTCTCAAAAAGTTGCTATGTCTGGATACACCAGAAGATATACATATCACTCCCAGATATACCATGTACATAAGGGTCGACGATCGAACTCTTGTGTAGTGCGAGAGCATAAAGATTCTAGAGATATCTCCTAACCCAATATCAACCCAAAGATAAACAACACAATCTTTAAACTTACGTAAACTTCTTTTTTTTATTTAAACCGTAGACTGATTTTATTTTAGATTCATCTATGTATGCAAATTAATTGAATTGGAAAACGTCAAAAAAGGGTGCACCATGCTCCGTTGATTTCCAAGTTTGGGAAAACAATACGCTGATTGTTACCACACACAACACAAGACTAAAGTCATGGGAAGTTCTCTATCAACACGTGTTTGTTATTCAAACTTTATTTAAAATTTCCACACTAGCAAAATTCATTCGGCCTCAAATCCTTACTGACAGAAGACAGACATAATAACTAGATACCGCGTAAGCCTCTTAAGTTACCCCAATGAAAGTTTATTAAATTTTAATGATACTTTATGCACACATTTGGAGCTGTAGGGGTTTACGATCTTTTGCCTCCGGAGGCTTTGCTGGATAACTAAGGTATGTCTTTAGATTAGTATCCTTCTTATTTCTGTCTTTAACTTTAGTTTATCTGGATTCTGAAATGTAATATCACTTGATTTCATGGAAATCTCAAATGAATTTTCCACTTGACATTTATTTTTGCTTTTATTGTATACTTTCGTATAAAGGAATCTCGAAATTAATTCATGTTTGGCATCTGTTGAATGAAGGATAAACATATTTGATTTTGTTTCATAACTTTAAGAAAAAGATATTTTAGTGATATTACGTCTGTTTTATTTTGTAAAAAAAAAATGATGAGATTATACAAATGCCATTGCAAATTTCATTATGGCTTAGGACGTGAGTGTTTCAATTCCATTTTAATTATTATCTGATCTCATTATTTGCAATGTCCATAGGTTTGTAAAGATTTTACATTTCTCTTTCGTTTCCATTACAATTGGGCCAAATTCAACCAAACTCATCACAAAGCATCATTGAATGAACTTTTTACATGGTGGGGAGTCTAAAAACCAATGCACCAGATATAACATGCACATCATTCTAGGTAAACTTCTTAATATAATGGAGAATCAAGTTGGTACAAACCATGGCTCCTATACCAATAATGGCACCCAGTCCTAAGCTAGGCGCAAATTTCAACATAGGAATATAGATGGAATAGATCTTTTCTCTCAAGAATATGAATCATGATCCCATTGTTTACCTCTGCTGCCCCCCTCCCCCCTCGTACAAAATACTGTGTACCCATAGTTGGGATTATGAATTTTATGTAAAAACTTTAAAAAGAATGCCAATTTAGTTGAAGATCAATTATTTAAGTGAAATCACTTGGAGACTATAATTTGTTGTGTTGGGGTTTTTTTTGTATTTTTTTTAATATGATGATGCATATTGTTCAGCTTATTTTTTCATGACCTGGGATTAGGATTGGTTAAATTTGGGATCAAATTTTAAACATTTGATATTTATTAAAAATAAAATAGAAAACATCCAATGTAAAGAAAGGGATGGATTGAAATTGATAAAAAATTATATAAAACAGGCAAATACAAAGAAACTTTTCAAGTTTGATTTAAACATTTGGAGGCTCTCTCTCTCTCTGATGAATTCAGCGCTGACTATGGTTAATCTGTGAATAAATCCTTAAGACAAAGTTCGACACTAGCTGTTGTTCAGGTGTGCGATGTGGTCCATAGGTATTTTTTTCCGGAGGGAGGAGTTCGATTAAAAATTTTAGAATCCATCATAGCTACAAATCAATATTAAATTTTAAATTGTTCAAGATGAATATACTTCTATGTAGCGTAATGAGGGGTGGGGTCATCAATCATAGATTAAGTAAAAAAAAATACCAAGAAAAAAACCTACCACCCCCCCCCCCCCAACAACAAATAAACAAAAACAAACAAATCGAAACAAAAAACCTATATAATCAGTTGTAAAACTTCAACAACCATTAGAATGTCCGTGCTGACGAGTGCTAATGTACCTCTGTTTGTTAATAACTTACATATGTACCTGGTCAGTACTACCGTAATCACGAGACACCGCGTCTCTCTCGCTAGAAGTTTGGTATATATACTAAATCATCAAGTCTCCTGATTGATCCACTGATATAAAGATTGCAACACTCCTATTGAAAATGAGTTACTCTACTGTTAAGTGATTTTAGATAACTTTAGAGGCATTTTTAAAGTTCAATGTGTGCCATTCGACTAACTTGCGTAAAATATGTGTTATAAGATCGACGAACACTAAATTTTTTTAATGCTATTTTAGGATATGACTATGTCAACAACCCCTCTCTCTCTCTCTCTCTCTCTCTCTCTCTCTCTCTCTCTCTCAGAAAAAAATTAAAGAAAGTCAAATTCGATTTCAATCAAATTATTTTTGTTTGATATGTACAGTGGTAAGAAGAAATATAAGCGTGTCAGAAATTTCATATTATAACCGTACCTTAGGTAATGTTGACAAATTATTTCGATAAAGAAAACGCATAGAAAGCAAGAAAATTAAACAGATGGAATCTATGGGACCAAGGTTTCCATGAAAAGATTTTTTTCTAAAGATAACTTTATTGAAAAATCGTCATTCCGCTCTCCATTTACATAAAACGGCCACCATTAGATAGCAACTTTCCTATTGGAAGTATTTTTTTAAATTTGTGTGGTAACGTACATTATTTGATTAAATAACTCCTGTGATCAATTGATGATATCTTGACCTCAATTTCCCTGAAAATATTAATAATAAAATGGGTTCTCTCTTTTCAAAAAACGTTTGTAAAAAATTATTGACGTGAAAATCCAATATCGGGAAAATTTTTCCCAACATATAAAACCACAAATTGATAAAACATTTTCAGGATGGCTTCTATAGTATGACTTATTTCTAAAACTGAATTTCGATTACGGATTTATGCATGCAGAGAAGAGAAAAAAAATCCTTATAGATTTTGTACAAGCAATAGAATAAAAATTGAATTTATTTTAGCCCATGGAATACGAAACAAAACTCCGTCTCCGGGGTTTTGTTCTTGTTTTCCCCCCAACATAACATTAAAGATTTTTCATCTATTTTCTAATGAACCCATTGAAATCTATTCACGCCTTTCTGCAGTTGATACATTGCTGTAACTTTTTTGCCGCTAATCATTTGACATCTACATGCGAGTAAACGTTTCGATTTAATGGCTATTTTGAAATATGTATTTAAAGCACGGCTCTGGAATCCCCGTCTCGCCCTTTTAATAAAATCTAAGTGCTCTTAATCGATGATATTTAAATTCTGGATTAGCGATCTTCGCTAACTCAAGATGGGATTTTTGTGTGTGCTATATAAATATCGGTAAATTTTCTGCAGTTTCGCAGACACCTTACCGAACTGTTATTGATTGAAGGATTCATTATTTGACTTTTTCGTCACCGGACCTTTTGAATTTTCCATTCGAACTCCACCGGCTATAGGCGAACATTTCTTCCTTTGGCTACCTTTCTTGACGTTTGGCACACACGCACAAGGAATAGCCGTCGCACTCATTAACTTGCCGATTGGTTTATTTTGCTGAACTGGACATCCGGTGGAATTTGTTTTTCAGTGTTTAACATTATAATTAAGCTAAGAAATAGATGCCTATACATTGTTTGGACTGTAAACAATAAAAGTTTAATCGAATAGACTTTGAAACGAGCGAACATAGAACATTTCATTTTGCACATCTACGTCTGTGTATATCCCTACAGTTTGAGATATCGCCGATCAAGTGTTTGAAAAGTTTACTTGTTTGGATTTTTTGTTTGTCTTATTCAAATATTTATCATGGCAGTTGCCCGTCAAAAACTGAAGACCAACGATTCGGAAATGGAGAAGGACGCTTCCAGGGCGTTTTTTAAGAGACAAGAAGGTAATGTTCATGATTTTAAAATCTCATACCTTTTTTTAAAAGTTATTTGTTTGGTATTTTAGATCAACTAAAGTAGAAATATTGTCAGTGATTTAAGGACCTTCCCAGAATTAAGAATTCTTAAATCAATCGGAAGAGGTAAACAAAAAATCAGTCGCTTCGTCCGTCGGTTTTCGACGACGCAATTTAAATTGTTGTAATTTAATCATATAATTGATTGATTTTAAAACCAGATTGCAATAATAGGAAGTCTTTAAATAATTCTTTACATTTACTTGGCTGTAATAAAACTGCCTGAATATAACCTAGCCATCTAGTTTGTTATATAATCAGAACTAGTTACGATGTAATCATTTTAGTAATATATATTTGAGTTATTGGTTGCTATCTTTTACTTAGCTGTAACTTAAATGACCCACGAAACAAGGTTTTCTATATGGATGATCCTTCTAAAGCCATTCCTTCATCCAGTGTCGTCCACCTCTCCACATTATCTCTACTGCGCGCTATTGTACCTTTCAGTTTCATAAAAATGTCGATTCGTCGATAACGAAAGGGGCAAAAGATATTGATATTATTATGTCATTATTACGTACGATCGTCTTTATAAAAAAATATATATAATAAGTTCTCATTATACTCACTTTAGATAATAAAATGTATTAAATTAATGCTTTGGCGTAATATTTCATATATTACATATGTAATTAAGCAAAAATTGAAGTGAACACTATCTATGTGAAAACATAAAAGAAGGGTGGGGGGTATTTTACAGGTGCCCGTAAATGTAATGAACATTTGAATTGTCACATTTAATTTGTGTTTTTCGATAATAACGTCATCAAATGGATTTGAACTACCATGACATAATTGAAAAACAAACAGAAAAACGAAAACAAACATTATATTCCGGTACCAGGTGCGACTCTGGTGGCAGGCCGTACACAGGAGCTTTGGTGATTGATTGTCTCCCATCAAATGAATCTGGGAAAAGTAAACCAAATTATGTAAAGAATAAACAGAACATGGCTCTCTGGCAGGTCTCTGCGGTTCTTTGTATTGTACCGACCATAGATGTTTTGTTGGAATGAAAAAAAAGGGAATATCTCGCAAGACAAGATACCAAGTGACAAATTGCATACAAACGGAAGCTCGTCTCTCTGTCGCTAATAAAGCTGGAACTCTTTAGCTCCCCTATCAAATGCTAGCAACTTTTTAAACAATGACAAAAGATTTGGAAGCTGTTTGAAAATACAGGAGAGTTTTAAAATAAACCGTGTCTCAGATACATACACCGTAACATTAAGGGTCCATTTCTTCCCTTCTGCAATGTAAAATAGATATAAACATTGTTAAAGGGGTGTCTTATTCCAGTTAAAAATTAGAATGAGCAATTGTTATTTTTGTTTAAAGAGACTTCCTATGCGTGTTGGGTGTGGCGACAGGGTAGAAAAACAATTAAAGTACATCTGGAGAATAATTCACGAACAAAGAAGTAAGCGTTACAAAGAGGTTTCTGGATTTTAAATAATGGCAAACGATACAGATACTTGTAAATATTTTCATTAGAAAAACACAATTATGTGATATGCATTGTCGTATCTTGTGAAATTACGGTAGCTAACATTGATTAAATTGAAGTCTGTAATTGATACTTCATTCATTATGAGGTAGTGACGAGCAAGACCTCGGATAAACTTCTTTTTATTTAAAGTAGTGTGGATAAAATTTGCCAATTTTAATATACATTGTAGAACATGTATTAGTTCTTGTAGTTTGCTATTTCTATTTGTCCGATTATGAATTTAACTTTTTGGGGGGGATTTTCAATCGGCGTGCAGCTTTTTCAAAGCATTGACCTTTCTGAATCAATAATTTGACGTTGTTATAGTCGAATTAGAATCCATATATTAGACGTATCAAAATATTAATCATTTCAAACACTTGAACAGGTGTGATTTTCCCCTTTAAAGTTGTAAAAATAAAAAAAAGAGACAGGTCATTCTTTGCAAAGGTACACCGTATTGGAAATTAATATTTATGAAAGGTATTATAGGTATTATATTTCTCTGATTGAACTGTTCATATCAAACATACATGTTTATTATATCTAAAAAAGAAATATTTTTTTAAACACAATGCCAAACAATTAACTGGTAAATGCTGCATGCCCATGGCTTTTTTCTTCCCAGTGTCTAGCAAACAGATCTGTATAAAACTGAATGTACATTACTACTGGAAACTCGCAATATAAATAAGACAAAGGTTTTGTTATCTGTGAAATTAAACAGATGACTGTACACTTCACAAAACGGATAAACTAGTTTGACAAGCAATACATTGAATTTAAATACATACGTTTTACAAACATGACTTTTAATTAAAATAGTGTGTTTGGATTGCGGACTTGTTAAATTCATTCTATGCACCAAACGATGACTTCTGCCTTTCATGGTCTATTGTCCACCCAAAAAGTAATAAAAAATATTACGCATAGTTAAAAAAAAAACCAACATTGGTAAAATATAATGAAATTTATAAGAATAACTTGAATACATATTTGCTTAAGTGGTAATTATTGTTGAAATTTTCATGCTTCGTTTTGTAAAGCTGATTTTTGGAAGTAATAAACAACAAACTGCAAAGAGAAGTGACAAGTGCGCCTCTAGGTTGTCAGGTTCAAATCATTAAAAGAACTAAAAACGCGGATCTGCGCTGAGGTATGAAGGAACCCAGAAATGCTCCAGTTGTTTTTTTTTTCGGATACATTGAAAAGAAAAGTATTATAAGAGAATGAATAAATCATGAAGTACAAAATAAAAATGTTAACCGAGTTTTAATTCAACAAGTTTTTTATCTTCCCAAGTGTTATAGGTGTATGGGCAAGGGTAATGAAAACCTTTTTGTTAAACTCAAACAATTACTCAGTTTCATATTGCTTGGAACTAACTCCTAGAGACCCCCCCCCCCCCCGCAACCGCCAATCGTGTTCTTACCTAGTAAAATTAAACTGCATTTAAGGTTCATAAACCCTCTGCTACAAAATACGTCAAGAATCTTTTAATATACATTTTCATAAAGCACTATACCTTGTGATTTAAAAATAATTTATTTTAATGTCTCGTGCGGTTCTTATATTCTTAAAAATTGTAAATCAACATAATCATGATAAAAAGAAGAAATCATACACCGTTCAGAAAATACTGTATTTCATTATCAGAGAATAAAATTTAAAATATATACCATATATAACAGCAAAGTATGGTATCAAGAGAATATAAAACAATAAGTAAAATGTAGGGAAGCGATGCTTCTTTTGTCACAATAAATTTCCTAAAAATTCTACGTACATAAGAAATTTACGTTAATTTTGCAAGCGTTTCCTTTCATGAAAAACAAACATACAGCATATATAATGAATTTTCCATTATATGACCATGTATTTTCTCATAAAAGACTATGAATACTACTATCTTGGCCATTTCTTCTGAATGCTATTTTTAAATTATGAAAAGAAAGACTTGATGAAGAAATTTTATTTTCCATGTTTTTCAGAAATGACATTGTGTGAAACAGAGGTTATCAAATTTAATTATTAAAATTCAATTTCCTGTCATGCTGAAGACTAAGACAGTATTGAAAAAAACTTTCAGGAGTAAATAATTGTTATAAAATGAATCTGTATTTTACGAACTGACAGTTCTATGAAAAGGGAAAATGCGCATTGCATTGTATGTGCATTGTATGTGATGCTCAAAATGCTAGACACCAAACTTTCTATAGAGAACTATCAACGTAATTATACATGTATCTAAAATACTCCTTATAGTGTCACAAAATCCACAAAAGCATTTTTACGGAAGTTATCTCTCTTATCAGAGTATCTGTGAACCTTAATTTTGCTTTCGTAAAGTGTATTTCATTAAGGTTTGACCAATTTTAAAAGTAAATATGTGATTTTTTAAATTTAATAATTAAGTTTTTAAAACATTTTGCGCATGCACATCCATATAGACTGTAGCTCTACGGGAAATGGGTTGACAGACCGTTACACTGAATTTCCCGGACAGCTACAGTTCTGCAGCTACTCCCATAGACCCGTGGAGTCCATTGCTATGTATAGATTGTTAATTAAACTTTAAATGAAATTAATAATCACGATATGGACATATTTAGAATTAACTGCCATTGCCATTTAAATGACACTAAACGCTAAAATTGTTTTGAAAATTAGTAGGAATTAGGGACAATATATTAGCCACTGCTGGAAATTCTATACAATCTAGTTGTAGGATTTCTTCTCAGCGTTTTGGTTGGTGGATAAATGATACCGTTTATGTGGTGGAGGAGTCGAGGACTAATGAAATATCGCCTGTCCCCCTTTTATTGTCATGTCGTCTGAGAACGAACCATGCAGTAATGAGTGTTTATCAAAGAAAGTAATTGATATCTTAATATATTTTTGAATCTTACAGGCTATTCTATCTAAACATTGATCTCTCGTTCAATGTTTATATATCGACTATCAAGAATGGTCTTAGTAATAAGATGCTTTTTGAATTGCTTTTGAAATAGCACTGGGATTTTTTTTTAATAACACGAAACACATGTCAAATCAACTTACGATTATTTATATCGAACACGGTGTTCATGGACAATTGTCTCATCTTCACCTTGATAAAAAAAAAGTAAGGAAGTTTTCTAAAGATCAAAAGGTTTTTAAAAAACAAATAGCAAATCTGGGTTTGTGGTCTATGGAAGGATATCGGTGCTTTGAACTTGTTTTCTTTAAACCTTACGGATGAAGTGCACTTGACAAGCTATCAAATAAGTCCGTTATCTGTCCGAAATAAAAGATCGATGAAAATGTTGTACAAGAACAATGTTTTCTGGTCTGTATGGTGGCATATTCAGAAAAAAAAAAACCCAGCTATACAGTCAAGCGCTTCCGGCACCATGCCGTTATTCTCTGACCCGATAATACAGAAGCATTAAGTTTTTATTGATTGTTGGTAGGTAAAAATTGCATGGTCAATAAATCCATTCTAAAACACACCATTTCAATCAACCCCTCTGATTTTTTCCTTTCAGTGATATTATTGTATATAAAAAATTTGTTAAGCGGACATTTGTATTAATTGTTGTTGGTGATTGATATGAAGGCAAAGAGGTACCGGCATTGTTTCTTTAATTTAATGTTTTATTGTAGTTGTCGTTATTTGGTTTTGTTTTTCTAACAACAACAAAAATAAAACAAAAGCAGTAAAACACTAACAACAAAGAAGCAAATAAAACAAAACAATAAACAGTTTTTTTTAAGGATTACATGCAAGTAAAAACACGTGAATATACATGGTCTGGTTTTATTTACAGGTGAGGTGGGGGTCTACATCACAGTATACGATGCCACGGCCACTAACCCCAAGGCCTACGGCTCGGAACATTTCTACTTCATGGAGCTGATGGAGAAACTACACGAAGAACTAAGCAAGGGCAATTTTGTCAAAATGCGAGCAGCCCTAGAACACAAAGGAGAATTCAGGGGGACGTACATTGAGCGATTCGAAAAGGGTAATCATAAAGTACAGTCATACTCGTTACCCCCAATTTCTTTCTTAAATTAAAAGGCATTTACATAGCAGAAAATTAGAAGTGTTTAAAATTCGATATGCAAAGAGTTAAAGGCACCAATTTGAATTTTATTAAATTGCCAGTTTGAAATTGCCACGTGCATTAACTGTGTCACATATATTCAAATTCATCTTTAATTCATCCATCTTGATTGATCTCGAGTAATCCTTCAAAGTCAGGTGTATTTGCCAAATGGCTACTTAAACAACCTGGCATGAAATTGAAAATACCTGTTAATAACAATAATACACTTAACGTTAATCTTGACTTCTCTCAGCCAGTTTCTACAAGTATGCTCGCCTTCTATCACAGGTATAGTAATGGCTGTTGGATTTGATGACATACACGCTTTGGAAAGTGTCTGGGACCTTCACTCTTCCGAGAAGATGAATGGATTGATACAAGATCTTTTGATTAACCAGGCACTATTGAAAAAGCTGCAGGCGACTCGAATCGTCTTGACAACCAGGATGTTTGAAGACGAATACACGAACTGCAAGAATGAACTGCTTGGTCGTTCGCCGCAAAGGATTAGCATTAAAACAAAACGTATGATATACCAATCAATTGAAAATTATAGACTTGTTATCCTCTCCCCTAAGATACGCTACGCAGATTTATCTATGAGAGGCGCAGGAAAAATTTGTTTTGATGCACAGTTAATTATACATTCATGAACGACTTTGTCAATGAAACAAAAAGGGTATTTCAATTAATTTTTAAAATAGATATATTAATATTTTACATTTTTTTTCTTTTTCAAACATTTTATTTAGAACACGACATGGGGCTTCTTCAGAAACTTAAAAACTTTCAGAATCAATTCAACGACGATGTTCAAATTCTTCAAGAGACAGAAGCCAACTTCGGCAAGAAACTTGGGGAGTTCATGATGGTAGCCAAGCAAATCCTTCCGGTGAACTTGCTTAAAATAAAAACGGTGAAAGAATTCGAAACCATCGTTAAAGTAGCAAAAGGGACGCCTCGTGCGGCAAAGAAACTGGAAATCATTGACAAATATTTCGACATCATAAAGAAGCTGAGAAGCGTCTTGTCAGAGATAGAGGAAGTTGTTTGTTTGCCCCTTCTACAAATGCACAAAGTTTGCGAAACCGAAAGACAACGAGAGGTGAAACCCCAAATCCAAACCCTAACCAAAGAGACCCTACAGAAGCTACGCGCAGACGCAGACCTGCAGAAAGTGTCCCACCCTGGTTGGGGAAAACGTCTACTCAAATCCGAACATGATCTATTTTTGGGACTCTTATCTCTGGTTCCCATAGGAACCGAGGCAGCGTTTGATATCAATTGTCTCCTTGATGAATATATAAACGACTTTCCACTTTAGATGTCCCTTTGCATATTGTACATACATCCATCTGTAAACATTAGTTTATCTTGAGTTCTTTTGTACTAGTCAGATCAATTTAACTGCAAACTATTTGTGTACATTGATTTCCCACGCTTACATTTTCTCCCTCGTAGTCCTGATGTACAGCAAAATATATCATTTATTAATTATCGTAATCGTTCAATTTCATCTTTAATTTAACACAGAGAAGTCGACAGATCAATAAAATTGATTTTTATAAAAATCTAACTTTGTTTTTTTTTCTCTTAGGAATGCACTGGGTCATTATTATGATCCATGACATTCATTTATTTTTTTTCAAACGAGTGGTCCTTTTTTTCAAATCCCTTCTCTGACAATGACTTGTTATAAGATAAGTACAAGTTACCCAGTTTTATTACCGATTCATTCCCGACTCATAAAGTCCATCAGAGTTTAGGACTACATGTACATTTTATTCAAAACAGCAAAATAGGAAAATCAATTTTTCTCTTGTAATTTACAAATTAATTAAAAGACAATTTTATCTGTTGTGTTTTTGTGGCAGTTGATAGATTCTTAATATCTTATTCATAATACGGAAAATGAATTCATTTCATTAACTTAACATAATAAGTAATTGTTGATGTTTTAATCTCAAATATCTTAAGCATAAAAAAAAATTAAATTCTGTAGACTTAAAAAGACGCAATCCCAATGACCAAACTTGCATTAATATAATGGCTGTATTTTAATATTTAAATTCATTTTGGTTTTATATATATATATAACTGCTTATAATTCATTTGAATTTTAGCAAATAAACAATACAATACAATATATAGAGGCATTAAACTGATCACAGAAGTCAGAAAAAAATACCGTGCTTTAAAATCATAAAATTAGAACATAATCCAATCAAAAATTTATTTAGGGTTTTTCTAAATATTTAACACGCTGCATTAATTCCAAATAATTGTTTCAAATTTTGACTGGTCAATTTTGTTCTTGGGCTAGGATTTTATTTCATATGCAAAATAGGATGCAATTCAGAAAACTGGCTGTCTTCATCTGATAACATCTTTGAAACAATTTGAAACAATTCTTGAATAGTCTCCAAAGTATCCATGTAAAATTCTTATGCACAATTTAAGTATTTGTATGTATAGAGTATCCGGATTTACTCAAGGAAAATATTGCTGAATTGCCATCTTGTTACCATATGATGGAATGCTGGAGTGCGTTTTACAAAAGAACTTACGACCAAATTAATGAATGCCAATTAATCACAAATTACCGGTAATCAATTTTTTTTCTCGGATGGCTGTAAGTTATAATTATATAAAATCGAAATAGTTGTAAATAAATGGTTTTATAAAAGTTTTGTTCTTTAAAAATTATTCCACGAGACTGAAAATATATGACTTTGTCGTAAGTTCTTAATTTGTAAAATGCAGCCCAGAATGATTTTTTGGGTCATGATCTGCAAAAAAATTCAGACACTAAGTTTAAAATTTGTATTTTGATTTTATATAATCCAACATAGACTATTCCTTTAAGCTATTAATTTCTGACTCATTTTACCACATGATGTGGTGACACATGTGTGTAGATCTAGTAAGTCAGTGATAAACAAGTTAGTTTTGTTCAATTAATGAAAACATGTAAAAATGCACAAAAGAAACTGTGCTGTCAACACCTTAGTTGAGACCAAATGAAAAGAAAAAAAAAATTAAGACAGGTGGTGAATATTTTTACTATATTCCAAGAGAAATAACTCTTAGTCAGACTGTGAGCCATTATAATGAACCCCCAGAGGGTGATAGAAGTATTTCTGGATAGTAATCAAATGTATATGTACATGTACTGACCAACATTAAATATGACAATATAAGAACAGGCTTCTAAACAATAAGCCTTTATACAAGAATTAAAAAAAATAATCATATTTCAAATGCAGTCAGCCATCTTAATAAATCTTTTCTCAAATATTTTCATAAAAAAAACCAACTTTGCAATATATAACATATGTAGAGACATTTTTATTCTTAGTGTACAGCAAGATAAATTTGAAGACATACATATCTATAGAGCCAATCATCTTACATGATAAAAAAGTGACACAATATTTAAAACATGTAAAAATACAGTGGTTTTATAATTATTTGTTCGAACTAATTTAATTTATCATGGATTTAGTAAAAAATTAGTTTTGAAAAATATGTTAGATCATGGAGATTGATCCAACCAAAGAAAACAATCATAATTTGCTGTTTTTAACATAACATGTATATCTGAGAATGCATCAAAATAACAATGAAATCCACAAAATATTGGTGTTCATCAAACAATGATGAAGCCAGTAATCCATTGCGTTAAAAAGGGCAATACCAGTACTCAATACCAGACTTGTCCCTATGTCAAAAATATCACGCCAAGTATTGTCAACAATTCTTGACAATTAATTTCAAAAGTGCCAAAAAATATCTTCAAATCACAGGAGAAGCAAACAGTGTAAAAAAGATCACAACATTTTAACAACAAAATGTATAATTAACATTAGTTACTAAAACATGAATTGTGAACAATTGTATATCAAAAAGTAACAGTTCAGAAAAAAATCTTCTATCGAATCGACTTATTTAAAAAAAATCAGCAATAATTTAGAAAATGATTGATGGAAAGTCAAAAAATTTGCACTTTTAAACCTGTTAATGTGCAAGATGACTGACAAATTATTATTACAAAAAGGATTCCACTAAGATTGTGATTGTTTCAATTTACGTTTAAATTTTTACAACAGTGTTCAAATTATGCAGACAGTCTCTCTCAATACACACGTTCCATTGCCATTTATTACAACCCACTTCAACAAACACCATGCATCATCCATCCATGGAGGGTTCTAAATGCCAGATTAAATGGGCTGTGAATTCCAGACGATTTCCGAGTTTCTTGAGACACTTCCTGCAGGTGAATGGGTCTTGTTCATCTGCGTCGTGCAGGGCGCTGTGGAGCAAGCTCATGGAACAGTCCTCAAAATATATACTGCAGTGTTCACACTTCCACGTTCTTTTTCCTGCCAATCCAGCTGGAGGTCCCGAAGTCTCTTGTTTTTTCTCAGCGACTTTCCTTTGTTCCACTTGCACAGCGTTGGTATCCATGCCCAGTGTTTTTACAAGCTGTTTGAATGTGTTCCGCGGGTAAGGATAGTTCATTTGGATTTTCTTCCTTTGTTGGGCAGCCTTGAAGCTGGCTGGGCCTATTTTTATCTTGGCTTGATCAGCTATAGTTTGAGATGTTATGGGTTCGGAATAGCTGGTCACTTTAGCCCCAGTCTTTGGATAGACCATAATTTCAGTCACCTTTCTCCCATTGCCAATGCTTTTAGTACCAGTACTAAAGTGTATAGCGGTTTCGCTTTCATCTACAGTTGGTTTTTTGTCTTCAACTTCAGATTCTGCATTGTTTTGCCACATGTCCTTCACAAACTTTGAGTCAGATGAATGGACAGATATACCAGCATTCTGGAATCCATCTTGATTTGCTTGTGCCTGATTATTGTCCTCGTAATCATCCACTGGTTCACTCTTTATAAACTTTTCCATAAGCTCTGGTGATATATACATTGTACCATCTGTATCAATGGTTCCTGCATCATTTAAAACTTTATCTGCAGATTCGGTATCCATATCATCCTCATTTCCATTGGTCCAATTAATCTTTCGCTTTGCAGCTGATCTCGGAGGACTTCTGCCATCATTTGAATCATCATCAATTTCGTCTTCCAAATCTCTGACAATCTCTGTATTACAACTAAATTTAGCCAAGCCAATCACCATCAAGTTCTCACCCTCGGCGATTTTTGGGGATGCACTGTTTGGAATGAGCATTGCACCCTCAATGTCAGCGGACTCTGTCACTTCAGGTTGCTGAAGCTTATCGTGACTGATTTTGTGAGATTTCAACTTGTCTGGGTCATCAAAAGCTTCTCCGCACTTGCTACAAGTGAAAATCTTATCAATATTGTGCGTTTGCTGCAGATGATTATAGAGACCTTGACGTGTATTAAACTTTGTGCTGCAAATTCGGCAATTATTCTTCTCCCTCTGCGGCAAGTGCGTTTTCAGATGTTGTTTAACATGGTCTGACCTGGTGAACCGTCTTCCGCAAACGTTGCAGGGGTAAGGGCGCTCACCGCTGTGAACTCGCACATGGCGCTGAAGTTTGGATGGAGTAGAATAAGTCTTTCCACACACATAACAAGCATGCTTTGAAACTCGACCGGGTCGATTGTGACTTGCTATATGCTGCTTCATGTCTTCAGCTGACTCAAACTGGCGAGCACAAAATCTACACATGTACTTGGTGACTACTTTCAGACTGCCTTCCACTGCATCACTGGGTGACACCGCTGTCTTTTTTACAATGCAGTGGAATGCATTTTCAATCTCCTCACTGCTTGGAGCTTTAATTGATGAATGAAAACTGCTGCTGTCCTCTGATTCGGGAGGGGGTGAGGGGGGTTCTATCTTGGGCGTAATTTGAACAGACAGTGCTGGTTCTGTATCCAATGTTAAAAGTGAGTTGACAGACATTGTGTAACCTGTAGATTGAAAATAAATAACAAGTTAAAAATAAAACTTTCAATCTTCTTTATATGTGTCTATATAACTGCATGATTTGTGCATTTGTAAACATTACCCCCCCCCCCCCCCAATACACATCTGTAAAGTCTCCGTAGATACATTATTTGCCCTTGAATTATATCAATTATCACATTTTTTATACAACAATATCAAAATGTATTCTATTATGGTGTAGGTAAACATATTCTGGCGTTTCCCCATTTATAAATATACTAAACAAACAGTGTACTGCGTAGACCGCAGCGCCATCTATAGCACACGAGTAAAAAAAAAATGTAAACAAGACCTCATTGATTGTTAACCCCGCCGAGCCGCACGTGGGGAAAGATGTTTTCGTAAAATCAATTAGTAGTTTATGATCATATTCATTCGCGGTTAGTTTTTGGGAAAATGACGTCTACATCCATGAAGGATTTCACCGAGTTCCTTTGGAGACCCTCGCTCCCAATAAGTGATTCAATGGCGGCGAAGGGACAAATCCAGGCCGTAACGAATCCCTAATGATTATTTAGGCTCGGTGTCATCACTTATTGTATATCATCGTGAAGAGTAATGAACATAGCATTTACTTACTAAAATTCCCGAACTACAGAATGATTGCCACTATGATCCCTTTTTGTAACCCTTGCATTTATCCAACAAAGGGGTCGACCTCACCATGCGAGAAGCCTGCGCTGGGGAATTATTTCCGCTGACAATGGAGATAGCAAGGGCAATAACTCTATTATGCATTTTATGCAGATGGCATTATATGAGAACTATTATTGAATTGAAATATAATTGTAAGAGGAAATTGAAGACATACTAAATATATAACAACGTGTATTTCAAATAAAGTTATATGTTTGGTTATACTGTTTCCAGACCAAAGAGAGTCAATGGTACAGAACTTTGCATTACAAATACACCCCCCTTTTCACGTTCGTTCAATGCACGGTTGCAATATCTAAGTAGGACAGGTACAAAATAAATTTTACCATCCAAACCTAACCTGAAAATAAAATACGCATTTTTTTCTTTAAGGCATGTGCGGATCACACCCCCCTCCCCCCGCGGATGTCTGGGGCCATTATTTATTTTATTTATTTACAAGTAAAATGAAACTGATAGAAATAAATGAGAATGATTACCTGAATGGAAAAAAAACTGTGTTTTTAATTATTTTTTTTTGTAGGTTAAATGAGAGACATAAATAACAGAGATTGGCAACTCCGCCATTAGCGTGATTTGTTGTTGAAAAATGATTGCGATTCATTATACATGTACTCCAAAAGAAATAGGAAATTTATCAAATTCAAAAATGGAAATTATGATTAATATTGTTGTTGTTTGTTTGTTGTTGTTTTAATTTTTTTTTTGAGGGGGTGTTGTTGTAAAAAAGTAATAATAATTGACTTGGTTTTGTTGCAATTCAGATATTCCGATATCATTAACGTTGTTTTCAGATATGAGGGGGGAAAAAAAGAACTCAAAACAAATGTCATAGTTCGAATAACGTATTGATATCCACCCAGTAAATTAAAAAATTATAGTAAAACACAATTTTCAAGAATATTTTTATTGTTATAAATATATAATGCCCATGAACAACCAATCTTACAATTTGGACTGTATATCTAAACACGCTCCAAGATAAACAACAAAAATAGTTCATGTACGTGTATTAGAAATTACTCCATTTATTATATCATGAAATTACATTTGTCCACAAGAATGAATAGAGGCCAAATAGGCCTATAAGACGTCCCTTTTTTGTCAACTTGAAACGAACAAGAATGTGCCTGGATAATTATGTTGATCAGATGTGCAAGTCTGCTCAAAAGTTTTGAATTGGTCAATCTTGCCAGTTTTATTGTATGATTGTATGATCTATTAATTCTTAGTATCAATATCAACTTATCTGATTTTCTTCTTCCTTTTGGACAAGGTGTATCATATTAAAAACAGCTCAAGCAAATATCTTACAAAGGACATTACCATTCCATTCTATGCGTCTTCATGAAGGGGTCTTAAGTTTTATCAATTAATCAGAAACCTACTAGCTTTTAGATAAATTGTATCCATAAAACAGAAGGGGAAAAAATGAGCGTATGTCATGCCTTATATAAAATAAAATTCAAAGATACAATTTGTATGTAAATGTTCGCAAACTGTAAAACGACACAAGATAACACATGATACTGCATATTTCAGTATGCCAACTTTAACAGCAATATTAATCTCATCAGATTGATCAAGGTCTCTTAACAGGCAACTACTTTCAATGCACTCTTCTTTCTACACCTCTACAAACTGTTCTTTTTGTTGATACGCTCGGCTATGGCACTAGCTATCCTCTTCTTCTGTGGTTCAGTGTAATTGAATATGCGGATCATGGCACGGAGATGGTTGTCAGACTGTTTCTGATCAGTGATGTAATGGTAGAACGAGTCCTTAAGGAACTGTAAAATGGCCGCCGCCTCTGTTTCCGGTCTGTCAGCCTGTTCGTAGGATTCCTGTCGCCGGAAGGACTGCCACTTGGCCAGCTCCATTTCAGTGTTCATCAGTTTTTCTAAAAGCTCCCGAGTTGTTACAGATGTAGATTTCCCGGATATGGCGGCTATTCTTTCAATCTGAAATATTATTGCCATTGCTTAAAAATCTCATTTAACGCTTTCCAAAAAAATTCAAAAACATGCAAAATATAAAAAAATATATCGTGTTACCTCAAAATTCCTTTCAAATTTTGCTGATTCTTGGCCTTTCCGATACATTTCATAGTATATCTGTCCATTCTTTTTATCATTTTCAGCGATTGTAGCCTGTTCAAAAAGCAATGTTTTACGTAACTATAATAAATTCAGAATTCATTTATACCTGTAGTCGAAAACAAACACATACGTCATTTATTTTTGTACATATACACGGTACTTTTGTTTTCTTTCCTTTTTTTAAAAATGTTATTATAAATATCTTTGAAATCTGATATTGTGAACAATTTGTTTACCTTGAGTTCATTTACAGTCTTTTCAAGATAGGAAATCTTTTGTAAAGATTCATCATATGAAACCTTCAGCTCATCCTGACTCGACGTCATAGTTTTCAGTTCAGCCCGAATTTCCTGAATTTTGAGATCTTTACTCTCAATAATATCTGCCGCTTCCTTGTCGAGGTTTTTCTTCAGCAAGTCGATTTCTTCCACTCGTTCAGCGACATCTTTCTTCAGTTGTTTGATTTCCCCTTTAAGTTGCTTCATTTCCATCTCCTTGCGTTGTGTTGGAGTGACATACGTTTTGCCGTCACACTCCTGTTGGTCATGAGACACGTGACCTTTGGCGAATCTCAGTCTACTTGATACCGTCTCCCGTGGATGCTCGTCAGATCTGAATTGAGAGATGTTCAACGTATTTCCAAGTGGTTTCAGTGGGAGAGGTCGTCCAAACTCCGAGGTCTGCCGATGGAGATCTTTTGTTGAACTTGCTTTTGGAATAGCATTGACACCAGCGATGGTACGGCGTCTGCTGATTTTGTGATCAAACAACTTGGAAGGATGGTGTGTCTCGGTGAAAAACTTCTTAAAATCTCCTTCTTTTAAAGTGTGTTTGCCCAAATTTCTTGCTACGTTACTTTCAATGCTTTCTAGACTCCCTCCTGTACTGTTTGAAGACTTACTTGAATGGTCGTTGTCGTCACCGTTAGCATGTGTTTCACAACTGATAGGAACAATGTCATTGACGCACTCGAATTTATGACTTGCAACATCTTGCTGTTCTTTTGTTTCTTTTGACCCTTTCGCATCATCCACGGCAGAAGTTAAATCTTCCAAACTGTCTCTGTCACAATCTGCAGCATCGATTGCCGGAGCTTTACTGATGTTCCTTTCTGTTGTCATTCTTCTAAACCTGCTAATAAGAGGACCCTCTCATCATTTTGGGCATCTGGCTGAGATAGTTACATGTATGTACAAGTTCACAGCGTCTGCTCACATCGATCGACTGTGTCCAATGCTAGCTACAAATAATTGCAAATAAGTGTATAATACATGCTTCACACAGATTGTTCAATTATACGAAAAGTAGTACTCCACATTAATTTTGTGTATTGATCCTATCAACTAACAGATGTGACAGCAAATCATTTCAACGAAGCACATCATTTTGTCAATAAAGTCATCGTTGTCTAGGGATGCAGTGATTTTGGTTTAGTAATGCAGTAAAGATGGACACATACACTCAACAATGGGGTTATATGAGAAAATTAGCAAATACTTTGACGATCGGTAGGGCCGCGACCCTCCGATAAGGTCTGAGGAACATGTACAATGTCATGTGTTTCTTTGAACAGTTCGCTACAATGAAATAACCAAGGCAATCACCGCACTTTTTATCAAACATTTTGGATAGAACAGATCTTAAACCATTAATGTAACTTAAAAACCATTATCTTATCAAATAATGAGCTGCTTACTTATTAATAGTTATACTCTTTTCAACAGTTTATAAAGTACACATCGTTTAACTCAGAACTATGGTAACATTTTCAATAAATCATGTCTTGCAATTTTTCAATCATATCATCATGACAACATGATAATAATCGGTTGAGTACTAATAGTATATTAGAAATCATCATGATGGTTCAATTCACAATTAGTTTGTACCATGTTTAATAAGATTTACACACAGTGGCAGTTGACAAAGTTTTATGAAAGAAGAGTAAGCATGAAACGTGCACATATGAAACGTTAAATCACATCAACAAAAATATGAAAAGATTTACCTTGCCTGATTTCAGATATGTTTTCCCTATGCATCGTCATCACTTATTGATCTTCATGCGCGTTCACCAGTGAATCATGTAGGAAAATTGTAACAGTATAAAAATTCATCTCTGCATTATTATTATATTTTATTATCGATTCTCTATAAAAGCCAGAATTTCAAAAAGGCTAACGAAGAATGTAGAGCCAGGTTGAAAATTCCCCCGGGGTCATTTTTTTCAAAGTTGAATATAGAGACCAAAGGTGTTGAATTACATGACCCTATTCCGTTGAAAATTTAGCAGTGATGTGGACTACCAGTTTTAAAATCAACATCAATTAATCCCATTAATGAAATGATATTTATATTAAGGTGATTTAGGACATATAACTGACTGTGATATATCCAATAAGTTATCTACCCTAAATCACCTTAATGTAAGAATTCTCTCTCATGAATTAAATGAAAAATCAATTCTTTATAAAAAAAAAAAAATAAATGGCCAGACCGGCCAGTTTGACATAGGTAAAAAATTCAATTTATTCCATATCATTTAATTTTATACACCTGAAATCAGAAAATACGGCCAATTATTTAAATTTGTACAAAAGAACGTGGGGTAAGTCCATTTGAAAAACCCACAATTTTTTTTTCTTACAAATATCACTTTTGTTACATTTATTAAACATATGTAATCATTTGCATTCAGTATTGCCAAAACCTTCAAAAACTGGCTTCAAATTTAATTCATATTAAGACATCAAAATACGTATATACTAATTGAGCAACAAAATGCTAATGAAATCGGATGTTCAGACTATGATTTTTTATAGAGTGGGTCATCATACCATTTTTTAAAGAACGTATATTTATAAAACATGTCAATGTCTCTCTTTTTCAATTTTCAATAAAATGGTACCAAGACCCACTCTATGGTAAAAAGCAAGTTTTCTTCAATTAATTTTCAAGATGATCATCAAATGGCCAAGACCGAATTATGTTTGCGCAATACTAAATTGAGTTTGTTATTTAAATGGATTCAAACATGTGATTCCGTGGTGTAGCGGTTAGCGATGAGTTCTTGGAGCATAAGTATGTTGAAGTAGGTGTTCGATTATAATAAATCGTGTTTTTAATTTTTTTTTATATATCTTTGTTTACTTCGTTTTAATTCGAAAAACTCATTGGATGTAAAGAAAGTAAAAATTGCGTTATTATGAATTAAACAAATGCACCTAATCATTTTATAGATTTTTAGTTAAAGCTAAATCAGTTATCTTTAGTATGATTTTTAAAAATAAACAAGTTACTTGGTTGAGGGGGTACAAATTATGGACTTTATTAAGACAAAAGATAGGAATTCTTTATTCTATGTACACGCACATAATAAATTTTCTTGAGATATGTAAGCACAGGAATAAAAATATTTGAAGTTTATACACATATTATACTATAGTCTATAAATGCGTGATTGTCATTTGAAACATACCAGTGATAGGGTTGTGGCCACGTGTGGGCATATGTCTCGGCTTATTCCCCCAGGTTCTTTACTGTAACGTCAAGTGGATTTTAAAACACGTTTTTTGCATTTTATGACGTAGGCAAGTTATTCCATACGATACATATGAATTTGTTTAATAAAAATATATATATAGTCTTAAAATTTTCTGAAATCATGACACGTCACAATTCTAAATCTCTGAGAAAATTGTTTGTATTTATTTCAAAGATTTTCGATGCTGTCTGTTCCCCTCAGTAAAATTGTTTTTCTGAACAAATATCCCTTATGCCAAGTCTTACATAATTATGAATTCTGTTATACGTTCATTTTTACTATTTTTCTCCTGTATACCTCTACAATTTGTATTTTTATGTTTACTCTTTATATACATGCATATTCCTCTTGTACCAGATTATTTGGTTTGAGTGAGAAAAACTGAACTTGAACTTGATATATTATCTTTGTAAAAAAAATTCAATTAAGGAAAAAGAATACTAGTACTTTTTTTTTTAAACTTAAACTTTTATGGGATGATCATTACAGCTAGTCGGGCAAGTGATCAACTCTAATAAAGTCCGAAGGGCTTTATGATACTAGATTTGATCACGGTTTGACTCTAATGATCACCCCAATAAAAGTCAAAGAATGGTTCTTTATTCTTTATTTTTACATTTTTTTTTACATTATTGTACGTACAATTAAAACTATCAATATTCTTACGTACATTATAACTTGTATTACGCCAACCCTACCTTTATCACTAATGTGTTTTAATTATTAACACGCAGTGCAAAGCAACTACCTATGTACGTGATTCTGTTGAACACGCCTCTTTTAGGCAATGTGCCAATGATAAAATCATGGAAAAATTAAAACAAAATTTGATTTGACTTGTAGTTTTATCAACTCAACAAAGCCACCGGAAAATGTAAATATTTCAGAGAATAAATTAGAATAGTAGATATGACGAGCATTGTGGTTGTCGTTATCTGGTTTAAAATAGTTGACTACCAGTTTAATAGTTTTTCATATACAGTAGATTTTAAAACGTTGTAGAACCACTAATATTGTATTAAAGGAAAGTAACGACCTGTCATACTATGCAACAAGGTCTGCAACGAAGAATGTTTTCCTTAAAAATAATCAATTAACTTTTAAATATAACATAAATTTTTAATAGACCAAAATTAGAATATGTGGACGACGAGTTTCGACTTATTGTAAGAATTTAACTAAAAAAAATATAGGCCTCAGCTGTTTATACTGCTCCGAAATACTTAATATCAAGTTTCTTGAACATATGAGTGTGACATTTGATGTATAATGTCAATTGTATATTGTATCTCGAGTACTAAAACCTATGGTTGGAGAGAAAGAAATGACATAGATTTTTTTTAAAACTGAAAACTTCATCTATGCATTTACAAACAACTTAAAAAAATATTACGGAAAGAAAAATTACTAACACTACAAAGATTCGACAATTTGTTTTGTCATCATGTTTTTGGCAAAAGCTACTTATCAAACAATATACTAGTAGTCGTTATTACATCACGTATACATAAAAATGTACTACATTATGGATACCAAAACACAAACACGTAAATCAACTTCAGATTATTCATTCTAACCAAACAAAGTGGTACACAAGGAACATATAAAACCTATAGACATGTTTTCATTTCTTACATTTTGTTGTTTGCAATCATTATATACTTTTTATCATCGTAGTCAAATGAAAAATGACAATAACAAACTGTCAACCATCTCAGAAATCTATAAAACGAAGTAGAAAGCAAAACATTTTATGGAATATAAAAAGGAAATTTGTTGATGGCATTAACACAATACCAATTAAAAGTTTTATGAGTATCAGCCTCCTTATCTCCAAAACTTATACTATTTCAGTGCTTTATATATAGCAATTAGGTAAATTGAAAAACATATTCATCGGCATGGATATAGAAAAAACTTGAAATCATATATTCATCAGTACAGAAACGAGACCATAGTTCTTTTCAATCAATGAATTGAAGTATTCATTATTTCTTTTTGCAAAGTTTCATTATCACAAAGAACATATATTTTCATCTTATTTCTGGAATTGATGGATAAGTTAACGGTTGAATGGTAGATGATCAGTTTTCATTTCGATGAAATTTACAAGAACAAAGATCGTTAAATGCTTAAGGGCAGCAGTTGGTCTTTAGTGGCGATAATGCACGTGGAATGGCGAAGGTTGATACTTGGAATGATAATTTACCAAATCTTTTTGGCCGTGTTCTCTACTGACATTTATTCAAAAGGTAAGAAAGTTATTCATAAGAAAATTTAATAAGTTGCATCAACATAAATGGCAAATATAAAGCCTCGATATCATACTTCTGCTTTTGCCAAAAAATAAAATAAAAATGGATCTACTCTATTCTCTTGTTTTCTTAGAACCGTGCAATGGAACTGACATTTACGGGCTCTGCTACTGGGGTATCATGGAGAAGCTCACTTTTTTAGATGCAAATTCTAAATGTGGCGAAAACAACGGAACATTAGCTGAAATTCCAAATTATAACAGCAACAATTTTGTTTCTACCAATCTGTGAGTCAAGTTTGTTAATTTATCAAAGTCACTGTCATAAAAGAGATCTACTTATACAATAGTTGGTCACCCGTCGTTAGTATAAATATTTTATAATGTACTTCTTTTCTCAAAACGAGAAGCTTGTCTTGACGTTGTCTTCACACTTAGCCTACATTTTCACTCAGGTGTAAAATTAAAAAAAAATGTTGCAATTGGCCGGTTGGGAATTGAGAATTTCAGAATATTGATGTTGGCTAAGTGGAAATAAACCATATTGACTATTTATGGCTTGTAGCATCGTTTGGAAAAAAATGTGTGAATTTTGACATTCATTAAAAAAAACATAATTGTCGGATTAAAAACTAAATTGTTGATAGAATCTCCTTTGAATTTAACAGACAAAATTAATATACATCGACATGATAAACAAATGTGGCACTGCTAAAGTTGTGAATTTCATGTTCTCTGAGTAAGGGTTCTGGAGTAAGGACGGGTGGTACCTTTCGATCTTGAAATAAACATTAATTCTTGTATTTTTTTTTCTCTCTATCAGACGAAAAAATCAGACATTACTATCATACTCAACACAATGGTAGAGCCTACTCAGGTGTCAATAAGCAATAGTAAAAAAAAAATGGATGATCATGTTGCATAAAAAATGCAGAGTTTTGTATTTAATACGTAAAGAAGAATAACAAATACCAAAATAAGTTTAGGCTGGACAGCAGACTTCCTCCTGGATTTTCAAAATAAAGTGCTTAGTTTTTTTCAATGGTTTTAAGTTTGATATAATCAACAGTTCCCTAAATTTTATTCTAATTGGTTTGTGACAATACCTGGAAGGTAGGAAATAAAGTTGAAAGGGATTTGCACTCGAGAATAAAGTCAAATTTGTCCGCTAATTTACCAGTATTACAGAGTGTACAATTCCTGTCATTTACAAGAATTCCATACCAGCTACCAGTTTCAACTGGTAAACGGTAATATGATGTTCTGAATTTAATAAGAGGTTTCCAATTTTTTAACTATTTTTTTACTCTTCCAATTACTATTTAACGCAAGTATACAATAATTTTGTACCTCATGTACTATTGTATATAAATGGTTTGAGCGAGTAAACGAATTAAATTGAATTGAAGAGAGGTCTTTCTTGTTTTTTATTCATAATTATAGAGCAAAGAAATAATTATTAGCGACAAAACTGTTTCATATACAGGAACATTTTTTTTTTTACAGAACGAACGATTCCAACTACATTTGGATTGGGATAAAATATAAAACATCGAGTGGTTATGTTGATATGCACGGCATGTCGCTAAAGTTTACAAATTGGAAACGAATGATGTATTACATCATTGACTTGGTTACCTCAAACCATTGTGTAGTCATGAAGTCAAGAATGAACGCTGTGAATTGTGCACACCATTTCCGTTACCTCTGCTCCTTACCGAAAGGTTGATACAAAAGTTCTTAAGTATACAGTTAAACTTTGTTATCTCAAACTATATGTAGATGAGACTGTTTAAAAACTTCGAGATATCAGATGATTCGAGATATCGAGGGTAAAATACTTTAAAAAAATAAGTGGTTGGGACTTACAAATCACTTTGACATAAATATTGTATTCGAGATATTAGTGTTCGAGATATCGAAGTTCAACTGTATATTAAATAATAATAGTCTTTTTTATAGAAATCATTCATTTTTCAACAGAACGACGCGTAAAAATGTTAAAAATTAATATGACATGTCCCTGAGTAAACTGTTTGTCGCAAAAAAAACAAACAAAGAAACTAATATACACGCCATTCTTTGCAGAGTCAAACGGGACCATTGAAATGCCGTGTCCGGATTCTCGGTTCGCTTTGGATGGAAGATGTTTCTGGAGAAGCAATGTATCCATGCCATTTTGGGAAGCAGAAAGAGAATGTCAGATTAAAGGGGGACATCTTGCTTCTGTCCCAGATAATGAGACACTGGAGTTCTTTAAATTCGAATTATCAAAGTGAGTAGAAACATTTAACAAAATAAATTGTGGTTTAATAAGCCAATTATTATATACATGTATGCATTTTAAATAAAAACCCATAAAAACCCTTAATAAAATGTTCTCTATTTCACAATTTAGAATCCCTTCATACCAGTATACATGGATTGGAATCCGTTACCTTTCAAATAACAAAACATATGTCGACATGTTTAATCAGACCCAAAATTTTACCGATTGGGAGGTCAATGAACCATCAGTTATCGTTCATAAGGCAGCAAAGTATGTTAGCTTGAGAAAGCAGGACGGCGGCTGGTATGCATTTCCTAACGAATACCTTTATTCTGCTGCGTGCTCCAGGAGGACTGGTAAGAACGTCTTACATGTATTACATTAGGTAAGACCACCGTTGTTTTACTAAATTGGTAGCCTGTATATGGATGGGACACCGTTTTAATATTATTTAACTTAAATCAACATTTTGTTTTAGAAAGAAGAAAAAAAATAAAGAGATGTTACTTGATTGAATTAGAACCCTTGCTTATTAGATAATGTGGCATTAGCTTGCAGGGGCTCTGAACTCCCCCTGAATGTCTCCACCCAGCTGCTACATCCATTCAGTGACATTGTGACTGACATGGTGTTTGAGTTTGGATCGGAGGTCAGGCTCAGACACGACCGGCTCCTGATCACGGTAGTATGTCTTCACACAGGATTCTGGAAACCGGATAATACTACTGGTGAGTCAATCGTCGTTAGGTAATTATTTTATAATTATTCAGTACATTTTGCAAACAACGAGTATACTAGTTCATATCAGATATTGGATTTTGTGCCAGTTATAATCTAAAACCATGCTGAAATGATTTCATATTCTTGCCTGCTTTTTGGTAATAAGGTTTATAGTATTAAGTCCACAATATTTAAATTGGCACGATACATACTTATTGATTAAGCAGTCTAATAATCAAACATACAGTACTGGCAACAGCGTAAACGATGTCCTCGAATCATTTCTGCGATTAAACGTCTGCAATAATACTGTATGTTTTCAGGGATGTACACTAAACCAAAGTTCTAAGTATTCGACCAATATAATGTTTTACTATGTAAAAGAAACACATTTGTTTGTCTTGCTACATTGCGATTTCCACCTAACATTCAAGTATAGTTAATCTTGACCTCTGGTTGAGATCCGATTGCGAGACCTTGACCTTTGCTGCATATCACGAACACGTCCGGTTTGGTTGAGTTTTGTTCAGAGCTTTCGGATTGTTTAAGGTTGCAAATGGAAATGACGATACACTTATAGATGAGATTTTTTTTATGTTAAAAAAACGTTTTATCCGGATTTCTTAATATTTAAAACAATGCCGAAGACGAAATGAACAGCAGATTCAGTGAGTACAACATGTCGTAGGAACAATCCAGACACCAACATTCCAACGACTCTGGCTCTTTTCTTAATTATGGTTATTCTGCCCATTTTTTAAGTGTTTTACTTTTGAAACTTTTACTAAAGATTAAGATCAATGCAAAATGTTGCAATTTATATTAAGCACGCGCAGAAAAATACCGATTTCTTTTTGGGGGTTTCCGTCACTGGTAATTGGTTTCAATCGGTATTGTGGGTTTTTTTTTCTGTGCTATTGATGAGAAGACATACCGGCTAAGAAAGGTTGAAAATTTCACATTATTTATTTCGTATTTATTAGAGTGAACACTTAGAAGTTTTGTTAACTTTATATCTGTATATGATAAATTCTTCTCTCATCTAAAAATTCAACGTTTTAATATAGCAATATATTCAATATATATATATATTTTTAAATATATATATTTTTTTAAATATATGTTATCTGTCTATTGTTAGGTTTATACCTTTAACAATTATATGTGATAAGCCACCAGAAAACCAGGTTATGATTTTAAAGGATACCAGAATCGAAATTAATTTCGACATTTTAGTAAAGAAACCCTTTTTCATAAAAACAAAGCAGACTGTGTATCTTCTATAGAGGTCCAGTTGTAAAAAAGGTCTTTATAAAAAACAATCAGTGCATTTTCAATATAAATGTATGATCAATATACATGTAGCCCCAACTTTTAAAAAATCCTTGAACATTGGGACATGAATTTCACAATTTTGGTAGAGGCGCCCTTGCTCAGTAAAACCATTTTACTTTGTCTGCTAGATGCCTAGGGATAAAGATGAAGATTTTTGAAATTTCACCAATCTCTATAACTTTTAACTAAAATTTATGACTCTTTGAGTAGATATCATGAAATTTAAAAAATACCCCATCCCCTAGAGATGCTCAACAAATTTTGTCAAGATTGGCAAAAGTTTACAATTTTAAAAAAATTTACGTTTTTAAAAACGACAATAGCTACATTGTATCACCCCACCCCCACTCCCACCCCTACGGGGATTAAAGTATCATAAATATTGTTTTATAGGTTGCCTGTGTCCATGTGATAGAGTTCCTCTACTTGATAACGAGACGTCAGTGGCACAGAAAATTGTTAAAATCAAACAAGAACTCCTGCTGAAAAAGGATGAATTATCTACCATCAAAAGACGTAAAACTTCTGCTTTGGACATTCGGCCTTCAGCCTTCGCTCTCGGCGGCATGCTTGGGGTTGGAATAATCACAGCACTGGTCCTTGTCATTGCGGTTAGCGATTTGCCGTTGCTAGCCAATCAAATTAGACTTTTGCATCATAAGATTAAACCTATATGATTTTTTTTTTGACGTTTTAATAAGATTTTTTTTATAAGGTAAGGTTTTTGTGTGGCTTATTTTTTTCTTTCATTGGAGAGAAAGATCCTTCTTTGTTGTGGTCCAGATATAATTATTTGCTTAGTCTATTATTGTTAAGCGATCTGTTAGGAGCGGATCAAAGTTCTAATTTTAATTAGATTGGCTATTTCTAATTACTTTAAGTATTTCATAATACACGTAGTGGTCATGATGATACATATAGTTCATTAGATATGATGAGCATGTGGGATAAACGTTGTATTCACTCTGATCGAGGTTATTAGTTCAATAGAAAATCTTTTTGTTAATATTTTTCATGATCTAATGTATGAAGAAATGCTTTGTTGTTTGTCTTTTCTAAGAGCGCAAAACCTATTCCACAATTGTATTGATGAGGTAATTGGACCAGATTTGGTTGCTTTCAAATTGTATTGTTTCAGGTTATATTTAGGGATTGCAAATGAAAAAAAAATAAATATACATGTACAGAGCAACGCGGGTTGTTTTCTTTTGGTGACGGGATTTTGGGTACTTGGAAATACTCGTGTAGAATAAAAAAAAATGAAGGAAAATATAATTTACTACATGTAAAATTTTCTACAGAAATTAAATTACTTCCTATGAAAAGTTAAATTTGGGTCAAATTTGAACAAAATTTTGAATTGATTAAAAAAATAACTTTGAAAGCTTTCATGATTTTATTTTTAAATTATTGTCAATGAGCAGAAATTTATCGCATATCACATCGGGATCGAGATTCCGTTTAGTAACGTTATGAAAACAAGATTGGAGTTGCGCAACATAGGTGACCATCAGAATGCTCCGTTTTTGTGCATACTATTTACTGCAATAATAAAAAATGAGGTTTCTTGCATTGTATAATGGCGTGTTTAGGGTAGGAAATGTTCGAACTTTTCACATATCTCAACGGATAAACAAAACAAAGGTATGATCACCTCTCTCTCTCTCTCTCTCTCTCTCTCTCTCTCTCTCTCTCTCTCTCTCTCTCTCTCTCTCATGATAAATGATGCAGCTGTCTAAAATTTACAATTTATTGTAGGTTCTCTACGATGGGCACTGTCCCTTATGCATGGTGGAAATAAATTTCCTTAAAAAGTTTTTTAATAAGGAGGGAAAAGTGGACTTTGTGGACATAACTCAAAGCACTTTTAAAGCAGAGGATCATTTAGGAATCACATATGAGGAGGCCATGGGGAACATGCATGTCATAGGAGAAGATCACAAGGTCAGTGCTAAATAATTCAAATCACAAATGTCAAGAGTAACAAACACACCATAGTCTGAACATGTTGTATTTCTAAATTTTTCTCCAAACTACATGTAGTTGAACTGCATGCCCAAAACAAGTCCCTTCTATTTCACTCACATTTAAGTAAATGTTGAAACTAGCTGCAAAAATGTTGCTCCACGCGAAATTCAGGTTGATGGACTGTAGAGCTACAGTTCTATCTATACAGTAAACTCATGTGCGGATCTAGGGGGGGGGGGTCAGGGGGGGTCCCGACCCACCCTGTAAAATAAAATTTATCAAATTTACATAAACCATTTGACCAGAAAACTTGTGTTGAAGCATCCTCAGGTTGTGTAGATTCAAGTTTGTTCAATTCATGATCCCCAGGGGTATGGTTTATAGCCACAATGGGGGGTGGGGGGTCAACTTTAACATAGGAATATATAGAAAAAAATCTTTTAAAAATCTTTCTAAAACCATTTGGCCAGAAAAGCTGAAAATTGTGTGGAAGCTTCCTCAGGTAGTGTATACATGTGTAGATTCAAGTTTGTTCAAATCATGATCCCCGGGGGTAGGGTGGGGCCTCAATGGAAGGGGTTAAAGTTTTACATTTATAGTCAGAATGGGGAAAAGAACTATATATGATATGAGTCAAATTTGGCCCCCATAATTTGCCAATTTTTTAAGTGCTTCAAATACATTAAATTGTTATGTTATTTAATGTAAGAGTTGATATAAGATATATTTTTCACCTATTTATTGGATTTATTTGCACTCACTGGCAGTATATGACATCAGAAGTGACGCTTTTTAGCTCACCTGAGCTGAAAGCTCAAGTGAGCTTTTCTGATCACATTTTGTCTGTCGTCTGTCTGTCTGTCTGTCCGTAAACTTTTCACATTTTCAACATCTTCTCCAGAACCACTGGGCCAATTTCAACCAAACTTGGCATAAAGCACCCTTAGGCAAAGGGGATTCAAAGTTGAGAAAATAAAGGACCACGCCCTTTTTCAAGGGGATATAATTGGCAATTATTGGAAAATTTTGAGAAATTTTCAAAAATCTTCTTCTCAAGAACCATTTTGCCAGGAAAGCTGAAACTTATGTATAACCTCTGCTAGTGTAGATTCAAAGTTGTGAAAATCATGACCCTGGCAGTAGGGCCACAATGGGGGGCTGAATTTTTACATAGGAATATATGGAGTAAATCTTTAAAAATTTTCTTCTCAGAAACTAATCAGCCAGGAAAGCTGAAACTTATGTGGAAGCATTCTCAGTAAGTGTTGATTTAAAGATGTGAAAATCATGACCCCTGGGGGTAGGATTGGGCCACAATGGGGATAAAATTTTTACATAGGAATATATAGAGTAATTCTTTAAAATCTCTAAAACTAAGTAGCTAGGAAAGGTGAAACTTATGTGGAAGCATCCTCAGGTAAGGACTAGGTAGATTCAAGTTTGTTCAAATCATGATCCCAGGGGGTAGGATAGGGTCACAACGGGGAGGGGGAAGGGAGACAAATTTTTGACATAGGAATATATGGAGAAAAATCTTCTACAAAACCATTTGTCTCGAAAATCTGTAACTTTAGTAAAAGCAACCTTAGGTAGTGAAGATTCAAATTTGTTAAAATAAAAATCTTAAGGAGTAGGGTGGGGCCACATTCGGGATCCAATTTTACAAAGGAAAACATTTTTAATTCACAAAAACTGAAATGTTATAATATATGGTTTTACTTAAATGCAAACATTTTGCCAATTTGTGATTCTTTAAAATTGTTAAGACTTTTGCCCCTGGACGATTCTTGGGCCTCACAAGGGGTTCAGAGTTTGATGTAGGTTTATATCCCATGTATAAACAATTGTCTAGGATCTTGTTGAGAACTGCGATGCTCAACATGTGATATGAATATAAAATCATCCTGTTAGAAAAGGGACTTGATTATAAAGACAAGAATATCTACATGTATTATACTACATTGTCCAGATATTTGGTATTATGTCTCCATTAAGCTGATTTTATTATGCCAATTGTTGCTCAGGTGAGCGATGTGGCCCATGGGCCTTTTGTTTTTATAATTCAATCAAAATCAGTCAAAAATTGACATTTTTCTTATCGTTTTTCGAATGGGAAATATAGAGCGCAGCTTTGAACAAGCAAAATCTTTTTGTCACTTATTAGTCTTGGATAGATACATCTCTAATGAAAATATTTTGTTTGTTCAAGGATGCGCTTAATGCTTTTTGAAAGAAAAACTGCTTAAAAACAAGCCATTTTATGCTGAAAATGGCGGGAAATGGTTAACTTTATGATGTCACATTTTTAAATTGTGGGCATTTGAATCAATATGGTAACTATGAAAAAATTTTACATGTAAATCTGTACATAGAAAACAAAGAATGACAGTAAAATGATGGTGTTCATTTTAGGGGGCCATTTTAGGCTCAAATCATATATAGTCCTTTAACAAATCTTATTCTGATGACTCAACAACTGAAACAAAAAAGGAGCTCAATGTTTAACTTATGAATATGTTGTAGAAAAATTTAAAATTCTTTGAACTACTAAATTGTCCTAGATATTTAAATGTATTCAATACTCTAAAGAAGGTCTGAAGCTTTTGTTGGCTAGTGTTGCTCAAGTGAGCGATGTGGCCTCCGGACCTCTTGCTTATTACAAGTTAAACTTTTGTGAATCTTTTTCTTACAGGTATACAAAAAGATGGATGGAATACGAGAGATGTACAGAGGTGTGGGATTAAAACCTGTAGCTACGTTTACAGAGTTGCCTGTTGTTAGACCTTTAGCTGATAAAATGTATGACATTTTTGCTGCAAACCGAGTTCGGCTAGCTGGCAGGGATGAAAGTTGTAATTGTAAAAAAGATTGATGCAGCTTTGAAGCATATAGGTTTGTGTAAATGTGGATGCAAAATTTGTGTCTGATTTCAAATATGAGATAAAAAGTGTTTGTGGTCATGTTTGATATTTAAACTCTGTGGATTTAGACATTCACCATATTGGTATGCACACATTTTTGTAAATGAACTGTGTTGTTTTTACTTCCACATGTATTTTCTTGTTTGTTGTATGCATATAAATGTATTCAGTAAAACGGTTTAATAAAAAAAATGAACTATTTGTTTACTCACTTTAGAGTGAAACAAATCAAAGTACAAATGTAGTTGATATTTTATATGAACATTGAATTTTAATAAATAAAAGCCAGCATTATTGAGACTTTGTTTTATGTTGAAGATTCATTTCAATTAGTTCAGCTCGGACAACTAAGCTTGGGGAGGGGGTTAAATGCAATTCATTCCAGATGTCTAGATTGTATCAACCACGCATTGGAGAATATCAAGATTCATCATCACCCCTGTAGTAATCAGTCTGTCATTCCGTCCTTCCATCCGTCTGTCCATCTGAGATCTCTTGTCCAGAACATATTTCTCTCCCCTGGCCCAATCTGGCTCATATTTCACTAGTGCCTATGGTCAAAGGGTGTGCTGTGACCTTGAATGAAGTTTGTAGATCAAAATTCAAGGTTATCAGACCACGCAAAAATTCTTCTTTCAGAGCATATATATATATATATATATATATATATATATATATATATATATATATATATATATATATATATATATATATATATACACTCTCCACTTAGCCCTATTTGGCCCATACTTCACATAAACAGAGCTTTTGAGTAAAGGGTGTGCAGTGACCTTGAACCAAGTTTCAAGGACAAATGTGAAGGTCATAGCAGATTTGTATGAAAAATCCTTGTCCAGAGCATGTCTTCTCTCCCTTTGGTACATTCTGGCTTATAGTCCACCCACAGGGTGCCTTTGATCAAAGTGTAGGCAATAACCTTGAATGATGTTTGTAGGTCAAGGTCATATCTGACCATACAAAAATCCTTTTTAAGAGCATATATACTCTCCACTTAGCCCTATTTGGCTCATACTTAAATAAAACCAAACTTTTGGGTTAATGGTGTGCAGTGACGTTGAACCAAGTCCATGTGAATGTCATAGCAGATCTCTTTATAATCAGTTTTAGACCGTAGATTATTTTCCATTTGCTTAAATTTTGCTTAGGTTGAACAAAAATGCCTGGTTGTAAGGGGTAATGAGATTGATTTAAAAGTTCCATGCCAGCTGGAAAATTTCTAAGTTATAGGTCAATGTCGAAGCAAAATTCTCTGAAATGCTTTTCAACCCTTATTTCATTAATTAATTTTATTTCATTATTTTAGTCCATTATTTAAACGGGCCCCATTGAGATGGTCACCATTTCAATGTTGTCTAGCTAAATCTATATCAGGATTCAGGACACGATAAGAATTAAAAAGAACAAAAGGAAAATGCAGCTTTTAGATCTCCGTAAACATGGTAAACTTTCTATAAACTTCTTGCAGTATTAGATATATTTAATCCGTCGACTGCACTTTTCAAAGACACAGTTTCGACCAAACTGAGATCGACCTATGCAACCTATGTCTATCAATAAATCTTCTTGATTTACTTTGAACGTTTTAACTCAATGATTTCGACCAAAATACAGAGATACGAAGGGAATGTCAACACACTTTTCGATATTCTATAACTGGCACGTACGATGTTCGAACCAAGCTGTGTCTTATCATTATGTATAAGGGTCGTGCTGTTCAGAGACCTTGCTCTACTTGATTTTCATCTCATATATCGCGTTTTAGTGCCGATTACTGAAGTCAGGGCAAAGAAATGTACAAACTTTCTATAGCTGTTTTACTGGGTTGTTTTGTGGGTAAGACTTCGCATGATACTATACTCTTTAACTAATTTTACAATGCTTTTTATTAGATTGTTTTTAGATAACATTTTACATCCGTATATATATATTTTTAAATTATTTCGTTTTAGAAATGATAAATATCTAGCTGTTATGTATCGTACTGCATTTATATGATATAATAATAGGAAGATTTACACGTATGGCAAGTTTAAATGATACTTTACACACAATATAGGAAAAATTAATAATCGCTATACAAACTTTGACAGTTAGATCAAAACAATGATTTAGAAATTATATTTGTCATAAGCATGGAAAATTAAAGCCCTTGATTCCGGTGAAAAAATAATGAAAAACAAAAGAAGTTTTGAGTGAAATTAATTAAAATCAGTAAAGCAGCTTAAAAGGAAACCAGATCGTATTCTAGTGTATTCGTACGTGTGCATTGAAATACTATTTGCGACGTTTGTATCTATAGTACCTTTTCGTTGCAAATATTTTTCATCGAGAACTACTGCATGTTGACATACTAGGTATAGTAGAGGTAAAGATAAATCTTTTAAATAGATTGGCAAACGAAAAAGACGATGATAAAAATTGGTTGACATTAACACAGACGTTCCCCACATTTAAATGTTATCGATTCCTTGAATTTTAATTCAGATTTTCAATATAGTTCAGTTTAATTGCAATTCTGTCATTTTTATTCGCTGAGCGAACTTAATTTAATCAGAAAAATCTTGACTCCTGCAGCCGTGGCCTGGAGCGAGACCTGCCCCAGCGGCCTGGTGAGTGACTGTATCCACACCACGTGTTCCGCGGGGGCGGAGCTTCATTGTGTGGACGGACTTTGTACCTGCAACTCACCCCCGAGAAGTAAGCGCTATACGGCAAGCCTGCATACAATTTTATACACGTGTATTATACAAATATTCCAAGGTTGATGTAAAAATGTAAAAAATATTAATTTAATCTTGCTTAATTATTTACTTGTATGTCAATATGTGGATATTTTAAGTATATATACAATGTGTATGTTTGAAAAGCCCACTTATATAGAATACACGATTATCGCTCTTTGGTCCCTCGTTATCGTTGAAAAATTCTTCCTGGGTCTGCTACTTTGCTCTTTTTACGGTCCAAAAATGGCAACAAGCGCGTATATAAATATATGATCGTTAATCTGCTGAGGTGTCTTTAAAAAAAAAAAACCAACCCAAAAACCTCGTTATTCACCTGTATTTAATAAACTGCATATTTGGAGTGTAAGCTTGGTCTGTTTTACAGAGTGCATCACGAGAGATGACTGTTTAGCAATCACAAACTGGAATTGTCGGGAACAAGACAGACACTGCGTCGACAACTTGTGTGTCTGTGCCAGGTGGGCAACATTTTTTTTATATAGTAAAATTAACTGCAATTTTAAAAATTCAATGTCCTTGTAAGATGTGACATTTTGATAATTCTGCTTGTAACCTAGTATTAATAAAAATAAGACAATATGGTTAAAAAAGTTTACATGTATAAAAATATATTTTGAACAGGACGATAATAATTGTACATGAACACGTGTTCTTACATAAATATAAGTAACATAGATTATAAACTTTATTTTGTGAAATTGAAATTTGTGATCAGATCTGGAATATACTCGTCAAAAGTTTGTAAGGATACTGTTCAAATAACAGGAAGCAATATTGTCAATCAGCTGCTGGCGATAGGCATGGTTCAATGTTAAAATTTAGTTTGTTGAATTAAAACAGTCGAGATAAAATATAAGGTAAATATATGTTTCTATTTCAGAATCTAAGAAGATTTAGCCATAAATCAAAGGATTTTGGATTAATCCTACACAAGTGAAAAAAAAAAATAGATTAAATAAACATGGCTTTCAATAAACCGCGTTTTACTGATGTTCATTTAACGAAGAAAAACTTGGTATTAAAACACTTTTGTATGTTACATAAAGGGGGAAGTAAAAAGTTGGTTATCCAAACCATTTTGAATTCCTACAAAATCAACAAGTTCTTCAGACATTTCACATCTTGAAAAAAGTTATGCCTGAAAACTAAAAATAAATATACTTGAATGATTTGTAAAAAGCCAGCAGATTGTTATAATAAGATTATGATTTTTTTTTTTTTAAATCTCTTCCTTGATTAGTTTTTGCCATTTTAACTGTAAAGTCTGCTACGAGAGCATTAAGGTCGACCAGCGTGTCAATGACATGTACATATAAGATAGCCTTAATTAAATGGACGGGAAATGGACTATACACATGAACTATTTATGGAATTGATCCAGCAAGATATATGAATAAAGTTTAATGTTCTAGAATTTGACAGTAATACAATATGTTAAATCGGTGCCCTATGTTGCAGAACACCATTTGTTTAATTATTTATTCATATGACAATCAACTGAATGTTTCATAGTTCCCAAAGGATTAATTAATACGCTCACAGGCGATAGCAAAATGACCAAGCACAAACGGCAGTCCCCTTTGAAATGACATAGATGTATAGTTAGATGTGACTGTTTACATACAGTGAGGTCCCTATTACGTCACAATGTTGAATTAGGAATCTTAATTGTTCAATACACAATCATTCACACAAAGCAGTAAAGGAGGAGCTATAAGGTTCAGTGTACGAGCGCACTATGCGCATGCGTGCTTTTGATCAAAGGAACTAAACCTTGGCAGCTTCAAATTGACGTTCTACAAGATGCCAGTCTGGGACAGATGGACACAGATCTTGGTCTCAGTTGTCAGTTGTTATGTTATAAAAAAAAGTACGTTTTTCTTGAAAAAACAAATCAGACTTCAAAGAAAATATTTATCTGGATGTTGACCTTGATATTTTTCCTGTTCCTAGATCAAAAGCAATCAAAAGGAAGAGACGAATTGGAAAAGTTTTTAGGTTATAACCTTTCATGATTTCTATGTTATGCTTAACAGAAATAACATAATTGCTACAAAACGCGACTTTGGCGAGGTTGTTTTCTATAGATCTGTTTAAAGGCAAACATTTTATTGTTTATACAGATAATAAAGATACGGATATATTACAACTGCTGGTTTAGATTTAGTACAATTAAAAAAAAACCATTTACCTATGGTTTACACTATTAAAAGGTTCTAGGAAGAGTTTGAAAGCTAATGCACCACACTGCGTCCGATCATTATTGAATGTATTTTGTTTAGCTTTCAGATGGGCACAACAAAATCCAATCGGTGCCATGCTGGGATGAACCTTTTCCGTATTACTCGCGGTATTTTTCATTATCAAACTGTTTTTATCTGAAGCACCTTTCTTTAATTTGCAACGAATTAGGTACAATAGCACGATGATAGCGTTCGAGGTTTTGTCGGTACATGCAATATATTAGCCGGTTAAAAGATTAAAAGAGAACATTATACGTGTAAACAATGTGATGTACTCGTATGTACTGATATTCTATTTCAAAAGTAAGTTTATCTTTCGTGTACTTTGTCTAGATTGAAATCTCCAGGTCTTTTTTATTTGAATCGATCATGTACATATCTCGATTTCATGAATCAAAATACTGAATATAGAGAAGGTATAATTCTTCATATGTCAAATGCAACCAAAAGTAAATTATTTTATTATTCACAAGATTTGATTGAGAAACATGTTTGCTTTTTCAGGCCAAGTTATCGGTATTTTTACGTTTTTTCATCACTAAATTGGGTTTTTAATTTTTTTTTGGCATCAAATTTGAGATAGAATAAACAGTATATAATAGTATATTACCTCTAAATCAGTTTTCTGATATCAGTTTACCAATATACTATTTAAAGAACAATTTCTTCTAATGCAAATTTTTAAAAAAAAACCTAAGTCGCAGTTTTTTGCGAATCTAGGCGTGATAATAGCGTAAATGACTATTTATACAAGAAATGACAATTTAGAGAAATACAATGCAGGGAGGGAAACATTACTATTCTTTTCTATAATGGGTTCTTATCTACATGTATGTATTATTTCACTATCGTTTGATAAGTTGATTGAATAGTTTTCATGTTTTTCTCTAAACTTGATGTTGAACAAGAAACTAAATTCAACTTTCTCCATCTTCGACAGTTTGATTTCCATGTTTAATGATAAGTAAAACACATTTAATTCTCAATTAGTCACAATAAGAATATATACCTGTAACTTTTGAATACCGATGTTATTTAATATTTCACATTTTCTTATTTCTTACCAAGCTCTGTTGGAAGTGCATGATAATCACAATTCGAACCATTTTAACAAGACCTTGGATTTTCGGTAGGACGTAACTATCTAACTGAAATATGCATAGATATGCATAGTCTTAGCTGAAAAGCCAGACAAATCTTGCTGATTTCAGAGAGCCATGGCTGAGTGGCGAACAATGAAATCGACAGGCCCATGTAACATTACATGTATATAAATAGTGCCTGTTTGGGAGGGTACCAGTTGAAATTGAAACCCCTCGAAAACCATTGTCAACCGACGCGAAGCGGAGGTTGACAATGGTTTTCTCGGGGTGTCAATTTCAACTGGTACCCTCCCAAACAGGCACTATTTATTTTATTATACTGAATGTCTTAATTTTATAGCAAATTTTGCTGCTTTTATATAGAAAAGACGTGAGTTCTACGGCGAACCGTAATAATTTACGCGCATGCTCCATAATCCCGGTAGTCCTGGTCTTTATTATCAATTTTCAATAATTTCTAAAGTATGTTTTTGGTCTAACTGATTAAACATACAATATTACTTTGACCTTGATCCAAAATCAAAACGAGTGGTACTGGAGAGAAGAATGCCATGCCATTTGTACATATACCGTTACTTTATCATCCAGAAGTACTAACCAAATATGACTAAGTCTTGTAATTAGTTATAAATATCTCTTATTGTTATTTTGACATCGACTTTAATTGAAATGTAAAATGAGTAGATGCGAGTCATTTGTAAATTGTATGTAAGTAGATTTTCTATATCTGAAATCAATATCAGAAGAAGAGAGAACCAGCAAGAAACATCTGTGTAACTTAATTGACCTTCAAAGCATTGTGACTATTCTTAATTAGTCTTCATCACAACGTAGTTTTTTTTTTTTAAATAAAAGGAAAACACTGGTGACAAAAATGTACATCGAATTAGCAACAGATTGAAAAAAAGGCCAATCGATGCCACAAAGATTTTATCTTCACCATTTAGGACTTTAATTATTTTAAGAGATAATGATCAGATTTATTGTTTCATTGTTTCGACTTTTTATAAATTATATATATATTATAACTAATCTTCTATATTGTTAAGGTTACAGATGGCAAAAATAATCACCTTACATAATTTTTCCTGTGATCAAATATTAACGATTTCCTGATTCTGCAGACAAATCAAGCCGGATTTGCCAAGCTTAGTTCTAATGAGATTCCCTCTTGATCGCTGTTTGGAGACTCCGTTATCACAGACTTCAGTTTGTTTCTACGTGAACGTTGGATATTTTTATTTTTACAATGCGGGTGTTCTATCCATTAGAAACGGGAAAGAGACAGTATGAGAGGAGTAAAATACAATTTGGTAAGTGTTTTTTTTTTATTTTATTGTTCAAAATAAACATAGAAATCAAGTTAACATTAAAAAAATATTTCACCTCATCGTATAGATTTACAATGAAAATGTACAATTAGTGTTAGGTTTTATCGATAAAGCCACGGTTTATTTATTTCATTCATTTTTAACCACTAGTCTCTGAAGGTTACAAGTCGGCACAAATACCAAGTGGTGTACAATCAATTTTCTCTGCTCTGCGAGGGATGCTCTTATTTGAAATCCTCCACTGTGCATTAATGATATCACTATCATCTCGTTTAGCTCATGTATGAAGATTGCTGGAGAATTCGTAGTTGACAATGTCTACAATGACGGAACTGGTCCTAATTTTGAAAGTCGGTCAAGATAGGGCAAACAAACAGTCAATAAAATGTCATATTACTATTAATACTTTAATAAAGATTTAATTAAATTATTTTATGTACAAAATTTTGGAACATTTCAATTTGTTGGGTTTCTCTGTACATTGTCAATTTCCCTTTATACATGTACTTGGTGTTATTTGTTAAAATTGATTTTAAAAAATCAATCTTTGATTTGAAAAAGCTGTGATACGGAATAAGTACAACAACTGTATTTGGAGACGTAGCGATTGTTATCTGTATATGTGGCCTATTTGGAGTAAAAGTTTTTGACATGAGTTTGAGTAAAAATTTACATCATGCTTCTTATAATTAGACGTTTCACAAACTCTAGGCCCATATAATACATGTTCTGTCTTAAGTTATTTGTCTCTATACTTTGCTACACGTCTAATGAATATTAATGTGATCCGCCATTTATAACGCCAATGCGCATGAGTGCGGGAAAACCCATCATTGAAAACACGATGGAGGAACGGTTTGTTTACAAATTAGAATCACGTTTTTCATGTCTTAAGATAATTCTTATATCAGATGATACTAGAAGCATTATTATTCCGATATTAGTAATGTAGAACGATATACATTGTTAACTATGTGTAATAAAGAAGAAACACGATTTTAGCATCATCGACACGGTAAACGGAGTAAATACCCCTCTCCCTGAGGGATGCGTGTACTGATAATGTTTATTTATTTTTTATTAAAAAATTCCTCTAAACAAAAATCCACTTGTGGTTTATAACTTATAAAGTAAAGACTCGAACACTTGGAGCATGAACCTGACTAGCAATTAAAAGCCCTACAACTTCATGATGAAAACTTAAGTTTAATTCGGATTTAATTCTAATTCCATCAATCTACATGGTCTCCAATGACGATCTTCCTTTTGTTCCTATCATTGTCAGTCTGTCTCTTTTTTCTTTCTTTGCCAACTCTGTCAAACCTAACGGTCTACCCCTCTTTCTCGTCGTCGGCGTTGTTGTTGATAGACCGAGATGGATGTCACGTGACCCATTAAAGGCGTGGTTATTCAAATCTTTTGTATTTTTTCCCGGCACGTAAAAAAATAAAATATATATATTTTTTATTTCTTGTTTCTTTGTTATGCGATTGACTTAAACAGCGTAATTTATGTGAAAGTCCTATAAATAAAGTAATGAAGGAAATAATCAGATATTATTGTTATTCACTACAAATACGACACGCATACCTTTAAAATTTATTTTTTAGAATAGATTTTTATGCCCACTGTATATTATAGATTAAAAAAGAGATTTTGACTTTCATGTTAGAAGGGAATATTGTTTTCAAAAACACACTATAACGTCACTGAGTCCACATCATGTTCTAAATCGTGGTCTTATAGCGATAAGCGGTATTAATACCTTGATGCCAAAGGCTACACAATAAAATCGAAATAAGCTTTTTAAAAATACATATATACTTCTTATGAATTATTAACCAAATCAGTTTTATTGTTCAATTTTCTATAACGTGCCTTTATCAGAAAAACTGATGTGATACCATAAAATGTACAATAAAATTTTGCAGTAACTATTTTTAATCGATGCAACGGGGATTTTATGCAGTCGATTGTAATTCTTTTTAAATGGTTCAAAATCTAAATCGGTTTCCTACTAACGTTTGCAGTGGGCTTTGTTGATTTCAAGATGAAATTTCATATCATTATTTAATTTTTTTTTTTACCAGTAAGTTTAAATTTGGGCAAATCAGCAGCTAAAGGCGTAACATTCATGTTTTGTCGTATCTGAAAGTGAAAACAATACATGAAAAATACAACAGATGGGGTCAATGGTTTTATTTTGTCGTTCAATTTTGTGTGTCCAACAAAATGTGTGCCCAGTTTTTTTCAAGGTGCACTTGCTGCCAGTATGATATTGAGACTTTGCAGACGTGTACAGAACAGCTGCAGAAGTAGGAGAGAATTGCTGTCCTGTTAGGATACTGGTTCAAATCATGTTGCAATTTATATTACTTTCCTTATAGTTTCTGTAATAAAACCGAGATATAGATTGACCTGTCGGAGTAAACTAAGAGGAATCTATTTTTACATCTATTTAGATGTATCTAAATCGACGGTAATTGAATGGTATTTCAAGAATCCGATACTGTCTCCTTGGGCGATTAAGACTTGAACAATAAAATATTATATACGAGTACGTACAATTTATTGAACCCACGTCTTACCCCACATAATATACTCGCGGAATTACTCGGGTCACACCTGTAATAGGTACAAACCACCTGTTGACGTGTGCTCCCCACAGTGTTCTGCAACATTAAATTAAACAAATCTCACCTGAGACATGCATGTAATGGTGCAAATAAAAGCAGCTTCGTATTTGAAAGTTTCAGGCTTTAAATTTAAGCGGTTCATCAACAGACGTTAATGAAGAATGATCGAGGCACAATTACAAAATCACTTAAAATTTTCTTACCGAACACCAGACTTTGCTTAACGATATTAATTACTCTTGTTATTTTCTGGCTATATCTGCATGCATGTACCGTTACTTTTTTCCCGAGATTTCCTCTGATATCTGGATAGTATTTTAGCCAATTGAAGAAATGCTGGATGCCTGATACTAAACTTCATTTAAGAGCTTTCATTCGAGTAATTCACTTACTTTGTTCTGCTGGTGATACTTTTTCTTTCAATCTTTATATATAAAATGGCTTATGAAATAATAAAGATGTTATCAAATTATTGATGAAAGGTCTTCAAATCAAAAAAGGCATACAGTACAAAGAATTAATCGATACACGACAAGCACTTAGCTTGGATTTCTTCACTCCACCGTTTGTAGTAACTTGATAATACTGCATAATAGTACCCATCCTATATTGAATTGACTGGAGGAAGAAATCAATTCATTATATTACATGAATGTCTTTTTGGCGCGTCGGTTCTCTCATGGGTAATCATATGAAATCTGTTCATATAGCGGGATACAACTGCATATCGATAACCTCAATGCATTTGTATTTCATATTCTAGTAGACTACACTCCAAAGTACTTGATAAGGACAAATAGTTAATAACCCAATTTGTTTCACGATGACCAATAAAAAAGTTGTGACATTTTAAGTATACTTAGTGTATAAATCGCTTTCAATTCCATATTTTAAGGTGCTAAATACATTATTATCGTAAAATATACAGCGATATTTTAATTAAAAATTTTAAGACGAAATGGCAGGATAGTTAATATACCTTAAAGGGACCTAGACGCGATATGAGCTCAAAATTTTTTAAATTTTATTTTTCCATTTTTAATGTTTAGAATGATTAATATACGTTTTTTAAATACTTTTTAAAAATTTGAAAGTAAATTATCGAGTTACAAGCAAGATACAAAGTTTGAAATAATTATTCTGTGTTATTTAAACAAAGCTCGAGTCTTGTTATTGTTTACACATGTGTTTAATTGGTAAAAATATAAATCAAATGTTGCTTTATATTTTTGATATTATTTATGAACCCATTGAATCAGTTTATTTTGTTTACCATGAGTCATTTTGTCCAAAAAAAAAATGGTAAATAAATTCCGTATATTTACAATATTTGTAAACAAATATAAGACTCGAGCTTTGTTAACATAACAATGAATGCCTACTTCTGTACCTTTCTTATAAGTTGACTTCAAACATTCAAAATGCATAAAAAATAAAATTTTGATCTCAAATCATGTCTATGTAAATTAAAGTGCTTATCACAACTGTTCTAATGAATAGGATATTTAAATTTCACACACCAGTCTTTTTCAGTTCAGGTTTAAAATGTATCATAATTTCAAGTCAAAAACTGGTGCGATTTTTCATCCGATTTTTAATCGACTTGCTCAGGTAGGTCGATTAAAGTCGATTGTTGAGGTGGTCACACGATACGATCTCACAATAGCTTTTCGATTAAATAAAACTTATTCAGTATTTTTTCCTATACGGGAATAGTCATTGTGACGATTTTCACCAGAAAGTCGATTGAAAATCGGACGCACATCAGATTTTCAATCGACTTACAGACTTTGCTTTCGACTTTCGACTTAGGTGGTCACACGGGACGATTTTAGTCGAATGCGAATCGGAAGAGAAAATCGGATGAAAAATCGCATCGTGTGACCGCACCTTTAGATCTATTTTCATTATGGATCATTATCAGTGTATGAAGCACACATATCGAGTGGTTATATGACAGCGTAAGACTTCATCAGAAGATTTATTCTACTTGAAATAATGGTGTTCCTGTTTTAACGAAGGCATTTTCTGAACTGAAATATCAATCATAGCAGAGAGTTTGTTTCATATGCATTTTAAAAGACAGTTACAAGAACAAAAAGAATTAAACAAAAAGAGGAAAATATTTTTTTTCTGTTACATAATGAGTAAGGGACTGTCATGGTGGTATTTGGAATCATCTTTCATAATTATACCGGTATAGGCATGCATAAAAGTGTTTTACTTGACGTATTTCCTCCTAGCAACCAGAGCAAAAATAATTCGGCGGTTTTTTTTGTGGGTTTTTTTCATTGAAGTTGCAGTTGTTTCAAAACTTAACTTGGTTTTAAGTGTAATGAAATTGCACTGTAAGCTCTGTAGTGATAGCTCCTATTTTTTCATTTGATGACCTTAAGTTTTTGAAGAAGCAACTTAAGATAAAAGGAGAATACTGCAAACTCTTTATCGATCACTTTAAAAAAGAAATGATGCAATAATCACTCATTGTTAGAATAAACTAAACTAAAAGTAATGCTTTATTTAACAAAATGTGATATATTTTGTTGTAATATTAATATTAAACTTATTCTTATTTTCATTTAACTTGATAAGCAAATGTTTTACTTGAACCCATGCATTTTCCCGTCATCTACCAACCAGAGCAAAACTGAATTAATTTGACCTTTTACATGTAACCATATATTCTATATACTAAGTATCAGAATTTGAATAAATGATTTGCGGCCAATTTTGGCACCTTGGTCAATTTGTTTTCTAGTTTCATTTTTTTAAGAGCTCTATTTTGTCAAGCTGCAATAATACAACGCACTTTGAAAACCTGCGCACGTTGAATTTATTTTCCCAAGTGCGTTAAACTTGGTACAATGTACGAGGTCGACGCATATGAAAACAAAATATTCTTTTTTTTTTTAAAGTGCTTTAATATCGACTATCTACATTATAAACACACTTTGAACAAAACGGTCGGATAAAAAACCCAATAAACTATTGATTTTGATTGTTATGACAATAAATATTTAATAGACAATACAGATTTTAAACAAATACACGTACCTTTCTAATTTAGCGCTACATTTACAACCAATGGCGTTTTACTGGTTAATATTCCTGTAGGAATGGTTAGGTTTTACACGTAATATTATACCATGGAAGAAATGTTTGTTTAGTCAGTTAGTTTTGAACATGAAAAGGTTCGAAAGTTATGTAAATACATATTTGTTTGTGAAAACATATTGTCAATTTGAATGTATCCTGTATCCTGTATATTGGATTACGCGTAAGTCCCTGTATAACTTAATCAATGTTTATAGTGAGTTAAAACACTTAAATATATTGTCGTCTAATTGAAAACAGTGTCCAGAAATTGAAATTTTTTTTTTTTGTCTATATTTTTCTAAGAGCGGTAAATGTGTTCAAGAAAAACTGCTTACACATAACCGATTTTAATTTGTCAACTTGATCCCAAATTACACCGACTTTGAATGCGATGCCAAGTGCTTAATAGTTTAATGTATTTTATATTATAATAAATTCAATAAAGAATGTACAAAAAAACATATAATTAAAGGAAATGGTTTGATCAGTCTGATTAAATTCAAACCTTCCACTAGCTGTCGCGTGGACCATCAAAATAAAGGAGCTAGTGGAAAGCTTGATTTTATTCAGACTGTGGATTGATGTGTTTACAACCATAACACTTGTTGACACAAAATACACGTACAAGTATATCTGCTCAAAAAATTTCACAGAGCAGTATTTTTTCCGGTAGCCAATCTGATAACTGATTAACAAGAAGATGCCAAACGAAAACTTGATGACGTGTAATGATGACGATATTTTATAGAATTGCATTTACGAGCATGGAGTTCAATCATCATTATCGGTCAAACAAATCTGATGACCGAACGAAAATGCTTTAAATATCCAAATTAACACACACGCAACAGGAAAGTAATAATTCATTCACCTACTCAATTGGATAGTATAACTAGAGCAGAGCTCGTGGCAAAGCCACGAGTAGGTCTTCCGCTGTTGCTGCGAGTTGAAAATTTCCAAATATGATTTGGTGTCAAATGATTATAATGACTAATGACTAAAATTTCACTTCTGCTTTTGTTATAAAAACGTGTTGTGATTGAAAACCTGTATAAAGACAGGAAGAAAATTTTTAGGAAAACTATTTGTCAAACACAGTTTGTGTAATTGTTTTGAAAACTCTTTAAGGCCCTGTCACATCTTATTTCAAAATTTTACAAGTGAAAATGTCACGGCATCCTGACGGCGACTGAGGCTTTCTAACAGAGCTCCCAACTACGTTTCCACAGAGTTCTACTTGGCAATTGACTGCGCTCTCGCTGGTTATCCGCCGAGCGCTCATGACGTTCTAGGAGTTTTTACCGCGCGTCCACGGCGTGCTCTGCGGGCTGACTGCGTGCACATGCGCTGTTGGAGACTTTACGGCGCTGTCACGGCGACCTTACTCCACTTCTACGGCGTGTTTATCAGAACGCAGAGCCACGGCGCGTACTTTTTGCATGGTCAAAGTGCGCGCCGTCGCATGGCGTTCTAAAATGTTCTAGGATATCCCACCGCAGCGAACGAAGATGCCGTTGCGTTGTTACGGCGCTGTAGCAGACTCTAATTCGTTTACCATGGCGTTTTACATTATTCAATGACACAGCGGGATCGCCGTGAGGATGCAGCTCCAGTATGACAGGGGTTTAAACAATGAGAAGTTTAATGGCAAGTTAAATTGTTAAGGGTAGCAAGGATTGTTATATACATGTACTCATGATTCATGAAAGGAAATGTATTTTTTAAAAGAAACGAACCCGCCTTAAAAACATGTAACTTCCGTAAATAAATATTTCTAATTTTTTGAAGACTATGTGCAAGTTTGAAATTGTTGTGTGCTGTCAAAATTTGGTAAATAGTCAAAATTGATGGCATCTCTGAAAATGTCTTCAGGGCTGATATTATTTAATAATACGAGTAGACTTGAACATTCAAAATAATAATCAACTATCAAAGATCATCAAGAGAATTTATGCATAAGTGAGCGTCTAAATTTTACACCTGATATACAGACACCGCTGCTATGTAACGTAATATTAAATAACATAATTTACAGAAATGAATATTACTTCTCTCGACGATGCAATAATATGCAAAATTCCTATTTTTATGTCAGTTTTTTCTCCTTTATCGGATCAAAAGTAATTCTCTGGGAGAAAGTTTACGTATGTATTTTGAAAAAAAAACCCGGGAGAAACTTCAATAAAATTAAGCGAAAAATTATGGTGTTACGGTTTTTATTTTCAGTTAATTTAATTAAATGTGACAAAGGGGCATATTCGGTCGGATTTTTGGGGTAACATGTACATGAAGTAAATTTGATGCAAGTTCCATGTTTGTTTTTTGTTTGTGTGTTTTTTTTTTTGTTTTTTTGTTTGCTTGTTTGTTTGTTTGTTTTTGCTTTTCTTTGTTTTATCATTAAGATATATCAAAAAATTACGTACATGTCACAAGCAATATTTGCCTTCTCTATTTATCTTGTATTTTAATAGATTGGGTATTCATTGTTGACCTAAAATTAGTATTCCACTGGCTGTAGCTAACCTTGTAAGTAAATTAAGTTGCATTACAACCTCATACCACACAACTTCAATAAAACGTTTTATTTAAAATCAATTTTCATATAATTAGCAATAAAGAAAATTCCCAAGAACACATGTCCATCTCACTTAAGTGTAACTTTGAGAAGCGCATATATTTTTTGGAGGCAGATATGTCGCTATATTATAGTCTGTAAGTCAAGTGAACTAATCTGTCCACACTTGCAATACTTTGATGATTTCTATGGCGACCGCCTGCATAGCATAATGTAGTCGTATTTCATAACATCTAATCCCAAGAACAAATTACCTTTGACTTAAAACTTTAAATTATAATATATATTATTCTGTTCATAACTATATATCATAGAAGTTTAGTGTGTTCAACAGGTAAATTTATTATAGCCACGTTCTCGGATTACGATCTCGCAATTTTAATGTGAAAATGAAAGTCTTATTGTTTGATAATTGACCACTTTGAAGAAAACACCCTTCGAACTGTTGATTAATTGCATAACAATTGATGATCTGCAGCCATAAATAACATGGGGCTATATATGTTCTGAGCTGTGTGCGCTGAAGCGACTCAAAATTTTCGGTAGCACGTGGCGATTGAATTTACGCAATAAAGAAAGTTGAAATTTACAAAGACTGACCGAATAAAAAAATGGGAGGGAAAGCGAAACACGTTCAGGAGAAAATGTTACACATGAGAAGAAGTCACTATCAAATAATTTTCGACAGATCTGGAATTTAAAAAAAAAAGAGCACTTGGCAGCGGGGCGGTGGGAGGGCAACACAGAAATAAGTTCGTTTTCACAATGAAACGAACGACCATGTAGAAGCACTACAGAAGTTATTAATATGTGACCGATAGAATCTAAACAAAACTCATGTAAATATTCTTTAAAATAATCACCGAATGCCTCAATTCAGGGCATTCTTTTATCGTGCCAGCACCTACCGCAAACATGTAACGTGGAACTTTGATCATAATTTGATTTGATTTTTAAATTACCTTGTACGCTGTCGTATAAAGCAATGCTAAATCAACTGTACGAGTAAAATAAATTTATCTGTTCACCTTAAACCAATATAATAGTTGAAAACATAATAAAAATAGTTGCGTTCGTACAAAATACCAAACATGCACGCGTGATAAGGTACATGTAGAAGATGTCCACTTGCGCGGGATCTCCTCGGCCCTGTGCGAGGGATGATCATTATTTAAAGGTTTTAATATTTGTGTTGTTTTTTTTTTTTTGTTGATTGAAAACATTATTTGTACAGTTTTTAAAACAAGACTTACAAACCAACCATTTAAATATGTCTGACGAGTATTTCCGATTTGGAGTAATATCGCTTTTATTAATTTTCAGAACGACTTTTTATTTACTCTCCAATGTTTAATTTAAATAAATACAAAATGAACAAACTTTTATAACATAAAATTAAAACAGTGTACAGTGTATTTACGGCTATATAAACTCAAACACGTTCATATATTCATGTAAGTGTGCGGGTGCGAATCTTGTGTATTAGATAACCGTTTACCGCTAGGTAGTGCAGCCGTGGCTGATTTCCTCGGCCGCGGGCGAAGGATAGATTACGTTAAGGTTTAACGCATACACACGCACAGCTCAGAACCTAGGAAGATTTTAAAAGTTTGTAATTTAATGACTAAAATCTATCAAATAGAAATTCTTTTTTTTTTTACTTAAAACCCACAATTGATCTATATATCTGATATTGCATTAGATTGAGAATGGTATTGCTTTTATTAATTAACTGAACGATTTCTTAACAATTCTTCAGTTCGCAGCTAAATTAACTCATATATGAGAGACGCAACTCTCGTGTATTAGATAACCGCTGACCGCTAGGTAGTCCAGCCGCGACCATGGTGACCGATTTTTCGGCCGCGGGCGAGGGATAGCTTACGTAATGATACGCGCACAGCTCTGATTCAAGGTGGATTTTAAATGCATGCAGTATGATAACTAAAATGTAATGCATAGGATTTTTTTTCCAAACGTATTTTGTGTTTTACTAGAAAAAAAAGAATGTTTTGTTTTCCGATTCTCGTCTTTAAGGTGCACTATAAGAACTAAACAACAATGACTTAAACTTCTTTAAAAAAAGCATGTGTTCTAATTTTTTTTCTCATGAATTAAAGCCCCCTGTATAAACCATCATACTTTCTGTGGTAATTTTATGCCAGTTTTACGCACAAAGACCTTCGTTAACTTGACAAATGAAAACAGGTACATGTTAACATGTAAAGCTTTTTACACTCATAATACACAAATCACTTACAAAATAACATTGTAACGACCTTTATGAGATCCCAACAAACAACTATTCCAGCGACAGCCATATCGAAATCCTAACTGTTTTTGAGTTATTAAGCAAAATCTTTTAAGGGCTACTGGCCCTTAATTTAAGGGGCCAGCCCTTTTTTATTGGTGTCAAATGAAAGCCCTTAACATTATGCACAACTTTTGTTCTATACGTATTTAGGAAATATTTCAAACTAAAAAGTTACGAAGCTAAAACATGAGAAAAATTTTGCTATTTTTAAAACATAGATTTCGATTGATTAATTCGAGTGGAATAATTGGAAAAAACCAAAATACAAAAATCAGAGGACAATATTCAAAGTGTCAATAATTAAGATTTTTAACTATAAATTATTTGCTACGGACCATTTCGGAGCCTTTGTCTGGAAACTAATGCCCCTAAAATTTTAGAAAAAGGGGAATAACTCAAAACCGGAAGTTGTGATTTCAAATTTTTTTTGTGCTCTAGATCAATTTACAATATACCGTGAAAATTTGAATGAAATCGGATGACAAACAAATAAGTTATTGAGGTTTTAAAAACGTCTAGAAGAAGAATAACAATAATGAAGAATTACCATCAGAATCAGTATAAGGTCTTCCGTTGGAACGGAAGACCTTAATAATGTCATTCGTTTTATATGCTGGAGCAAAAGGACATACTCTAAAACATGGCCTGGCCTGGCCTGGCCTCAAAGTTGGCCTGGCCTCACTTTTGGCCTCAAAATTGTCTTGGCCCCAAATTTTTGCCTGGCCTCAAAAATGTTTGGCCTTAAATTCATTTTGATATTTTCTTTACATATTTGATAATTTTATTGATTTTTTATCGATTTATTTTCAATGCATACTACTTGGTGGCTTTAGTGCTTAATAGTGATAGTCTTTTGAAAATAATAGTTACAATTTAAAATATAGTACTAACAATGTATATTTATGACTACAGGTATGTCGAGTAATCAATTCTAATAGACTTTTATTCAGTCTGTTTTAAATTCTTAATTAAGAACTTAAGAATAAATTTGTCCTGCCATTGTATAACCATGGCGTGTTTTTGCAATGTACTTAGTTCAAACTGCTCTCAGGATCAGACAATATCAATGTAACTCTTCTTTTATCAACGACTTGTTTGAGAAAAAAAAATAATGGAAGAGGCCAATATCTGTTTATTCTAACCAACATCAAAGTTCACAAAATGTTTTGCTTTGTTCAAATTCTGGTAATGGCAATTACCCATAGGAGAAAAATTGTTTCCTAAATATACAAAGAACACATACTTGAAACTCTACTCTAATCAGGATGTGATGATTAATGGCCATCACTGAGTCAAGTTATCGGAGGATGCAATGTTGCATTCATTTACAAATGTCATTAATTAAATTAGACCGTGTGAAATGTTAAATGACAGGGTAGGCAATGAATCTGACCCCAATATAGCAGATTAGCGACAGAAAAGGGCGATATCGAATTTCCATTGGAGAGGGAAATTGGGCTTGATCGGTGTTAACAGGTAATGTAAACAAACTGCAAATTTTAAAGTGCATTACACAGTGATAAAAATTTGATCCTGTGTACCAGTTCACAAATGTTTTGGATATCAATCAGGTCAGTCTCTTAAAATGATGTTTAACTTTTAAAGGGGGTGGGGGTGGGTGGGATTGGCAGCTCTTAGTTTTAAAGTTAATCGCTTTGGTACATCACGTATTAGCATAATCCATTCTTTGACAATAGTATTCTTGTCATAGGTATTTTTTGTGTGTTTATACATGGATTGAATTAATTAAATTATTATTAATCATATCTTATTTTTCTATATGAGTATTCCTTAAAAATATAAAAATCATTGAATTTTCAATTTCTAAAAGAAATAAGTGAAAATTCAATGTAAATCTAAAAAAATGAAAAAAAGAGAAAATTTAAAATTTGAGGCCAAAATTTTTTTGAAGAGGCCAAATAAGGGGCCAGGTCACAATTTATGGCCAGGTCAAAATTTGGGGCCAGGCCAAATTTGAGGCCAAAAGTGAGGCCAGGCCAAATTTGAGGCCAGACCAGGTCAATGGGGCCAGGCCAGGCCAGGTTTTAAAGTATGCAGAGCAAAAGAGCACTGGTACGGTCACAGTTGATCTTGCCGATCCGCACACGTGAGATATCAATTTGCAGTTATGAGGTCATTTATCGCAACCTTTCACAAGTCTTACACAGTTGTGCGTAAATGATTGGTAACATTATTTTAAAGCCGTTTACTCTAAAACCTTGCCTGACCTGTCCTAAAAATTAGCATGGCCTCACTTTTAGCTTCAAATTTGACCTGGCCCAAATTTGGCCTCAGAGTCTTGAAATACTTTTTGCCTCAAATAAAAAAAAAAATCCTTCACATTGTCTCCGATTTTTTTTATTGAATTTATTGTTTTTTCAAAAAAAAAAAAAAAGAAAACTCAACGCCTTTTTAATGTTTAAGAGGTAATCATATGGATAAATGGACTGATTCAGTTTCAATTGATTTTATCCATGTTTATACATTGTACACACAATAAACACATATGACAAGATATGCCAAGGAATGGATTATGCCCAATTGTAAAGTAACCAGTGTTAATATTCAGAGCGCCACCCCCTTTCAAAAACTAAACGAACTGTTATTAGAATAATAAAGTAAAACATCATTTTAAGAAACTGACCTGATTAAAGGATTAATAAATATCTCAAGCATTTGTAAACTGGTTCATAGCATCAAATTTCTATCCCTGTGTAATGTACAGTCAAATTTCGTTATCTCGAACTAGACACGAACTAGATGGGAATGTTTAAAAACTTCGAGATATCCTAGTAATCGAGATATCGAGGGTAAAAGACTTGAAAAATAAGTGGTTGGGACTTACAAATAACTTCGACATATCCATTGTATTCGAGATATCAGTGTTCGAGATATCGAAGTTCAACTGTACTTTAAAAATGCCAGTTTGCTTACATTACCTGTCTGTTAACACCGACCAAGCCCAAATTTCACTCCCTAGCCGAAATTCGATATCAGCCTCCTCTGTCGTGAATCTGCTACTTGGTTTCAACACCAAAATAAAGGTTACCAGTGTTTTAAACTGCAAAAATTGTTTTGTTTAATAAAAGCACCAAGTATAAACCACATTGGTCAATTACATTTTATTGTAAACAATGCTGCATGTTACTTTTTTATTTAGTTTGTTACCTGTTGTGAGATATAAAAGTTAGCCAATGTCAGAAAAAACCTGGTAAGATGAATAACCGATTGATAAAAAAGATTACAGATTTTGAATAATAACATAATACTCATGTGTTCTTTGAAATAAACAGTGACTTTAGAGGGACCCGATAAAGAATGTGTAAGAATCTACGGAGGGGGTGGGGATTCTCTGAGTGTGTAGACAGAGTCAAATAAACAATAGGACTGAGCCTCAAATTATCTCGGAAAACTTAATTAAAATGTCAGATCAATGGACTGTGTGTTGAACTCGACACATCAAGTTCCATTCCTTGCACTTTTTGACTCTCCAAAGTGGAGGGTCCAGAGTCAGCTTTTTTACACCAAACCCACAATACTAAGCGTTAACTCTTCGTAAGAATAGCTGTTATACTCTCTCTCACTCTCTCATTCTCTCTCTCTCTCTCTCTCTCTCTCTCTCTCTCTCTCTCTCTCTCTCTCTCTCTCTCTCTCTCTCTCTCTCTCTCTCTCTCATATTTCTTACTGTTTGTATCTCTACATGTCAATAACGTTTCTTCATCTGCTAATCACACCTGGAGTATTAGTTCATGTACATTCGACGTATTAATTATTCCTGGGCTTCTTAGTCTATCTACACGGTACAGAACTATTTAATTCATGTTTTGTCAATATCAATTCGAAACAGAGACCGGATACGGAAAAAATGTTGCAGATCCAAAGAAATTTATTCTGTATGAATAGTTGTATATGCCGTCTCATCAGCCTAGTAATAAATCATAACTTCCAAGATTCGTGTAGAAAATGAATTGCGATCAAGGAAAATTGTGAAATCACAGAAAATATGACATTGTCCTCTATAAAAGCAGCGTAAATCAATTACATATTCTTTCGTTGCTACTATTCTTCTTAAGAAAGCAAGTTTGGCGGTTCTGTCAAACCATAGTGCACAATGCAGAGTATTATGCAATCCATGGGTTGAGTTTCGCTTCTAAAATTTCTTTTCCTTAGAAAATTGATAATGATTAGTGACAAGAAGGACCCCTGTGTCGCATTTCTTCAATCATCCGTTTTTTGGTTGTTTTTTTTTTCTTCTTCCCAAAATCAAGTTCCAAAGCAACAATTCAAACTCCATCGTTGACAATTTCAAGGTCATTAAACTTGAAAAAGCAATAACTTTATATTACAGTACAACTGTTCTCATTTTGTTCCGAGAGCTGCGAAGTTAACTTTTATACTTTTGCATGTTAGAAAGCGTTGCGTGACTGAATTTTTTTCTGTTGCGATGAAATGCTTCTTTTGTGGATCCCACGACACTTTATTAGTATGCTGAGGATTTTATCACGGAAAACTCCAGCTTAGATCGCTTACAGAATGGAACACGCTTAGAGTCAACAAAACAAAATTCTTGAAGAAAAGATCTGTCACGGGATTTGAATCGTGTAGTACTTTGCATTTACAAACTAAGCATTTTTTAAGAAAACTGAAAAAAAAACTTTAACGATAAAACTTAAAAACCACTTTTAAAAAATCAGGCATAGACTTTGTTTATCATCCACATATTATATAGTTGCAAATCAATAGTTAGAATATTGAAATTACACTTTAAAGGTGTTCAATCAAAGTTGCTTTTCATCTCTGAGAAACAAATTTTGCACCTTCAGCCCCAAGAAAGCATCTTCCCAAGTCAAGGGTTTCTGATCCGCTACGCTTCTCACGTTTGTGAGAAGCGTACCCTTGACTTGGGAAGATGCAAGAAGCAAGAAAGATGGACTACAAAGTATAAAATTCCTTTAAAAAATACGAACTCTTTGTTGTGTGTTTAAACAAAAAACTTCTCAAAAATCTATCTATCTATCTGTCTGCCTGCCTGTCTGTCTGTCCGTCTCAACAGGCAGGATTTGCAATGGAATGTAATTATGTTTTGGTACTAGTAAAACTTTTCCAGTGTCTGTTGGACAGTTATCCTGACGGACAGTGGCTTGCTTGATAATTCAGTAACGTGTATTCAAGAATTATGCCAAAGGGATCGACTTTTTTTTTATTGTCGCTCTGATCTGTGCATTAATTTGGCTTCTTGAAAGAAACGGATTAATGAAGCAACATTGCAGCGTTGGACCCTCTTGAGCTTAATTGAACATTTGATCAAATCCACGAATTCCATGACTTTGTTTATATGATTTGTAATTCTTCGCAGGCAGATCATGCAGTAATTTGCTTTCGATAAAAAAGTTCTTCTTAATGAATAGTATTAAATGGCATCAAAGGAAAAGCTGAGGAGAATCCGATCAAGGTTCTGTGTGGTAGTTAATTCCACAGAATTTTAACGTTTGGATCAAACCACTCGTATAAATGCATAGATCGTCAACTGTGAGGATATTTTCATATTACTAATGTTAGTTTACTACAAAAGAAATGCATGATGAGTAAGAAGATGGGGGGGGGGGGGATAAGATAGCGCAGATGCCCATTCAGTTTAGTCGTGAAATACAATTTAGAATTTAATAAAAACACAATTTCTAACTATATGCAGTTTTTAATTTATTTAACAAACGATAAGAAAATTATATTGCCTTTGGTGGTATCGAACCCACAACATAAAACCATAGTTATATAAGGTTAGCTTATGTCTAATTATGCTCTAATTACTGAGCCATTTTAGACACAACAAAAGTAGGCTGTCTAAATACTATGTGTGACTTTGACTACGAATTTACGGACTTGTATTATTTTTTCAGAACGTTCAATTGTTGAGATACAAAATGATATTTTTAATGTATTGTGGGTCATCTCTCCACGTTTTTGTTGATTGAAATCGGTTTGTTTTCCATTAGACCTTATTTAGACTATGAGAAAAGTATGAAGCTCAGACCCACTCTATACAGAAAAGAAATATAAAAGAAAAGTCCTTGAAGGTTTAAAAAATGACACTATTTGGAGGTTTGGATACGTATACGCCTGTGTTAGTCATCATATTCCAATTATTGAACATATTTAAAAATTAAAAATCGATGATATGTTAAATATATATTGTTTTGGATAATTTTTTTTTTCAAAATATCAGATTTATTAATTTTTCCGTATTTTATCCGTCCGTGTATAGGCATAATCACTCATCTTCTTTCTTTCATTGTTGTTATAATCAAAATGATTTTCTGTCTTAGTATAGCAATATGCTCTTGTTGCATAAAATATACTAGTTCTCACGGAATAGGCAACTTTTGCAACACACCATGGCCAATTTATGTATCCATTTGTTATGTATTAACAATTTAAAATTATCATACAATAAACATTGCCTTTTTAATTGTCAGTAAAACATATTACCGCCGTGTGAATATTTTTCTTAGACATGAAACCTTCTCTCCTTAATTAGTACTAAGTGACTGATCTTGGCATTATACTTATTTTTTTCTAACCAGTCCTTTAATTGACTTATCTCTGTACATTTATCAGTTAATGTCTTTATCATTCTGTTGCTTTATTTTTAACGACAAATATAACAGCCAATCAGGAAAGGTCTATCCCAAAGTATGACGTGTTCATTCACTTCCGGTCTCCTTTTTCTAGTTTTTTTCGATTTGAAAAGCAGTAGACTGAATTCGGAGAATGATTTTCAATAAAAAGAACGGTTGTATCGTAATTCATGATGCACGAGTTTACACTAAAAAGTAGGAAGCGGCGAACGGATTTATTTTTTCCTATTTATTTTAAATAAATCGCTGCCAGAAAATCGTGTCAGATAAACCGGTCTAAAAAAAAAACAAAATGGCGACCGTGACGAACCTTGTTATTTTACATAAAATACCGTTGTGTCAATTTTCCCAAAAAAATATGAAGGACAGTCCCGGCCGGGATTTAGTAAAGATTTTAGACAAAGTATCAGGCAATTGCAAAAAGCCGAAATTAAACATAGATTGATACACCTAATTCAAACTCATAATTTTTTTAAGCATATTAGAGGAAAACGTGGACAATTATAAATTCAAACTTTCAAAACACCGTCTTTCAGTAATCTCAGTACTTTGATTAGTACATGGATTTGCAAGTTCTTTTCTTATCTGTACCAAATCTGATCTTACAGCCCTAAAGTTTAACTGTACATTTTCATTTGTCAGAAATAGTGGAACTCTGAAGAGGAATTGCGCGACTTAATACTTAATTTAACTCTCTCCGAGAAAAGTGATAGGCCTGTTGCACGCAAATTTATTATATTGTGCTCTTATATACAGTAAATAAATATGTGGCATTACGCAATGAATCAACTGATGAGCGATATTACACAAAAAGTGAAAGTAAAAACTTCACGTAATTCTCACATAAAACAGTGCTGATTGGTCATGATTTATTGAAAATATATCGTGAACTTGCCGCTTATCCACTGAAATACAGTTAACTTGGCAGACATCGGGTCTTCTCACGCTTCTGTATATATTATGCCTGTCGTCTGCAATTGCACGTTTGAGACCCTTGTGATTGGTGATGGTATACCACGAGTGCAGGCAATCTGAATCTAATAAAATACAGATACATATTCTAAATGTATCATTGATCCCCCAAAACACCTGCATTAAAAGACGAGGAGTCTGTTCCAACTGATACTCGCTGTCCATTAGGGTCATACGTGACCTGTATACATGGTCGTTACTGTTAATAAGAAATGCATTAACTGCAACAAGCATGTCTTTCTCTGTATATTTGTGGAATTAATCATTAATGAGACCGATTTCTATGTACTCCAAGTTGTTACAAGGCTTGTCTAGACAATTACAGCTAATCCGAGAGTAGCTCATTGAAGCCGAATGTACAATACAAATAAAGCATACACACCGGAGAAACAATTACCAATAATACAAAATTTGCTAATTAAATTATCAGATCATCCTTCGGATGCCCAGGATATGTTAGCTTGTACGTGTGTACATTGTCCTTTTTTTTTTAAATAAAGTTTTGCGATTTGTTACCAGAAATAAATATACAAATAGATCGCAAAGATTTTATTTGTAAATATTGTTTCACATTTCGTATCGTTTGTGTTTTGGTTTTCCTCATATTTTTGTCCAAATCAATTTTTTGCGTCAAATATGTTTAAGATTCATAAAGTTTTTCCATTCAAAAAATACCTATACTTTTGAATAGTACGGAATCGTATTGCTGCCAGTTAAAATAATTTGTAACTATAAGTCGTACGTGTGAGATACTACGTCGTTATAACGAGATATACATGTAATATGTCGTACGTACGAGATATTACCTCATACATGTACGTACGAGATAAAATAAGACGTACAAACGGCATAAACCAAGTCGAACGTATGAGATACTGAATCGTTATAACGAGATAATATGTTCGACGTACGAGATCATATGTCATACGTTCGAGAAAGTAAGTCGTAATAACGAGATACTACGTCGTTGTAACGAGATACTTAGAGAAATTAAGACGTACGTACTTACGAGATAACACTGACAGAAACGTATAACCGCCTCGGTAGAACGTGATGTATTCTCATAAATATATTGTCAATTATGATTGTTTCATATTTTGGTAATTTAATTATTACAACAATTTCTATTCAACGACCCATTTTTTCTTTTCACTTTTAGAACGAGTAAAGCACTTTAATCTTTCAAAGTCGAATTCTTCAATGTTGCACTAAAAACTGCATATCAATTATGCCGCAAAAACGCAAATCTTATTGCAAAATATTTAAATATGACGACCTTATCAGGCAGGTAGCATCAGGGGCCAGGGTGATCCTTGCTCCCCAAACACTTATTTTTTTAACAATTTTCTTAAATACCCCCACCCCACCCCTTTCATCCCCTACGGATAATTATTATGATTTGATCAAAGTCAACAATGCTTGATATGAGCTGTTAAATTATTTAAATTATATTGACTTGTTCTTATCTCTTTGAACAAGTCGACATAATTTTGACGTTATATACATTTTATACAAAAATGCAATCTGATTAAAATCAGCCGTTCTGATACGCTACCGCTCTCGAACATCTGAAACAAGCCGCTTAGAGGTCACGTTCGAACGACCCGACAATCTAAATATTTAAATATAAGGTCGTGACCTTTTTGACCAATGAGAATCCCCGTCTCTTACAGACTATCGGGTGAAGTAACAGCAAGATAAATATAACCGCACAGATTTATGGGAAATTATCTGCTGGCTGAGTTTTGCTAGTCACAATTTGATTGGCTTATCGAAAGGTCGTTCGGACGTGACCTCTAAGCGGCTTGTTTCAGATGTTCGAGAGCGGTAGCGTATCAGAACGGCTGATTTTAATCAGATTGACAAAAATGACACTTACTTTAATTTGCCATTTGAAGGTTATACACATCAAGAGGTAGTTATACGTTTTCGTAGTTAGACGTTTCCATAAATAGCTTGTACGCACGAACGACATATTATCGTTATAACGACTTAGTATCTCGATTTTACACCTTAGTATCTCGTTATTAAGACTTATTATCTCGTACTTACGCCATATTATCTCGTACGTACGGCATATTATCTTAATGATTTATTATTTTGTACGTTCGACAAATAATCTCGTACGTACAAGATACTAATTTTGTATCTTAGTTCGATATACATGTATCTTATTTTTTTCCTTTGGACAGAAATGTCCACTTTCATTGGTTTAAACATAGCACATGACTGCCTCATATAACTCGTTGTTTGTTCGGTGAGAATTAATATTCGCAAAATGACCGTCATTGGCCGACGCTTCGCTTACTCATTTCGATATTTCATATTATTTAATACAGAAACCGCATGCCGTAAGTTCTTAAAATATCTAGAGTAGTTGCCCTTTGGAATTCTTTAAAATTAGAGTAGTTGCCCTTTGAATATTGACGTCACGTTGTGTCTGAAGCAGAACAAAATAGAGATTTTGCTCACATCTCTGCATAGGAAAAGGGAGAAAATGTTTAGAATTAAAAAGCAACAATTGTAAGTAAACATTAGTGAAGCGCAGATTTTCAAAGAGTATTTGAAAGGTGAGATTGATAATTTTGAAAGTTTAAAATGAGTTAAATTGGACGAGATGTAAGGCAACTTGTATACATGGGTTCGTGTAGATCATCGCTTTAAATGTGTCACTTGATAGTCCTCGGGAAAACAAAACACTTACATTAGATTTGTTACTGACTGACTACTGAAATATGTCGGGTTGTTCCATCTCATAGACGGTTCGGCTTCGCTTCGCCATCTATGAGATTGGTCTACCCGATATATTTATGTAGTCAGTCAGTAACAAACCTAATAAGTAATAATATCTCGTACGTACGACTTAGTATCTCGTACGTACGACTTAGTTAAAATTTATCTCAATGGCAGCAATACGCTTCCGTAGAATAGATAACATGAAAGATAATAATTATAATCCTATATGTTGATATGCTGTATTTTTTTTTCTTCAAAATGTCGCCAGACGGCAAAATAATCTTTAAAACCATTCTATATAAAAATAAACGTTTAACTTCAGAAACATATGTGATCTGATCCAACGATTTTCTCTCCATTATCTCTCTAACAACACTTTATCGTTTCATCAGTGGGAGGAACATTATTGATTCGGGAGTTTTTCATACTATTATATATTTCACATCATATCTGTTCACGTTCTATCGGATAAAAATTGTTAAGGCTCTTTACAAATTTTGCATTCGTAGATTTGAGCGATTTCTATAAAACTTTATCTTAAAAGAGAAAATGTTTGCATTTTGCAGTTGTATTGTCTTAAGGACGGAGTCTTTTCTGGTTTTCGACGTGTCAAAAGTAAATTTGATTAAATGGTCATTAAATCAAGATAAAAGGAAAATGAAATATTATATTTTTCTTTCTTCTTTACAATCATACAACTTGGCATAGAAATAGTAATCAAAGTTAAGAATCTAACAAGGTAACTATTTTTTTAGGAACATTGGCGTAGGAAAATACCACATGTTTAAAATTTGCATTTCAGAATTGCTGTAGATTCATGGTTACATTTAGCATTATTAAAACAATAACATTAATGTCGGATTTTTCAACTATTGTTAACTAACGATAAAGCACTTGGATTTCAGAATATGTTTTTAAATATGATTTGCCTATCAATTTACATTAAAAAAAGCTTTTTAAAGTGCTCATTCTATTAATAGATTTGTGTGAAAAATCACTAAAATCGGATTTTCTTTCTTATTAAATGGTCAATATATTAGCTTTTCTGTCAATTTATATTTTTATGTAAGGTCTTCATTATATGTAAAATTCAGAAATATTTTAATATTGGAAGCATAACAAAATAATCAAAATATCTTCAAAATTAAAGAAAATTAGAGGAAATGCGGACTAAGCAACATCAATTTTAGTTTAATTATCATTTCCAATTTAATCACATTGATATTCTATCATTTCATTGAAGAATAGAAACATCATATCTTAAACAGATATCTACATTACTGCAGATAAGTACATTTATTTTTATCATCCTTTCAATTGATGTTAAAGGTAGTGACCTTGACCTGACCTTGATGCGAAAACAAGACGGCCAATTTGATTAAACTGATTGAATCATTTGGTTATATGATCTGTTTGACTGTGTCAAAATTTTATGAATTTCTTAATATAAGAAGGATTCGGATAACGAGAAGACTCCTTCGTTAAGTTTATTGTTGAGCATGAGTTGATATACCTGCATTCTACAGCGAAAGAGGTCCCCAGTTGTCAGAATTTCTCAGCTATCTGTAACAAATTACATATATAAACCTAGTATTGCGGACAATTCTTGTAATTGATTGCTAGCATATATCTCAAATAGTATCAGATATATCGGTTAGAATTACAAAAATATTAGTTGTTCAGTGGCAATCATTGACCCCCCCCCCCACACCCCCGAGAGATTTCGACATTTCAGGACAAAACATGTATCGTCAACACAGATAAAGGAACTACGAAGACACTTGGTATATGTCATTACATATTTTGCTTATCTGTCCTCATCAATGGGCTACTATACTCTCTCCCAAAATTATTTATTCGGCACATTTTCCTAAATTATCGATATTTGACAATACCTCAGGAATCAAACGACGTCCATTCAATAGTATGAAAACAATCCCAAAATGAAACGCCCCCTCTAGCTTGTCGGGTTTCAATACACGGCTAAAAATAAAAAAAAAAGTCTACGGGGATTTTGCATTGCAACAGAAATGAAAGTACCCAGGTAATATCGTTATGAAATAGTGCGAGGTATTGGAGTGACTTCCAAATGGAGAAAATATGTCCACACTTTCCATTATAAATCTCTGTAAGAAATCTAATTTCGTTCCTGTTATTTTTTTACGAGTGAAAAATGATAATGTGTCAATGGAGATATCTTGGATATTTTCCAATTGCACTTCTTTCACAGGTATATGTATTTTTTTTTTATTAAAAATCGTCCAAATGTGCTGCATAAATATCTTAAAACAGACTATAGCGAAAAAATACAGATCTTGCAGCGGCCAGGTTTATCGGATCCCAATTAATAAGTAAATCACTCACTGGCTTGCATGACATTATAGATATGTCGTATTGTCGTATTGTAAAGTTTGATTTTAAGGGATGGGGTAAATTGAACAATATATTTTTACAATTAATTATTTATCAAAATGTCATATTTCAAATTTTGTATTTACACCCGCATTTAAATTCAATATGTACAATATGACAAATTCATGGGGTTTTTTGTGTGTTTTTTTTAAAATATTCATAGAGTAGCTGATGATTAATGAAACAGTGTTCGAGGTGGACGACCTTTACATGACGTCACTTTACATGACGTCACTGGACTTCAAGAAAACTGAGGTAAAAAGAAACCCTTCCCCCAAATCTCTTTTACCCTTTGTCCAAAAAGTTTAATACCATTATCACATTCATCATATTAGTTTCGTCAGGTTTTTTGGAATGTAATCATCTTACAATAACAACTGAATTTTTATTAATACGCTAAAAAGCATAATAACTTAATTAAGAATACTGGAATGCAAACAAAAGATGAGAGTTTTTTATTATTACAGAATAACATGTACAGTTAGAGTGATAAGGAATCTAATGAAAGAAAAACAGCCGGGCTCCAGCTTTATTTCTGCTGAGCACATATGCGTCATGAGCTATGTTTGTTTTATATTACAAATATTAAAAGAATACTACATGTAATATTATTTAGAATATATAAACCCATATTGCCATTTTGACACAATTTTTATCAAATTAATTAACATTGCTTAATAAATGAAGATGCTTACAATGGGAATACACAATCCCAACACAATACACTCATATATATGTTATATTTGTATTCATTCAAAATTTGACAGAATACTTATTGATAAATCTGAATGGGTGCATGCATGCAGGACAGAAATGAAAAAAAAAGTATATCAATTTTTTTTTCTATATAGCTGCAGGTCTGAAGCTCCCAGATTTAACTATAACAGTTTAGTCTGTTAGCTAAGCAGCAGAGACCAAAATAATTGTATTCCAGTCAGACCTAGTCAATAATAAAATAAGTGCCCAACTTCTGCCCTGCCATGTCGTTGACTTGTCTTAATAACAAACGCCCATTGTTGAACAAAGACCATTATGATGCAGCGTTTGTAGAGCTCAATCTGATGGAGAGACTACTTATAAAAATAATAACTCTCGTGTGTGTAATACAGTGTATATATGCATAGATTACCGGTGATTTAAAAATAAAATCGGTATTTCTAGCTACATACATTGTACATTGTTTTACTAATGTAAAGCCAACTCATCGACGTCACCATGGCGGGTGTAATCTGCTTGCTGGATTACTTCACACTTGTGTCCAAACCTCTTTTGCACTCTTGCTTAGCTCTCCGAGTAATACCTTGCTCTATCACGCGTCCTCTATCTCGTCTGTAAACCCCGGCATTATTGGAGAACAGTCATCTGCCACAACAATGTGAATGCCCGGGCAAGTCCTGCATCTCATACTGTATCGGACTTTACATCTAGTCTGACACCTATTCTTCAATAAAAGGGTTGGGTGTTCATTTCTGGAAAACCGTTATGTTTAAGGTCGGAAAAGTTTACATCCCCATCCCCTTTCTCACAAATACCAATAAAATTGAAATAGTAAGCCTGTTGTCCATTTCCAAAGTATCACATAACACTAATATTTCATGACTTTATTCTAATCATCTAACTCATTATTAATTTGTTTCATTAATTGTTTGCTGCTATTATGCTTGACTCTAACAAAGTAATGATGACATAATTGACATAACTTGCTTCAAAGAGATTTTGTTCTTAGCATTAAAATCAAGTTGATACGTGCTTTGGCGTTAAAAAAAATTGTGCCAGCGAAACGCGTCGAAATGTGGCAATGCATCCACGCATTTTTTAATGGACTATAGCGAAAACCCCAGTACAACACGCTTGGCGCTGATCAACACACTTTCCCACCACACGCAATTCCCACAAGTCATTGCTACGCTTGTTATCCAAAAGGTCACGCTAACAATTTGATTGACTAGTGCAAGGTCGTGATGTAAGAGAGACGAAAAGATTATCTTATTCAAATACATGTAATTACATGGGACACTCCTGTCCAGCACCATTTCACAATATTGACAGCTAGGTGAATGTACCAGGAAGGACAACCAATTTTATTATAACGAAGAAGACCGATAAATTCTTTGCCTGTTCACACCTAAAACTGTCAACTGTCTGTTCAATAGCTGAATTAGGCCGACAACTGTCAAAAGTTTTCGCTGAAAAAGTGTGAACCTAACAGACCGAGTTGCTCTAGACACGATGTGGCCTCTATGCACTCTTGGGACCAAACTTCGGCATCGTTTGCCACTCCTATGTAGTCCTATTCACGCTAATAAATTAAACAATTAAGCATTTTTAATTAATTGAACGACTCCATTCGTATTTAGGTTTCATCAATTCAATACACTTATAGCACGGATGAAAAAAAAACCCAACATTGTGATAAAAAGTTATCTATAAACGACACTTAGCGGTGAAAGTACTGGTCCGCTATCTTTTGACAACAAATCATGGGATGTAAATTTGAAGTTTCACACAAAATATCTTCAATAACATGTATCAACCGATATCCATGTATAGCAGGGAGTCAGTTTAATACAAAAGAAAGGATTTTTTTTTTGCAAAATACATGTAATGTAAAGTGCAACAGCAATGAAAAAACCCCCATAAAAACAATAGGATAGCAATTTAACTTTCTGATCGGGTAATGGTTCATTTTATATAATTCTACTTACTGGACATATGGACGATTTATTTTTAAAAATTAAAATCGAAGAAATAAAATATATATCTTTGGTTATTCATATACTTCTTAATACGTTTAACGATCATTGCAGATAAAAAAAATCGAAAACCAAGTAATTTTCAACACTGTCTGGTATGTGCACATCCCCCCCTAAAAATAGTTCAATGTTTAATTAACCACCACCCAGTAAGTTAGAAAAAACAATGATTTTAACAGATTCCTTCCTGGTCATGGCAGACACAGTTCTGTGGAAGCTGAAAAGTGCTTATAGATTCAGCTTGCTTTTAAAATTCACAAGTTTCAAATTCGGGGAATGGAAAGTGGTTATAAATTATTCACTTAATCCATAACTTTTGCCTTTTATTCAATATTATATCAATTTTCGATAGTTTTCTGCACCAAGCTAACGCAAAATGTAAATAATGGAGTCATTTCATAATTGATAATGCAGTCGTTACTTTGGTTACTGGTACTCGACCCCCCCCCCCCCCCCCCGGTGACTTCTACTTTTTATGACAATACGTTACAACATGGCGATTTTAGCGCATTCTGAAATAGTTTATATCGCCAAAATGTGTTTTCTGTTTGCTTCGGTCTACCAACCCGCAGTTCCCGAGTTTGAATACAGCAGGGACTTTTATTTTCATGAAAAGCGGTAAAAATTAAAAAGATTATTTTCCCCTCCAAAATTGAATTTTCTTTTGGTCATTTTCAACTCGAACACATGCTAAAAGTCCATATCTTTAAGTAATTTAGAAGAATGAACTTTTATGCAGAACTTTCCCCAGATGTGTGGAGGACCCTTAACACGTTTCATATATTTGCTTCAATCTTTCAACTTGAATGAAAAATCCAGGTTAATTCTAACACAAGGTTAGCTTTTTAAAAAGCTAAGAAAGTCAGCCAGCGGAATTTTAATTTTAGGTCAAAAGTGAATATACACAATCTTTTAAAATACAAGATACAAGTTAATAGTTTCCAGAACAATAATAATATGCGGGTGGCGTGCACATTTAGTTTGCACCCTTATTTTTATGGCTGTATATGTAGGTGACGAGATAAGCGTGTAGCGGTGTACATGCAATGTATGACTGCACACCTACTTAATACTTAAAGTTGTAACTTTGCAGACATATCTCTCTGGTTTTTATGGTCTCGTCGCAAGCCACTATTAATATTTAATATTTACTTTTCAATCTCACTAAGAGAGTAGAAAAGATATGACGCGGACTCCGGACTATGGCTGCAGACGTCTTACAATACATCGATGCGCAGTTTGACCTAGAAACTGACCAGTTTCATAACTTCTTCGAATTTCTCTAATACGAATTGTCTAATTCCTTCCCAGAATTCCAATTTACGCAAGCGCAATTGAAGTTTCATCCTAACTTAATTAGTCAGCCAGCGGGCTGACTAAAAAGGTCATGCACCCCATGCACAATGGTGTACATTAATATTGATTTTTAGCTTTACTATTAATATCAAATACAATACAAGGCAATGAAAATGATTTGTCAAGCTTCACATTGGAATCATGTAAACAAATCGTACCAGTAAATCTATTTTTTTTTTTTAATTAGTCAGCCCGCGGGCTGACTAATTAAGTTAGGATGAAACTTCAATTGCGCTTGCGTAAATTGGAATTCTGGGAAGGAATTAGACAGTTTGTGGTAGAGAAATTCGAAGAAGTTATGAAATTGGTCAGTTTCTAGGTCAAACTGCGCATCGGAAGACTGTCAATGTGAATCGTCTGCAGCCACAGTCCGGAGTCCGCGTATATCTTCGCGACTCTTTAAGTGAGATTGGAAAGTAAATTTATCTTGTATTTTAATAGATTATGTATTCACTTTTGACCTAAGAATTAAAATTCCGCTGGCTGACTTTCTTAGCTTTTTAAAAAGCTAACCTTGTAAATCTTTATACCTTAGTAGCTTGTTTTCTAGATGTTCAACTTGACAAAACAAGAGGTTAACAGACCTATCAGAGAGTCTCTTTGCGCGGATTTGTAGGGGAGGGTGCGGGGGTTCTGCCCCCACCCACCCCCACCCCCGCCAATCGAAAATTCAAAATTTATTGAATTTTCATAAACCGTTTACCAAAAATTGGCTTCGCCCCCCCCCCCCACCTCCCTGCAAACACAATTATCCCTCGGAATTTCAACCGGAAAAAAATTCTGGATCTCTGCATGGTCTCATATATGTGCATATAAATCTCATTCTACAGCTTTTTGTGCTCGATTTCATATTCTAAAGTTTTTAGACACGTTGCGGAAATAGAAATGGAAAGGCATTCAGATAATCATCACTGAAAATAACGTAGTTTTATCGGACAACGGGTGTTTGATTACATGCGCATTGATATGTATGGTAAACCTTCCTTTGGTCTATTTATAAATTTTGTTCCGATATTGTTTTGTTAGGCAATAGAGAGAGAGAGAGAGTATATCTGTCTCGTAAAACAGTGGCCTTTTCACCACTAAGTGGGAGCTAAACGAGACTCGCTCATTTCGTGTCACAATATGATCGCCTTTATTTTGTTTCGTCTATCGTTCGAAATATCTAGTATCCTATTTTCCGTTATCAATATAGGTTATTTCGTCCATTCTCACAATTGAAAAAAAATGATTATATATATATATATATATATATATATATATATATATATATATATATATATATATATATATATATATATCTAAAGCACTAAAAATGGCTTACGACACGAACAATTGATATTGTAAAATTTTCCGGACAACCAGTCCCTTCTTAAGGACAAAAGAAAAAAATTACATGGGTAATAACAAAGAAAATAAAATATAACACTACAAATAACACTACCATAGAAACTATATATACAGGACAACTACATTTTAAACAGTTTAGATTACAGTCTTAGAAAAGGTGTTGGCAATCGCTCTAAGTAATCAATATCGACTGTCAACTCCACGCCTGATTGAGTTAATTAGCTAATTAAAATTGACATCCGAGTTATTAAAGGAAAATTTAAACACCTGTTATTTTAAACTCGTATGGCGCTTATGATTTAGAACCGATTTATTTTATTAAGTCTGTAATGGGTAAGAGTGTGATTAAAAAGAGAAAGAAAAACACTCTAAAGATGCCCAGTGTTGTTGATTTTATTCTGTGCTATATATACATGTATATATATAAATCAAGAATTTTGTAATTTTCCGTTGATTCAACAGCTATGATCGATTTCGTGTGTGATGAAGAAAGCGGGCAGATCTTAGGTTATTACATCATTACGGAAAGGCAGCATAATCAAGCCATAACTAGAAGAATTTATTGTAGCAAATGCGCTGAAAGCCTTTCAGATCCACACAGGTTGTTTGATTAATCATACGATGCTGTGTGTTGTTTATCAAGTTAAGTCGCGGAACAATTTAAATTAATGGTAATTACTGTCCAGAGAAGTCAAGGCCCACTGATCCTTTACTTCCTTCACTGTCAAAAGGAGGATATAGATGTTCAAGTAATTGAAAATTATTTTAGTGGATTCTCCAGTAAACACCCTTGGACGATATAGTCTACGTCGGTGAAATATGTCAATCAGCTGGAGTTCAGGAAATCGATGATGGCTTCCCTCCGCCCCGCTCTGTTCAGTGCTCATAGATATCAAATTGAATATTAACTCCGGTGCTACAGATATGATTTTACTCCAGATCAGATATTCATCGATGAAGATTAACTCTTTGGAATAAAAGCTATGGATTAAAGTTTTATGATTGGTCAACCCTAGGCAAGGGTAAGTCCAGATAGCTATAAGCTTATTCAATGACACTGGCACTGTCTATAATTATTTAACTGTAAGTCAAATCGTGTACACAATAGATTACCAACTGCGTAACAATGTATACTTGCGTGTGAGAACCTTTACAGTTTTAGCAGCCGTTTATTTCATTTTGGATGTTGGAATTAAACAAACATGTAAAAGTCATTAATAGGTTTTAGATTAGATTTGATACGGTACTATAAGAAGCAGGATATATAAACTGTTTAGATTTGATTTTAAATCATGTTGCATATAATGTTTAGGGACATGCGTAAAAACAATCACTTTTTTTCTTATCACAACATGTTGCTAGGGTAATAAAAACCAAAACCAAGAAAAAGTTGTTAATATTTTTTTTCTCGCAAAGTTAATAAATGTAACAAACCAAGCTTGTATAATACCAATCATGAACCCAAATACACAATGGAAGTTATCTATCAATTGTTAATGTTTAAGAACAACCATCCAACCGACCCCTCTAAAATGCCGTTGAGGACAGAAAACAAACGTATCATAATTATTCTGTCGCTTATCAAATTGAAATCTTCGTCGCTGTGAAAAGTCGTCGATTTTAAATTCCAATGGGAGTGATATTTTATGCGAGCTGATGACTTAGATACACTTGTTCATGGGAACCTTTACAGAGAGTTTGGTTGATACAGTAAAAATTTAGTAGTTTGTGTCTGGGCTGATGCCAAGGGGACGAATTGTCTGAGACAAACTGGGTTTTATTCGTTCAATTGACAAGGATTCCGGGACTCTAATCAAATCTCCGTATGTCTGACAAAATCAGAAGCTGGTCATGTTTTTAACTTCTGTTGAAAGTAGTTTAATGACTGGTGGTTTGAGATAAATTAAGTCCGTCAAGCAGCTCCGCGTTTATCTATTTCTCGCGTGAGGGCTAATTATGAATATATACGATTCCACTTGAAATGAAAGAACTGATATAGGTGTTGTGTTGCTAGAAAAACTTAACAGTAAATCGCCGTACTCTGTTGCCGTCGAATCCCTCTATTTTCGGCTGAGGAGTGTGTTTTTGTTTTTTGTTTATTTGTTACAGACACGGTTTATTACGATGCACATTAATTACTTGTCAAAGTCAGTTTTTACTGAGTATACGTGAGAGAGTTGTTTCCAGATCGAGTGGCTGGGTTTTGCATCATTAAGTAATCTTATGTTGTGTATTGTTTTCCCCGAAAAAAATCTATAATTAAATTGTTCCTAAATATCTTTGGTTGCTCTCTCTCTCTCTCTCTCTCTCTCTCTCTCTCTCTCTCTCTCTCCTCATATTTGTGGATGTTACACGAAAGCCGATAATTAAAACAACCTGATACCCTTCTGGTCGCAGTCTGTTACATACAGTTTTAACTCATGTTAAACATATGTTCTATATGATGTGAAAATCAATAAGAAAATAATAAAGCCTTTTTATTAAACAACAACTGCACATATACAATGTATGCTTTTAAAAGCTTAGAAATACATTTCGCGTTTTATATTTTATTTTTTACTATTTTTTTTAATATAACAAAGATAAAGTCAATAAGCTTAGATGCATTCTTTTCGGCAAAAATTCACCAGTCGTATCGCGGCAATCGAACATTGGTAAGTGATCCATGTTAAAAGGCAAGCTTCGATAATATCAATACCCTAAGTGAAGTTACATCTACCACAAACTGATTTTGTAACAATGATGAATCATTTTACAAAATTACGATGTAATAAGATTTCTTTGTCTGTTTATTCATCCTTCAACGAATTAAAACCCTCCCGACGGGTAATAGATCCACGGTATATGAACCTATGGAACATCGCTTAAATGAATCCCCTGAAGGGTTTATGTCCAGAAAATGGAATTTTAATGTTTAAGTCAAAATAATCGTTTCATTCATGTTGAGCTCCCAATTAACTAGCCGGTAGCCTTTCCATGCCGGCATTGATGGACAGCTTCTTTTATATTTTTCAGGGCGGCGGCAAGCGGAATTCCTATGATGAACTATTGAAAAAATAAATTTGTAGACAGCGCTAACCACCTCACACAGACGGATCTCCTACTAGAGGCATAGAGTGTCTTCTTCGCGTCATAGATCACTTGGGAAAGTCGTCGTCAAAAGACAATCTCGGAAGGCACGCTACTGTGTGTCTTGCCCAATGTCCCCTGTAAGTTAAAGGCGCACTCTGATTTTTTTTTTTGTAACAAAATGCAGAATTCGACAGCATATCCCGAGAGTGAAGATGAGTATGAGGAATTTTATAAAACTTCGCGGTTTATATGTGGGATGATTCTGTACCCGGCGATATGTATTCCCGGATTGATTGGGAACGGGCTGAGTCTTATCGTTTTGAATATGAAGGATATGAAGACGTCAACAAATGCTTTTCTAGCTGCTCTTGCAATCTCGGATTCGATAAAACTCATAAACGATTTGATTTATTTCGTTGTCTTATTATTGAAGCAGACTGACCCAAACGCCGGTCAGATTGCTTTTGTGAATATCTACCCGTATGCTCACTTTATTTTCAACATTTCTACATGTGTCTCCTCGTGGTTGACCGTATCAGTCGCTACTGAGAGGTTCATTTTGGTATGCTACCCGATAGAGGCAAAAACCTTATGCACGCGACTAAGAGCGATTGTGATCAGCTGTTTGATATACATTGTGATGATTGCTGTTTCCTTCCCTTTCGCACTGCGATACGAGAAGACTAAGAGAACAGTGAATAATCAAACCGAATGGGACTTGGAAGTGACCGATCTCTGGAGTAACCAAGATTTCGACAGATATTACACGTGGTCACTGAACTTTATAAGAAGTAACATCGTTTTGATCATCCTCATTATACTTAATGCATGCATTATTTTTTCCCTTCGGAAAGTGAGAGCAAATAAGAAAAACACCCAGAGGAACAGAATCACTTTAATGATGATCGTGGTCATTATGGTGTTTGTAATTTGCATTCTTCCGGATGCCATCATGTCTGTGTACGGATTGGGCTACCACGAGGAGGGCTGTCTAGCGAAGGGTCTCCGCGAGTTCTCCGATACTTTGTTGACAATCAATGCGGCGGTCAACTTTTTGATATACTGTGTCTTCAGTCGGACATTTCGAGAAAAGTTTGTGGTCCTTTGCCCGTTTTGTAAGTTTAAGACTTCTGTTGGAGGGAGAATGAACGGTTCGTACAAGACCGTGGGCACGAAGGAACCGGACGCACAGGAAGCTCAATCTGTGTGAGAAATCAATGTGGATTTGACCGTATAAACAATTTGCTGCCTTACTTGGGATTGTAGTCAAAGACTGATTAGTGCCATTGAACCATTTGAATTGGTGCTAATTGTAGCATTATGCAAACTGAATTTTTTTACGGCAAGAATCTTTCTATAATTGCAGACACTCGGCTAAGATAAAAGATTTTTTTGGAAGGGGGGGGGGGAGTATATAATCCAGAAAAGAAAAACTCAGATTTTTAATGTACACGCAAAGTAATCTTCATTATTTTTACTTGTATTTAGAAATTTTTAAAGAATTATGTACTTGGGTTTTAACATAATGTAACAATGCATTTTTTCCCGTTGCTATGCCAGAAGTCGAGTCTCTGTGATCAAAGCCATTTATGGGGGTGTAATTTGCTTTTATTTCAAGTACTTGTATTTTGAATGTGTGTATATATATATATGTATTTATATATATATATATATATATATATATATATATATATATATATATATATATATATATATATATACACCGATAGGTTTTTTTTCATTTTGTATTTTTTTATTTTGGTTTTTGTTGCCCAAAATAATTTTTTGTAAAGTAACTCGGGGAAAGAGGTATGTATGACAATAAAATGATTAACAGGTGTTTAGTTTGTATACATGTACATGTAAAGTCGTTTATCTTTTTTAACCAACTATTGATTATCCATGTTTGTCATTTCTGGTTCCCCCCCCCCTCTTTTTCTATTACGGAATTGACCAACAACAACAGAAACTTTTCCCTTCAACCAAAAATATATACGATATGGAATAGCAGACTTTATATTAAGGACCTATATCACTTTCCTTGCGGAACTCTTCTGATTTTTCCCCGCGGCAGCAATCTGGTTTAGATTTTTGATATAGATACATGTACAGTTTATAAATTCTGAATTTCCTTTACAAAATATTTTATGATTTTGATAACTGCGCATAAAAGTTACTGTGTGTTTGAACATGTTTTATTGTAAAGATGGTATATACAAAAGGATCGGGCATAAGCTCTGCAAACTTAATTAAAACGCCCTCTCCATTAAATTTACTGTAAGTTGCCTAGGTGAGAAACAACCTACATGTATTGAAGCTCAAAGAAATTTAAAATACTGATTCAGTGCGCTGCAGACCTAAGCAAAAAAAAAAAAAAAAAAGCAAAAAGTAACCATGGCCATGGGTTTAACATGATACTTATGACACTCTATATCAGCGGTCATAAATATGTACGTATCCTCTTGGCATTAATTTTAATGTTGCATTGACAAGATTAATTAGTAAAGTTTCTTTTAACGGTAAATATTTAAAATGTTTAATACTTTGACATATCGGAAAGTTACAGATTTGATATTCTAAGTTTTAATTAAGAGGACAATGTGAATAAAGCTAAAATATACCGAAAAAAACATTGCCAGGTTTGTATAAATTCACCGAAGCAAATGCAAGGAGCTCGAGAGTCGCTCAAACTGGGGAAATCGTCAAGTTTACTAGTAGTTACACGAGGGATCAAATTAAAAATCTTTAAGTTGGTTTATAGACTCGACTTTATGAACAACCATTCATTTCCAAATAGTATTTATCTTAAATCTGCCACTGCACACATATATACTGTATTTAATTAGATGCAAAATCAAGTCTAGAATCCCGATTACGTTAACTAGTTAATCTTATTTAAGATTTTTAATGAAAATTGATCGAACGGCAAACTCTGTCGTTTCGACAACAAATGTGTTTGGTAAATTAATAATATGTTTATGATTTGGGTTTCATAATACATGTTCGGCAAACTCTGTCAATTCGTCACAAAATGTGGTTTGGTAAATCCATATTAAGTATATGATTTAGATTTCATAATACATACCCATTCTGTATAATCTTTATAATCACCATCTGTTTCATTCCCCGACCTGCATGTATGTCAGCACTCGGGTCAGGGGTGATATCGGCGCATGTATCTGGATGTGATACGGCAAAAGACCTGTGGTAGTCTCTATACAACAACATCTTTAATTATTTATTGAATTCCACATGATGAGCAGTAAATGGCCACGTCTGGGGCGAGCGAATGAAATGAAGACATTCTGCTTCCGAACTTAACGTACCTTGATGACATCGTCTTTCTTATTTCATATTGTCGTGTTAATCCAGTATGTTTTTATTCAGCCGAAGCGCACTTCTTTTGTAGTTACAAGATACAATTGATACAGGGCAATATAAGAAAATGATATATGCCTCAAACAGTTCTGTATTAAAAAATATTAGACAGTTTCGAGGCCCGTTAGGGCCGAGAACTGTCTGATATTTTTTTTTATACAGAACTGTTTGAGGCATATATCGTACTTAAAACACTGCCATTGAATTTCATTGTTGATTTACCTGAGACAGTCCGATTTTGAAGGATATCAGTACTGTAACCACTGGTAACGGTCTGATATTAAGAAGCTCACTAATGTCGGACTGTCACAGGTAAAATTTCAGACTGCTGGAACAAAGGAATGACATCACAGCAGTGTTTTAACAAGCAATAAATAAATCAACAGCACATTCGAGGAATCTCATACATAAATATTAAGCTACTGAATAAACTTACATGTAAAAAGCACTAGAAATGTCAAAATAGTCTAATCCCGCTCTCAGTATTAGGAATGGGCAGATTCTTTCCTAGGATGCTTATAAGGTTATTAAGGAAGATGGATGATCTACAAATTAACCATTAGATCTACCTTAAAATTTCAGATATAATTTGTTAAGCTGTAAATCATCATTTACTAACGAAAGATTTCATATATTTTATCGTTAAAATTTTGGTATTTTCCTATATTGTTATAATAAAGAGCTCTTCTTTTTAAGGAGACCAATACATTCTAATAATGGCCACTACCATCGATCCCTCTTAAGGAGGTTGGATCCTGCGATCATAAGTCTCCAAGTTTTTTTCTGAAGTATTCTTTTAAAATCTACATACATAGCTAAACCACAATTCAAAACAAAATTTTGGGGTCTATATGCTCCTTTCGGTGCTACAGTGTATTAAATATGACCTTACTGCACTGAAAGTGCAAATTGCACATAAATCGCTTTTTCCTCAATAATTTTTAATCGGAATAAACCATAGCATCAAATACACATTTATATTATTTAAAATTAATAAAATTAAAATAATCATAAAGAAAACGTTTGCAATTTCTTCACCTAATTGATATTTTGACCTTTTTGCACTGATAAAACGCTGTTTGTATCCATTAACGATTCAACATGCAATAAAATTATTTAAAAGTCTCAGAAAATAAAACCAAAAGTATGGGTCTATGATGTAAATTTTCAGATATAGCATAAAATAAGCTAATTTTAGGCAAAAATTGGAGTTAATTTTTTCTTGACTTTTATGAAATATTAGTTAAATGTGCCAATATATGTCGATAGAAATATTGAAATATTTTTAAAATGTGTTTTTTGAAACAACATGAAGATAATCCAATGCATAAACTAGCTGGAAATTTGGTCTGCACTGAAAATAAGGAAGCTAAAATTACAGTACTCTAAAACAATTGAGTTATGAAAAATGTTCATTTTCTTCTTAAAAACCTTCCGCCACAAAATATAGTCCCTTACTTAACTCTGTAAATATGTAATTTTCCCTTAACTATTTTATTCAAAATAGTTTATTTGGCATTGTAAAATAGGAATTTACAAGTAGAATTAATATATGACACATAATTTCCAGACTAGAGGTGACCCAAAATGGCTACCCAAAATCAGAGGATCGAACCTCTTTAAGGAAGGAGTGAAATATTGTGCCAAGAGGAACACTACTTTAATTTTCTTTTTTCTCTTTGTATTGCAAAAATAATTTCCCTGTCTTTTGTGGTTATCTAATCAAGTGCAGATACAATGTGTGGGCTTGTAGCCTCAAATACACAGATGAGATTTCAATATCTTACTCTGTTCTTCAAAGATTTCATCACAGGAACATACTTTTAGGAGCATTGAGAGAATGGAAGCTATATTTATCGACATCTTCCAGATAGGTATATGAATGTTTTCATTAATTTGACTTTTTATAACTGTAAATTTGGTGAATTCAGGGCTTCTCAACCCTGACATCAAGTAAATATTGTCTGTAGTTTCAAAAGTGAGCCATTCGCATCATTTTCCTCCATTACGCTCCGGTCGTTATTTATTAAGTAAACCAGTTGAATATACGTGGTGCTAAATGACAACTGGGGTGTTCCATTTCATAGTGTGGCATTGGAAATACTGCTTACTTTTTACAGTCATGCGTGATAATAAGTCCGAATTTGTTCGATATCAGTTTTATATTACATTAAGTGAGAGAAATGCTGATAATTGATTGAATTACATTTACTCTCTCTCTCTCTCTCTCTCTCTCTCTCTCTCTCTCTCTCTCTCTCTCTCTCTCTCTCCACACACACACACACACAGCACAAGTACATAACGTTAAAGTTTTAAAAAAAATGTGTGATATGGTTAGATATTTTTATCGTTAGTAAATGAACATATAATGAATTTATGAACTAATGGAACATGTGGTGAGTTATCTCTTTGCGCATTTATAATATAATTACAGTTGTTTCAATTGTTTTCACAAACGAGGAATTTAAGATGATAACCTATGTTAAAATAAAGAACGACATTAAGACTGTACTACAGTTACACAGTATCTATGCTACAAATCCAGCTGCAGAAAACCTTCAAGAATAGTTGCGAGCATAACTGGTGAACAGACTATATAAAAACAAATATGAAATATGTGTACTTTTATAAGCATTACCCCAGATTCCGACACAGAAGCATTTATTTTGATGGTTAATTATCAAATTATCTCAGCGTTCTCTAAAATAGCATGCAAATGGGTTTACTAGATATAATCATATACTGCCCACATAGAAATATGGACCACGAGTCAAACTCTTTGCTATGAATCAGGGCCTTACTTTATCTGGCAGAAGTGGTAAAATGATTGTAAGATGGCATGAAAGTACAAAAATATGGTATTTTTACAATTGACATACTATCGTCTACCTCTACGACCACAATAATTTGTCGAGTGTTCTTAATGAAGACACGCGAATCAAAATGCATGGCAGCTTGGAATCTGTGTTTTTTCTACAATTAAGAAAAACTTCATTATACGAAAATTCTTATACTAAAGACAGATGGCGATGTGTGTACGTCAAACAGACAAGAACATTAATGCCATTTTTTTACGGATCTATTGAAATCTCTATCAGTTCTTCAGTACCTGCTTTGTATACTAGCGGAAAAAAGAAACTGCATTATTAAACAGCTGGCCAAGGCAAGACATCGACATTCTTTTGAACAAACAAGTCCCTGACTACACATGCAACGTGTGGCCTTGCGTTGTCCTGCTGCAGAGTGATGTGATTTTGATGTCTCTGTATGAAGGGTATCACATGACGCTGAATAATTTCATCTTGATAGCGTACGCCGGTGAGATTTCCATTGACAATTTGTAGAGGGGTCCTTCCAGGTGCTGATATTCCACCCCACACCATAACGCTACCTCCACCAAATTGTCGACGTTGCACAACACAAGCGTCCTAGTAACGCCGGCTCCCCAACGCGACGATACACCATACAACGGCCGTCACTGCTATCCAAATGAAATCTGAATTCATCAGTGAACAGAATATATTGGCCCAGTCCTGTATTCTGAATCGCAAATGTCGTGTGCACCACGCTAGTCTGGCGATACGATGACGTTGAAGCAGTACTGGGCGCACCGCTGGACGTCTTGGTCTGATGTTTTGCTTGCGCAGACGATTACGCACAGTTCGTGGACTAATTGGTCGAAGCCCTGGAATCCTACGGGCAGTCAACTTGCTGTCTGGAAACGATTTCTCAGATGCACAAGTCTAATGTGGTTGTCCTGTTGACGTGACGTCACACGAGGTCGCTCAGAGCGCGGTCGATCCTGGGTGTTGCCAGATTGTTGAAAACGTCTCCATAATGAATGGATGGTGTTCCGATGAACTCCAAAGTGTCTTGCTACAGTATTTTGTGCCATTCCAGCTTGCAGCATCCCAACCGCACGATTACGTTGGTTTTCGTTGAGTCGTGGCATGACATAGGGGTAAATTTTGTTGAAATTAAAGTGATTTCCTTAATAAAAAAGTTTAAACAAATCCTTTACAGTTCTTATTCCAAACAGTATTGGCCCGTAAAACTCAAATTCAAAAATACAAATTCTTCAATAAATATTAAACAACAGGTGCTCACTAACCATGAAACAGTCCGTGCACCCCATCCGATATTGTCAAAAACAATACCATTATCGATTGTTTAAATTTTATAAATACAAACAATAGATATAGAAAAATTATACTAAATTTTATAATGCACAGTTTCTTTTTTCCGCTAGTATATATACATGTACTTTGAAGATATTTAGATTTCTATCAAATTAGCTTTAGGAAGTATTGTTAGGACAGAGAACGTTATAAGTAAGAAGTAAAAAGATCAATTCAAATAAAAAAAATTAGAGGAAAATGTATGCATGAAGTTTGCCTCAATCAAAAGTCAAATCCAATAAAACTTTCTATGGATAAAAATAAGCAACTAATTTTAAGCTTATACACTTTTTGACACCACCAAACACTTCTTTAAACTTTAAGTCAGCTCTTAATAAACATTCTTTGGAATTAACAAGTGCTCATAAACTCATCTGCAATCAAAAATAAAGCATTTATATTGTTTAATTAAAACAAAAACAATATTTAAAAAAAAATGTCTTGGTGGAGTCAGTACAAATGACAAGTTACAAAGAGAAACTGGGTAACTGAGATTTTGTACACCACAAAATTTTTATAGAAAACCAAATTATAACTACAAGTATGCAAGTATAAACAGAGGACATAAATGTAGGTTCATGGAGAAGTATTATATACCGGTTACTAGTAAAACGTACCGGCTATCAACTGAATCCAGGTTTTTTTTAACAACAATTACAAAGGTTTCAAAATTTTTATACACGAAAGTGTTCAAAATCATACTTAAATTTCTTTTATTGGGTAGGGTGGCGGTGTAAATGGAATTGTAAGTTAATATTTTCTGTGGAAATAATTAGTACCGTTAACCGTTAAGGCTTCCTCTTAATCATGCTAACTGACCTCGGAGAATGAAGTTGTTGAATTCACGTGCAGATCGGGAGTCGCCATTTTTACATGTATTAACAAACTAAACTGGGCTAGTGACGGTGTTTAAAAGAATATCTGAGGCGAGTAAAGTGACGATATCAGTATAGTTAAATGTCCGAGGAATATTTTGGTATCGAATATTTGTAAAAAAAAAAAAAAAAAAAAAAAAAAAAAAAAAATAAAATAAATAAATAAAAAAAAATTAGGGATATTAGGTCATTATTAGTAAGTCATACAATAGTGCAATTTTTGTGCGCCGTAAATTGCAAGATTTTTGTATGGAAGTAACTGTCGCTCTACGGTCGCCCATCTGAGTTTTTACTTAACGGAGAGTTACAATTCTGCAGCTAGGCTTCTGGAAGCAAGATTCAAGTCAAATCAATAATAAAAACTTAATGTTTGGCAAGACAACCAGCATCAGGTGTGCTGTAAAATTCCTCTCTATCATCAACCGGTGATAAATTAGGATTTGTGTTTTCTAATTAGCCACAGGGAGATCATTTTATGCATTTTGTTTGGACACAAAAGCAATGATCCGAGTTTTATACCATAAGAATATTACTTCAAATACAAAACGAATGTCAAAATTTGCTTCCACGTTCAACAAAGTTTATTCTCTGTCCCGAGTTTTTGCTTCCACCACTTTTCGCTTGATATTTCGATAATCATAAATACCTTTGTGCTCAAACTATGTTCATCCGGATCCACTAATATGAAAAATGTCCAGATTTGTTTTTGTTTGTTTTGTTTTTTATTTTGTTTTGATTTGTTTTTGTTTGTTTTGTTTTTGATTTTGTTTTGAAACGCCCCCTCTACCGCTTCAGGTTTCAATACACATCCCAAAATAGAAAGTCTACGGGGATTTTGCATTGCATCAGCCATTAATGAGCCCGGATGATAACGTTGAAAAATTGTGCGAGGTGTCCCGAGTACTTCCGAATGGAGAAAAGATGTAAACATTTCCCATTATAAATTTCCGTAAGAAATTTGTTTTCGGTCCTGTTAACTTTTATGAGTGAAAAATGATATTTTTTCAATGAAGATATCTTAACTATTTTCCCTTTTATCGATTTCAACAGCATTTCTTTCACTGGTATGTGGATTTTTTTTTTATTAAAAATCATCAAAAAGTGATGGAAGCAATAACTTGGGACAGACTATAGTGTCCTCATGCATAATGGGGAGTAAAAAAGTATGTAGATTTTCAACAAAGTAAAAAGAGAAATGTAAAAGACAACTCATATATCTGATAGAAATTATGACATAATTTTTTAACAGAATTCAAAAAATTTCATGGAATTAACACTGTTTTATGACTTCACTAATCTAAAGGGTTTTCTATTATTCGCTCAATGTATTCCACGGTAGAACCTATTTTCGACCCCGGCCATCGATACAAAAAAGTGGTTCAAAGTCTCTGCCCTTCCTCTAATCCCTGACACAATTTTGTGAAATTGAACCGAAATGAAAGTTCCGTAAAAATTAAATCGGACGGTCAGGATAATATATAACTACATGTACAAGACAACAGCATAGCGATGACCTAGTTATTTCAAGGCTTTTAGAATTCATCTTCAGCTCTAACGTGTACCCTTTTTTAAAATAAATATAATATATTATATAAATGATGAAAACGCAACATAATAATATATTTTTTAATTTGAAATTAGTATCAAGCACTGGAAATTTGTTCATTGCATGTCAGATGGGTTGCGAAATCAAAAATGGCACAGACAACACTTCGAGTTTTCCTAGGAAAACGTTTCCAAAACACGCAATTACCATATACTTGTATTGATGAAAGTTATGCAGGATTAATTCTGTAATATATGTAATCTCTTGTAAATACCGGTTTCCCATCACCTCTGAAACATCCGACAATGGTATAAATTTATGAGCATTTTATCAATAAAAAAAACAAACAAACAAACAAAAAACGAAACCCCCACCCAAAATCCCCCCCCCAAAACCCCCCCCCCCAAAAAAAAACCCCGAAAAAACGAATGAACATCAACAATTTGTTCTTGAAAATAGTATTTAATTCTTTCACATTTTGGAACTACATGTACCATACTTATTTCTTACTCTTACTCTTCTTATTCTTACTCTTGCGTATATTATGAATAAGTTTTTTTAGTTTTTAGGGACGGACTGATAAAAGTTCAATGAAATGGTCTAAATCTTCTTTCATTGACATTGACAGGATCGACATATAGCCAAATTCTGGGCCGGGCTGCGGAAGGAGACATGAGAAACCGTTCATCAGTGTTTTCTTTGAATGTAGAAAAGAAAATAACAGGTTTAAATCTAAAATGAATGTGGCAAACGCTAGGAAGTGTTTATTTATGTTCAAAACGAATTAGCAGCTAGAAAACTAGAAAAACAGCTAGACCAAGAGCGGAGCACCCCCCCTTTTTTTTTTTTTTACATGTAATTAAATTCTCTTCTTAATTTTGGAGTACATGTTGTTCCACTCGTAATAATTCGGGAAATAATGCCCGAAAGGCTCCTTGTTTCGATGAAAATGGGATGAATTTAATCTCATGTCCGCTTTAATTTTTAACTTTGGACATTCTTCTATAAAGCGTTTGTTTATTACCTTTACAAGATCTAAATCCAAAAAATATATCAAGTTGTTGATTTGAACTGTTTACTTTCACTTTAGTTTTGCAGAAGTGAACCAGACATCTTGATTGTCAAGTACATTTAATTCCTATTATTGTTATTATAACGATATTTTAATAAATATTTAGCCAATTGAATTGAAAATTGATATGGTTTGTCCTTTTACCATGCTGTCCTTTACAAAAATTTTGATTATCGGGAATCAAAATTTGTACATGACAATTAATTGTCATGTACAAATTTTGATTCCCGATAATCAAAATTTTTGTAAAGGACAATGCCAAAGAAGTGTGCGAAGTTTGATAAACATTCGTGCGATGGTTTTCTTTGAATCATGTCCATAAGCAGAAGGAGACACACATACACACACAGACAGCAGCGATGCTACACCCTCTTTGCAACAAGTTGTGCGAGGGGATAAAAAGAACGCTAACCGGTATGTTGAACCAATGTATACAAAAACACGACACAAACCTTGTTTACAAAGAATTGTAAGCTCTGTATCTTGCTTATAACTCTACGACTGACTCACACTCAAGTTTGCAAACTGCATATATTGTGTTACTTGTCTTTAGATATTCAGAATCCTGTGACAAAAAAAGGATTAAAACTGATTATTAAATCAAAAGATTCAAAGTATGTTATATTGCTATTGTGAATGAAAAAAAAATGGTCATTTCCTCAAGGACACATGTAAGGTTTGTAACCTTAGTAATTAATATACCAAAACAATAAAGTTTGGATAAACTTATATGCACAAATCAAAAATCAAAGCCAAAAGTTATTTTTTTAAGTTATGGCTGGCAACAGAAGTTTATTTCACTAACAAGTATTTTAGTATTTTTTTTATGCCATGTTCACATTTTTGTCGCAATTTGTTTGCTCTTTAATAATTCATTGAGAATGTTATTGAAAAAAGCACACATTTCACATATTTGCCTTGCCTCTGGTGATTTAGGTGGGCATTAGAGTTGCAACTACTATCAAGCCGCCCTATCTCTAAATATAATCTTACACTGTAATGGGTAATTGGAGTGAAATATAGGGCCGGTTTTTGTGTTGAAGAACAAAATCTTCATCAGTATTTTAGAAAATATTAATCTTGCAAATTAAATGCTGTAACATGTAATTAAATGATTCGTATAAGTTACAAAGTAAGGTCTGCAGTACTTATTCGTGCTTTTAAGACACAGATATTCCTACACGTTGCTTTACCAATATTTACTGCAAAAACGTCATACTAGGCTACGATATGCCTACATTTAACCAATTTCTTAATATTCAACACTGATAAGTTAATTAATTATCCGTATTATGTTGATTACAATTCATGCTTTTTACGCAACGCTTCTGTTACAATCCATACATTGCAAATACCGAATTGCGTTTGTGCCGACATTTTTCACAGGCGCTTATTTCTGTAAAAAAAAAGTTCACTAGTGTATAATAATAAAACATGGTATCTAACTTCAAATGTCGAATTCCGTTGAGTACCACCCACTTCCGTGACGTAACGCAGTGGATAAGTGCTTACTATCATTCTGTTCAATTACCCTGCGTTAAAACACTGCAAAAATTCAGCAAGCTAATTATTAACAACAACCCCCCACCCACCCACTTATTTGACAGATTAATGCACATCTAACATGCTATATATTTTTTTTAATTTTCCCCAAACCCCCCTGCATGTAATACCTCATCAAATGACACGCACCGAGATACCATGTGTAATTATTATACTATGCGATATACTTTTATCGGAGGAACAAGTGTCTGCGACTTGTTCGGTAACCAATATTAGTGGTTTTGACTTTACATATAGCACCGTGCAAAACGTATCGTATTCGATTTAACACCATTCTCTCCAAGTATGTCCTTAACAGTCTTTAGTATCCTGTCGTGTTTTAATTTATACGCCATGAATGATGACGTGAACGATGATATTGATCTCATCAAGATAAAACGGTAAATAACTCATCAATGGCGCGGAGGTCATACCAAGGCATAGTCTAGCAAAACATGAGCTTCCAAATTGTACGGTATGTGGTCAGATTAGAACCCACTTGTTGCGTCCTGCTTAGAAAATGCTTTCGCTTTAGACAGTTTGGGATTGTTATCATTAAGGGTAGAATGCAATGCTCTCATGTAAATGTTATCATCATATCGCTGACTTGTTAAGGTGTTTTAATGTGTTTTACTACACATAAACGAACATCAGGGTTATTATTCCCTTTGGGAAATATTGGCGTACACTATAATCCCTAGGCATGGCTACCCTTGTCTATTCCAGACAGCCTAGTTCCCTTTTCACTTTTTGTAACAAAGGTTAATACCGTAATGAAATTATTTTTACCGTATTGATGCCCTTCATCATCATCCGGGTTTTAATGGTCATTTAAAGGATATAAATTGCATTGAATTGCTGGGTGGGTAATGGATAAACCTAGCCCTATAAAACTATATATATACATAAAATTGATGTTAACTCTGTCTAACCAATATTTTTAATTGATGTAGAGCATCCTTATTTTCTACAATATTTTAACACCAATCACGGTAAATTCACTCGTTGATAATTTTCACGAGCTCTGTAGGAAAGGGTTCAAGTTGTTGTGATTAAGGTTTCGATATGAATGAATATCGAGTGAGTTTTGTTTTAAAATTTAATTACCGAATAATTTTTTTTCTAGATTATTTTAAAAGCATTAACTAAAGGAACATTTTACCAAATGTTTTAAAAGCATTTGGTATACTAGTAGCTTGTGTTGATTAGTTCATTCGAAGAATCCGATACTCTGATAATTTATTCACATTATATACAAGCTTTTACAATCTTGCTTTTCCTAAATTTCACAGATATAATTTTTTTATTGTCCTTATTTAAAGCCGCACAATTTAAAATTGAATAAAAATCTAAAACCAAATGAAAATATATGAACAACCATCCAACAGTTTTTTAAGAGTCTGCCACTTTCCAACGTATAGCATTTCTTCTCTGGTGTATATCTAGTTTCACTTCCCTCATTTATTTCACTGCAGTTTTAGACAATAATTTAGTTATTGGAGAAGAGTTATAATCCAGCACCATGTCCAATCGATCACTCAAAATTCGATTGCTCAAATTACTGCCAGACGAGCAATAATAAGTGCTATACGACGTGAATGCCAGGAGCTGGTCACTATCTCCTGTTACCATATCTAGGAATATGTTAATTTACTGCAATCTGTTAAGTCCTCTACAGATGAAACCACGAAAAAAGGGGAAGGACTAGTGTCCCAGTCTGTTAGCATGTCAGTCTGTTACAACAAGGTTTTCCGGACTTCTTTTTCATTATGGTTTGGATAATTTATCCGAAATTTGTGGTGTAGCTTTCTAATAAGAAAACAGTTGCTACAGATCAATATTTAAGTTTTATTAAAATAAAGGGGTGATAAAGAAATTAACGACTTTTTTTTCGATCGAATTCGTCTTTTAAAAAATAAAAAGTTGAGACATGATGCTTACTAATGTAGATATAATTTGTTAAATTCTTTCTTCTTCATCTTGTTTTTTGATTGCCCCAGGGCTACCTAAAATAAAAAAAGGAGAATTTAAATCAGTGTGTTTTTTGTGTCTTTTTTGTTTTGACTTTTGGGTGTATACTACAGAAAAGTGTTGATAAATGATAAATCTATTGCATTTTAAATGTGTTACCATTCAGCTAAATTAAGCTAATATTATTGCAAGGAATGTTTTGTAAGATATCAAATATAATTATGTAATAGTTATTTTCTATCGAATCAATATATGCACTTTTATTATACTTTCATGTTAAATACTGAAATCTGATTGGTTTAGACGAAGTTGACAATCCGTTCTAATTCCCTCAGCGTTAGCAACACACTTGGCAACGGGCCGATAGAACAAATTGTTACATGCGCGTAAATTATGCGCGTACGGTTCGCCGTAGAACTCGCGTCTTTTCTATATAAAAGCAGTAAAATTTGCCATAAAATTAAGACATTCAGTATAATAAAATAGTGCCTGTTTGGGAGGGTTCCAGTTGAAATTGACACCCCTCGAAAACCATTGTCAACCTCCGCTTCGCGTCGGTTGACAATGGTTTTCTCGGGGTGTCAATTTCAACTGGTACCCTCCCAAACAGGCACTATTTATATAATATCACACTTCCAGATAACATACACTTATGTAGATCACAGAGTACACAATCATTTTAGAAATCGTGATACTTGTATGTTAAATAATCTTAAACTTGTTAAGATATTTAAGAATTGCACACCTTTTTCTGAACTGCCAGCAGCAGAAAGGATTCTTTTTTCCACAGTTTTCATCATGTTCTGATATGAATAATAAAGACAAGTGGAGTTCGCGAGAATCTAGTATATTCAGAGGGGTTTTTTTTCCACCAGAATAAACACTTTTCTCTCTAAGTGAAGAATTTCTTCGCGATTATTATAATTGGATGTTTAAAAAATATTAGAATTCATTCAGAATTTCAATTACTTGTTCATTGTAATAAATTACTTTCTTTGCAGATGGACCTAAAACAAAATACAAATTAATTTTTAGTTTTATCAACATTAACTTTAGTTTGCATTGTACGTATGTAATATGAATGGATCTCATTAAGAGCATATTGCAATATGTTATGTTAACGGTGTCATCAGCAGAGGAATCTCATTAAGAGCATATTGTAAAATGTTATGTATTCATATTAATAACGGTGTCAGCAGCAGAGCACGCACGCACAAAATGTTTCAAATACTGTCGGATTCGATAGTCTATCGTAAATTGGTACATGTTTGTTTGACTTAATGTTCATATATATATATATATATATATATATATATATATATATATATATATATATATATATATATATATATATATATATATATATATATGTATGTATGTATATTATATATATATATAAAATATTCCTAATTATTGTGATTTAAGAATAAAAAGGGAGATAAATTATCACCTTGGTTATGATATTACAGCTAAATTTATCTCTTATATGACACCAAGGGCTAGACACCATTGTACAATGTTTTTCTTTTAATTCCTGTTAAACATTGACACAAAAATATTTTTTGATTATCGGATAAATTCTATATTTGAATCCGTTTGACTGTTTTCATATTATCAATAACGTCTGCAACAATCGTATGTTTTACCCTTTATTTTAGCTATCAATCTCGTTTTCTCGCTGCAATTGTCATGTGACCCCAAATCCAGGGGATAGTTCCCCAGCAGTAGGAGAGGACTTGCGAGATACATAGGCAGTTTGGTGGATGAATTGCCTAACAGCGGAGGCTTGCCACATTTTATTAATAGTGTTAATGACCAACTGTGTTTACGGGGTTTTTTTTTACCTCTTGTGTAGGCTTGGATATATCTCAAGTTGGCTACTACCCATATGTATAAAGCATAAATTATTGTTCATCTCGGGGTATTGTGTGTGTTCGATCCAGACCGACAATCAATCGTGAATTTACCTAAAGTAAAGAAAAGCCATATTTGTATATATTTGCAGGTCAATAGTTATTATAATAATCCTTTTATAGAGAAAAAATATTTAAGTGTTATACTGTGGAATCATTTTTATTCGTGGGGGTCAATGATTTAAATAGCCATTTTTTTCCTGATTCGTGGGGACGTAATTTAAATATTAAACGATTAAATGCTTGTTTATACATTCGTGTGGATGTAAATTCGTTGGCAAGGGTTACCAACAAAATCCACGAACATTGGTCCCCCACGAACAATGATGATTCCTCAGTATTTTGTAAATTCAACCCTTAAACATTTGAATTGACTAGGTAACGGACCCTCGACACGTTAAAATATCATTGGTACATGTAACTTCGGTCATGATCAGTAATGCATCGCTTTGTTTAAAGATGCACGCATCAATTCTGTTTCAAAAAAAAATCATATTATTTTTCAAGTAAATAAAACTGTCTCTGTCCATTTTGCATTAACAGAACCAAACCACAATTGAGGTCAGTCAAAATGTGAGCTTTTGGATTTTTAAAAAAATTATCTATTCGTCTTAGGTACATTCACATGAAGTCTTCAAGGCAAATGAAAGAAGTCGAGAACACTCCGAGGAGGAAATTTGAAACAGAGAGGGAACAATTAAGTTATAAAAGTATAAAGCAGAAAAGCACTCAATAATGATGGCTGAAAAAATTGTGTCGTTGACCTATATTCCAAACGGGGTAGCCAGCATTCATATTGACTTTGCACATCACATCGTAGCTGAAGAAACCCTGATTATGTGCTGCCTAATTCAGCGTTTCAAAGTCTTAAAAATCAATTATCAATTATAGTCAAAAAGCATTTCGCCATATGAGCTTATATCGGAAATATTTGTTTGGGGGCCGATTGCCCACACTTGACCATTTATGTTTTTAAAAGGTAAATCCATTTTTCTCCTCGTATTTCATATTCCGCTAAAATGATGCAAATTCTACCTGAGGTTTTTTAATTTGACTTTGCAATTTTAAAAATATTGGTTTTTGGCACGCTGTAAAACCTGCAGGTGTCACTACAGTAATTCACTGAAGGTTCAAAACATGGCTGAGGCAAAATAATTCCCGAATTCCCTTTTGAATTTGGGGCGTTTCCGCCCGGAACAGGAGCTGAATATTGTAAGATGCCTGACTATCCGAGTTTTGTAACAATGCGAGGCCATTTTTTATTTTTGATGCGTGTTGTTACCGGAGGTGGGGGGGGGGGGGGTGGTGAAGAGGCCCGGGCTTGATTTTCAAGCACATGTGTATCTTCGACGTAAACAAAGTCTCATGTCTTGCTGGATGCACGTGTGTGTTTCCTGCTACTAGATTGTAAATGAAGTATTGTTTAAAAATATGTCAAGAGGATTTTCCCCAGACGTTCGTTTTGAATATTTGATCAGTATCTAAATTTGCGCAATTTTAGTAAGAATATATATTAAAAATTAATACTGTAGTGACACCTGCACTAAATTACTTTGCATGCGGTAGAAGAACGTCTGAATTATTAAACTTGATCCCACCTCTCGATACTTGTTCAAAAGCTCATGTAAGCTCATTATGAACAACCCTTTCAATTCAGTTACTTTTTATTCATTCTAATTAAAATTTTATGGTTGTATTGTTAACTTCATTTCTTTTCAAATTAACGTTTAGATATTAATGTTATAAGCTAAAATAGCTACCCAAAATCATTATCTTAAATGAAATTCTAACTTCATTACGTTTCCCATTAATACATTTTACTTTAAACATTCTTTTTTGCCTATCCAAGGACATTCTACGTTGCAGACAAAAATAAATTACAAAGTGCATATACACCACCAAAAGGTGCGTTGTGATGAAAAGTTACGAAATCTTAACCATCACATGTATAATTTAGTGCTGCCGATTTACGATAAATGCATTTGAAATTCGTTTCTTTCTACATTTAAAAGTCGTTAACACGACAATCCATACATATTTTCAGGCAAATTTGGTCGTTTCTCTTAAGTTGTGCAATTAGTACTGCTCATTAGTCGCTGAATGTGTTGAATCAAATATTCTTGCGTCTAGCTACTTGGGGATAGAAATTACTGCTTTTATTATTTTTTGGTGCAAAACTGCTATAGTGTTATGCACGAACATAACACCGAATGATTGTTTTCCGTGTGACATTCCACTTACTAGTGTTTTATGGAGGGAAAGAAAAAATGATTTACAGCTTCAATCATTTTTTGTATTTGTACAGAATGAAATGATGTCGCCAGACTGTACTTTAATGTAACTACACTTTGTTGAATCCTTTTTTTCATGTACACTTAACAAAACTTCTATGTGTCCAACCTAATAAATAGAAAAATTTGAAAGTTATTGAATAAAAAAAGTACATGTGAAATTTTAAACATTTGTTAACCAATATGTCTTCTCATGTTAGCACAGATAAAATAAAATAAGACAATACCGATTGAAATTAATTGACAAAACCTCATTTTTTTCTGCGCGTGGTTAGTAAAACATTTAAAATGGGTAAAATTTCCATTAAGGAATAAGCCAGAGCCGTTGGAATGTTGGTTTTAATAGATTGTTCTTACGACAGGTTGTACTCACATTAAATTGGCTGTTCATTTCGCCACCGACATTGTTATAAATATTAAGCATTTCGAATAAAACCGTTATTTTAACATACTTTTTCTCATCTACAAGTGTTTCGCCATTTCCATTCCACCTAAAACAATCCGAAACCTCTAAGGGAAATTCAACCAAACTGGAAGAGTTCGTGATGTCCAGCAAAGGTCAAGGTCTCGGGTCGCAACCAGATGTCAAGATTGCCACATCGTTTTTACCCAGTTGAAAGTGAGGTGGAAATCAGTCACCCCAAGGCAAGACAAACAAATGTGTCATTTCATTTAGTAAAAACATTATTTTGGGTGAACACTTAGAATTCTATTCTAAGTTTTCACCCAATATGAATTCTTTTCTAAGTGTTCACCCAATATAATGTTTTACTATATGAAATGAACACATTTGTAATTCAGTGTATACTTTCAATGCATCTTTGCTCAAAACAATATACAAACGAGCCAATCCTTTGTTTAAGGGCAAAGAAGTTTCAACGTGGGCGACACCATGTTGGTTATATTAACTTCTAATTCTGTAACAACTTATTTACATGCCAAAGCATCAACGCCTAATTACATTGTAAACATAGGCCCATAGCAATGAAAAAAATGCTGTAAATTTCGTGAATGCTGTAAACAGGGTTATTTTTGCCATTCTACACTTGCAGACAGTTTCGCCCAGTTTTGAATTCGCCCAGACACAGTTGTGTTCTAAGAGAGATATTTGAGACACTGGAATTCGCCTAGTCTTAAATTCGCCCGCTGACAAAGAGGGTAAAAGGGGCGAAAATAAAACGGGGCGAATATTTCCCTGTATACAATATACTGTTGACGGAGACAATGCTTTTGTTCAACATTTCAAAATAGCTCTAAGTGTTCAATATGACAGTCAAGCCGGTTAGGCCTAACTTCGTTCTGGAAATATCATATCTTTCTACAACATAGTATCAGGTCTTTTAAAAAGAATCAAGGATTATGAGAGTTCAATGATCTGAAAAACTAAATTAAAGTTTCACAAAGATAAAAATGATCGCCATTAACGAGCGTTCGTTGTCATTGAAATTGAACTAAAGTTGGTTATAACGTAAGATTCAAAAACAAAGATTCAATAAATCTCAAAGCCCAGATTAAAAGCACAGATGGTATTCTAGGCTGTAAATTGAAAATAATGTAGAAGCTAGTTTATAGAAGACAGTGATTTGACTTGACTAAAATGTTTGCATCGATTTAGTTTTAAGGGAGAACCGTGGTCTCATTCTCATCATGTATGGTTCAACATTATACATTTTTTTGCATGATGGTGAGGGAAGTATGAAGATTTATTCCCCCAAGAAAAATTCAAATCAAAGGGAAATATCATTTATCTGGGGGAGTAAATCTTCATATTTCCCAAACGATCATGCAATAAATTGTTTATTATACCGAACGACAATCGATAATTTAGAATACATCGGTTTCTAATCGTTTTTTTTTTAATTCTAGTGAAGCAATAACGTAGTTAATGTTTGCCGGTTTCTATCTATGACAATTTTCTGATATAAAAAGACTTTAAACGATTTTTTAATAGAATTAATCATTTAATTACATTGTATAATCATCCTCGCGATTTTTCATAAGCATGGAATGACATTTCGAGGGGATGGGATATGATGAAAAATATGACGATGACAAGGAAATATAAACTTTTATTGCCCTGGCACGTGATTGTCTAGAACCAATCAGATGTCGCGTTATATAGAATAATCATATTGAGGTATAATAATGTTTCAAAATCATACTTTGAACCCTAGTAGGTGATCACCTTGTATATATCTTAAAAGGAAAAATTGTCGTGATTCAGTAGTAAGTCTCTTACTCAAATCGCATCCTGGTAATATATTGTGCGTTGTGAGATCTAGGGACACAATCTTTTGCTGATGCATCTCAAGGTGTGATTCAAAAGTGTTGTGATTTAAAAGGATAAATTTTAAAATAGTATGATTGTCTATACCCAAAAATGTAACGAAACCACATCCTGCAAACTGGTTCGTCAAAAAATTCCTTAATGCCAGGTTTGTTGATAAACCTTAGGTAGAAAATTAGAGAGAGAGAGAGAGAGAGAGAGAGAGAGAGAGAGAGAGAGAGAGAGAGAGTATGTGTGTGTCCTGATTTCATTGTTTGAACCAAATTGAATAACACAATGATGACCCAACGCTGAATACATACCAATCGGATCTGATATACATGTAATACCGGTAATTCATTGATTCATCGATGTTGTTAATGCATGTGATGCATACCGGAAAGTGATTCAAATGGTATGTACATGGTAGTGCATGGCGGACTAACGTTCCCTTCATGTTGTCGACAATCTCGACTAGGTAGTTTAAACGGTGAATTAATAGGTGTCAACAGCTAACTTATTTGATTGGTTTATTCGTTTACGCTCAAAATGAGAGTGAAAGAAAATGCGCTTAAAATATAAGCTTGATAGAGTGTTTGGCAATGTTCAATTACGCCAGGTTTTTCTGGCAAAGTTTGTTTGAATGAAGCCAACTCGTTTGGACAGCTGTTTGATAAACCAAAATCGATTAAAACACAACTTATGCATGGTGTAAATCTTTGCGCTGAATGTTGCTGTCAGAATCATAAAATGTTGAAGATAGACTCTTAAGAGAAACGCGGTTTTTTATAGATGTACACCCACATTCCATGTGTAATGATTGAATGAGAATGCACGAAAGTATTAAAGTCGATTATCTGTCAAAGTCTGGAAATGGCAGAGGAAATGGCCGTTTTCAGCTGATTGTCTCTTAAAGAGATTCGCCAGAAAGGTCAAATGCGAAATGAGATACGACGGAAGACTTGCTACACTCTGTGACCTATGCTGACCTGTAGAAGAGGTTACGTTGTTGTTTTCAAAACAAAAAAAAAATGTTTCTCATCGGATAGAATACACAAAAAGTACTACATGAAAACTTGATGTAACACGTTGAACCGTCACCACATGCAAAACTGTTATTGGTGTCTGCTTCTGACATGCAGATATTTCGCAAATAACACTGAAATAAACAAAGGGATAGTAAGACTGTAAGAACGGTTTGTTTTGAAGACCAGCACCATTTCATTCTGCATAATTATGGGAGCTACACAAGTCGTTTAATATATATTAATACAGCTAAGAAAATTATCATATAATACAAAGAGTAAGTCCGTTATATGATGTAATTTATCAACCAAAGACAATTAGATCTACTTCAGTGAGCTTCACCCTTCATGTTTTCTTTTCATAAATCAGATAAGAAATCATTTTAAAACAAAAATGACAAACAAACAAGTCGCCTAGTTACAAGTACACGTGTCGAAAAATCATACTTTTAATCCTAGGAACATACCGACATGTTTTGTCGAAATGAGAAAGGTTTTTTGGTGACCTTCAAATCACCCACTTGTTTGCAAAATTCTTTCATGTGCAATATTCCACTTGAACATGATAGTTTTCATTTTGAAGAAAAAAACCTGGATATATAACTCTCTAGGCCGTAATAGATCTAAGGCCAGAAAACACCACCCTTACAACTCTCAAGGTCGGTAGATTCAATTATGTACATATAGACATAGTTCAGGCGTATTAACTAGCCTTGTAAGTGTAATAAAATACAATCCAAATTCTAACACCCAAATGGAACCTAAATCCCTTATGACTCGTTGAGAATGATTATTCATTATTTATAGATAATAATCAATATTTGAACATGAGTTTGAGATCACCAAAGTCGTTGACATTACAATAACGATTTATTGCATCAGAGTGACGATAGAAAAATCTCTTTTATAAAAGATTATGATACAACTTGCTGATAATAGCAAAGTTTGATAACATTATATAACGAAGGAACCATTCCAACACAAGCTTTCCGGTCGATAAGTGAAATATCATATAACCCAACATTGAACAATCTATTAAGGTTTTTCTTTCTAATTTATTTTCCGGTGTTTATATAACATAATGTTTATGAGACACGCGATTTATCCACACTGTGCGCGTGTGACAAGTAAAACTAATTCCAAATGTTCCACGAAAAGCCTACTGAAGCCGGGATAGTTTTCAGTTTACTACAACAAGCATTGTGCACAGGATTCCATGCCTCCTTTGTTTAATCGTTAGATCTGATCAAAATTGATTTTCTAAGAACAAATGAGGATACGTTATGGGAAATTGTTCATTTGGGTTTCGTGACACAATTTTTACTCAACGTATTTTGCATGAGATGACTTCTGAGCATAGAGATTTGGTACCGAGTCTGTTTAACAAGAATTAACCGTGATATTTCGATAAATACACCTTCATTCCACATGCAGTCATATAATTTTCTTATCTCTCGCTGAACCCCCCCCCCTCCTTAATATATATTTCTGACATAAATGACGTTCCAAATATAGTGTTAATGGAAACTTATATAAATGTATATCAAAGAAAATGTTGATTGTCAATGATGGCTGCTCTTAATGTGTTCTAAAAGTGTTGCATGTTGATTTATAGAAACTGTGATTCTAAGGAAAAACAACGAAATACAAAAAAAATGTATCAGTAAAGAGTGATTTTGATTCATCAGGCACGTAACAACAGTAGCCAGGTCCCACCACTTTGGGGAAAAAAAGTATCTTTCTAGTATTGTTTTTATAATAAATTAAAATAAGCATACAAGCCAACCGCCTACTACACTTTTTGTCTAGTCCCTCCAATTTGAATTAAAGTTGTAAAACTTACCACTTCAGGGGGTTGATTTGGTAAGATAGTTGTTTGACCAATGTGTACATCAACACTGCTGTATAAGTGTCATTTGTTACAGTTGATCTAAAGGTGAGATCTGCTGGAACGAATTGTCCTCACCCACACAAAGAATATTGACCTAATTAGGTTAGTTAACCACCCCCCCCCCCCCAAAGAAGAGAAAAATAACTTATATCTAATTGGTAAACTGGGACTGACGTATGTGGTAACAGTTGAACAGTTTATTTTATCTCTTTGGTTGTAGTTTACAACATAGGGAATATTACAAACATATACACAATTTACACTTTATGCGTGAGTAGAAGGGAAAAAATAAACAATTATAATGGTTCTGTACATAATATAATATGAAGTATAAATGTACATTTTTTATGTAGATAAATATATAATCATAATATAATAACCAGGAGGTTTAGCCTTCTCGTTAACAATACTTATAAATTTACATAACTTGATTAATATGCTCACATTGTTTGAGGAAAAAAGCTCGTTAAATTTGACAAGATTTGGTCTAAAAAGATAAAATTTTGGTATAGACTTTTCTCTTTCGCTTTTCAAGACGGTACAATACAAAATATAGTGAAATTGATCTCCAATGTCTCTTACATAATTTACATAACCTGTTACTTCTTTCTATGCCTTTTCATCTACCAGTTTCAATCGGTAATTTATGGTTTTAAGTTCGAAATCTAGCTAAAATTTGTTTCATATAATTATAATTAGTAATACTTACATTACAATTAACGTACGGTTGGCTTCTAAAGTCTAAATTAGTAAACAACTTATATATAACACCTTTTGAAGAATTATTGCAGATTGACATTGCTAACATTTCTATTTGATGCACGTGCAATTACTTCTCTTGTGTCAATAATTTTCAGAAGTTTGTTTTAGCAATTTAAAAAGAATTCAAGGGCTGATGAGCTTTGATATGAATTCTGCGAAAATTTCATTTTTATTTATTTAATAAGGTATCATTTTTGTATTTAATATAAAATCTAAATACATGCTATGCTTTCCACTGGTAAAAGAAACAGTTTTCATAGTTTTCAAACAAGTATTTAATTTTGTGGATTCGTTACCCAACGATTGCACAGGTCCACCTCAATAGTGATTGCATAGAGGATTTAATATAAAAATGATGTTTCGTGCCTGTGTCTGCTTATTTTATTTTATAGACACCGGCGTTTCTACTACGAATCTTGTGATTTCACGAGTGTTGCGTTGTCAGCTTCTTCTATCCTCGATGAATCCCCCAAAGGATAAATTGTTTCACGTGGTACACAAAGTCCAAAACCTTAAGCTCTGGCTGGTAGGATCTGATAATTCCCCTAAGGGTTGGCGTGACGGGCCTATTTAACGTCGAGGAGTTTTCAATATCCTTTGCGCAAATACCATTAGCATTCATCTCAAGGCGGTTATATTTTATAACCATACTAATGAAAGCTTGTAAGAAATCTTTCAGGAGTATTGTTCCACATCTTTTAATTTGACATCTTCTTTTGGGTAACCACACTGAAAGAGTTAATTCGGCCACGGCAATACTCTACATATAGAACGTATCACCTTTTCCCTAATTATGCATACATATTGCAAGTTATTGTACATCTTTCCTCACGTAATCTGTGATTTTCGTTAGCAAAGGCTCTATAATATTGATGAATTCGTACAAACATATTCCTGAATGAAGCCAACATTGATTAAGTCTGATAAATTATACAAATTCACCTCGAAAGAGAGTTATAACGATATGGTACATGTAATTACCATTGAGACACTGGGCCTCTATAGTTCACTTCTTCGTGACACAAAACACGCTATACATCCCATCAAGAACGGGGTAATTATTCAAGACGTACAAGAAACCGACTATCGTGCTGCAATTTCATGACTAAAAGCTCTACAGATACTGGGTCCCTAGGTGTGCTGTGTAAAACTCCTCCTTTAATCGTTCGTCTATATGTCTAAAGCTGTTTACATTGGCAATGACGAAGTCCCTAAACAAAGAGGTCGAACGTATCTTTATCGACTCTTGAAAGATGAACAGGAAAGATGTTGAGCAGTTGTGTCAAAATGGATATTTTATCCTCAATTCACATTAAAGTCCATTGCGACCTATAAAATCATTTTATTTCTGATCTTTTTTTTTCTAAAAGTATCAATATTCACAAGGAAAGAGACATCTTTATAAAGCTACTTAATTGCATTTTTAAGTACAAGATGCACTGAAATCGACGGCATAGTACTGTATTGAATATACCAATTCCAGCCCGACAATTAAATGATCTAAATGAATTCTAATGGACGTGTTACCTAAATACGCCGCATAATAATGGAATCCGGCTTGATATAGTATGATTTACTATAGTTTTCTGCCATGTTGCGATGAGTAAGAGAAGCAGCGAACAATTCAATTTAGGAAATTTATTAACAGCATTGCTAGGAACGTATCGTCCTTCATTTCTTTTGATTAAAAAAAACATCAACTCAATTTTTACAAAAGGTCAACCCAATTTCGTTCAGTTGTGAGATGTAATTACTATTTTTAATGGAATTCAAACCATTGTACTGTGGCCGTTCCATTAAGGCGCAAAATTCGGTTAGGCGATGATATTGTTTTTGTTATTGTTCTTTTTTCTTCTTTTTTTTGGAGAAAAAAATTAATTCTTCCAGAGAAAAGCCGCTGGAGTAGTTTCCGGAGGAGACATGGTTTATGTGTCGTTATACAATGTAGCCTCCTTAAACTTGGTAAACATTTCAATCCGCATGGCGGGATCGACTTTTCTATTTAAAACATTGTTGCTGTCGTTTTACAAAGTAAGAGACACTTAAAAAAAGAACAATAAAGAACTCGTTTCAAGTAATTAAAAAAAAAAACCCTGTAATTTGTTTCATCATTATCCGAAGAGAAAATTTGTAATAAGTCATTGAAATAATTCCAATAGCGCTATTGTGGTTAATGACCGCCGATTGCAATTATTCAGGGATGGTTGTTTACAACCTTAATTTATTGATTATGGGTAGTCTTCACTTTGTCCTACTTAATCCTACGTTGGACGGAAAGGACTTAGTAAAAAATAAATTATTTATTTGATTTTTTTTTTTTTGAAATTTGTTCGGACGAATTAATAATGCAAAGGATTTCATTGTCAGTTATTCGAACGATTAATCTACTTATTTTGACGGGTTGTCAAATGCCTTCTGAAGAATTAGTATTTCGCTCATGAAAAATACAGTACTAAAGGGTCTAATTGTTCCCATATTAAATCATTTACCTAATTCCTTACCAAATTCAAAGACTGAGATACAATTACTTAAGTACTTTTTTGAACAATGAGTATATAAGATTTATTTGGAAATCCAAGTGTCATAAGTCAAACGTTCTATTGTGACCCAAAACTTTTGCACTGAAGGTTTGAATATGTTGAATTTAAATAATTTTTTAATTTCTCTCAAATGTTCTTGGATCAAAAGAGTTTTGCGGGGGCGGGGGTGGGTGGGTGGGGGTGTCATGGGTAAGGTTTTTAAAGCCGTGTTTGGTGATATAGTTGCCGGTTGTTTAGAGTTTGGTGATTGTTTTATCATTAAGCTAGTAGATAAATGCAATAATATATTTTGGAAAGATGTTTTTGATGCTTGGCTTAATGTTATGAACAAACACCTTAACTAAATGTTTAACTCCAACAAGAATAAAATATATTCACTCCAATATGGCATAATTCAAGAATAATAGTAGAGAAGAAGTCTGTGTTTTTTAAAGAATGGTACAAAAAAGGTGTGAAAATTGTAAATGATTTTTTTTACGTGATGCTGGATCATTTTGATCAAAGTCTGATTTTGTAAAAAAAAATATTTAGTTTGAACAAAATATGTTTTAAGCAATATAACAGCATAATTAGTGCTGTTTGGAAGTTTGTAAACTTAACAAAAGAAAACTATGCCAATACATGTATTTTGAGTCCTTTTGTACCTCTTTACTGTGTAAAATTACTTTTGCACAAAAATGCACTGAGACCATTTACAATTTAATCAATACAAATGCCAAATGTGTTATTCTAAACTCAATCATTAGATGAATTTCAAAAATTGCCATGAGATGCTACTTCGGATTAATTTTGCCGGATGTGTTAAAGTATTTTCAAAGTTACAACAGAAACTACTGTACAGTGGCCACAATACAGAACTCTACATAGAATTCCTCCTGTAAAATCATACTTAAAAGATATAAAAATGATAATTGTTCCTTTTGTAATAATGAAGTTGAAACTTTAAAACATGTTTTCATTTGTTTTAGCTTTTTGGAGTAGTCTAAGTAAGCATATATATCATGCTGTTTCAAAAAGAGCTGGCTTTAATGACATTAACATATTGTTTTGAAAAGGCTTCTCTTTTTTTCTAACTTAGTAATCAAATCAATTTTTTTTATTCTTTATACAAAACAAGATGTGTTTAATGCCAGTACGACAAAAGGTTCCAATATATGCAAAGCTATATGTCATTTGAGCCTTAAATATAAAATTAAAAAATTGTGTTGCAATCAGAAACTCTTTTTATGAAAAACATAATGGTAGACGGTTTGAATGGAAAAACTGTTTCTGTACAGGAACAAGAAACCTCAAGAGATTAACAATTTCATTTTCTGAAAAATAATCAACTTTAATTCTTGAATTAGTCTTTTTGTACAAAGTTGTATTTATTAGATCGTGGCTTGTATGTATGTGTGTGCGTTTGTGTGTGAAATTAAAATTGTAAATTAAAAAAAAAACCAACTTATTCGTTAAGACAAATTGGACCTTCGGAAAAGCTAATTATTTGTTCGGACGAAATTTTTGTTTTGATCAACTTGTTTGTCAGTAGATTGCCTCGCCTTAGAAACTGTTCATACGAATAGCATGCCCTTGCGTATCAAAATAACTGAGACAAAAACACCATCTGCAGGTGATAAAGATATATTGCTTTCTCTTTCCTAAATGTGGATGTAAAGAGAAATTAGACGTACAATACATGTATTTAATATATTGTTACATTTTTATGCTTATCTAATGCAGCTAAATTCGTATTTTCAATTTGTTTATTTCATATACATTGTATTTCATTCATAATAAAATACCTCATTGTTTCATTTTCCTTACTAAACGGTTTAACTAATGAATGAATTTAAAGCAGTTTCCATCAGTGCAGCACAACAAAAGCTCCGACCTGCATGTTGATAAGTGTTTCTTTTCTGAAAGCAATATGAGCTGTATTTTTTAGAATTTTATTTTGCTGCAAAAACCTGCTAGTATGCTAAGTCTGCATGTAACTTTAACTTTTATGAAAAATAAAATTTGAAAATATCATTTATTTTGTCAGAAGAAATATTTTTCTTCTAAGGAATATAAAACAGTTCAATTTTTGTACAGGACGACAATAATTCAATTTTGCTTCAATTAAGGCTTCTTAACGATTTTCCCACAAAAATAAGGCTAACAGAAATTTAAAAACCATGACCTTTTTTGTCATTTTAGTAGAAAATAACATTTTCGTAAAAACAAAAATTCAGCATGAAAGTTGCAGCTCATATTGCTTGAAATATCGACATCACGGAAATTCAAAATTAGAACTATTCAACAACAAAAATTGATTCTTACTGAAAGAGGTGTAAAATGGAACCAATCTCCCTAATACGATGACAACGTAGTAAAAGGTCAGCGACGCACTAATTGAATTGTTATTCATACACCTATTAACCTGATGTAACGATAAGAATAATAAGTGCCCACACAATTTTATACGATTAAAACCGGATATCATCAATTTCATGATATTTTTTTTTCAGATTAAATTAATATTTCTATATTTGTAATGTATACATGTATCCGAGGTATTTAATGTCTCCACGATGAATCAGTTTCAGGTTTTATCGAACGTCCCACTCGTGGTTGATTTTTTTTTTACCAATAGAGATTTTGATCCGATCAATATTTCCATTTGTGGATTATTAAGCTTTACACTATTATGTTTAAATTATGAACTAACGACGTTATCACATGCAAAGAGCAAACAATTTATATTCAAAGTTCGAAATAGTCTTATCCCCACGCAACAAAAATATATTTGACCAGTCAGTCAGTCGGTCCTTTTTTTGTGAGATTTTTTTCTGTAAGCGAACTTCTATTACTCTATTCCTAAAGAATTTTTTACATATACCGAATAAAGAAATGAATAATTTGTACAATTCCATTAGTTTTCTGGGAATATTGGCCCTTTTTTAACTTGGAATGCTGACCATATATTGAATGTAGAATTGAACAGTGTGTAAGCACACCTCCTCTTAAATCGCTGCACGGAATTTTGTAAAACTCCACATAGATATTTAGGACATAATGTGTAGATGTGCATATTACCAGAAAATTCCAATTCAGTTCTTGTTTTATTAAGGTCTTCCGTTTCCAACGGAAGACCTTTATATTATTGTGCAGATTAAGATTATTCTTATTTTTTAGGGTCTTCCGTTTCCAACGGAAGACCCTCTTGTTATTCTACGGTTTCTTTTTATTATTATTATTATTATTATTATTCTTTTTCTTTATTTTTCTGACTTTTTTGAAGCTTCATATCTAAAAAAGTTTTCAACCGATTTCAATGAAACTTTCAGAAGTTATGTGCATTTATCGTCCCTTTACGCTATTAAAGTTTCCATAACTACGTCACTTCCGTTTTTACGTTACGTCAATTTTAAAATTTTAAAAAAGTGATTTTGTCCAGGGGATTTTTCGAAAACGCTTTAAGATAGAGACTTGAAATTTTTTGTGTATGTACATTTATCATTTTTATTTGGAAATAAGGCTGGAATTAACATTTCGTCACTTCCGGTTGAAACCGGAAGTTTTTAAAAATTTTCGAAATTTTGAATTTTTTGTTTGAATTTTAAAAATTAATGATCTTTGTAGAATTTATAATGCTGAATACGAAACTGAAATCCGTTTTTAAATCGGACGATACATTGCAGAGATATTAGGGTTCAAAAATTGATTTTTCCGGAAATTTTAATTCCGCGTTCTTGGTTTAAAAAATAGCGTAAAGTTCAAAGTGAAAATAACTCGTACCAGAAATAATTCGATTTTTGTTAAGTCGTACTTTGACACATTTTTTGTTAAGTCGTTCTTGAAATCATAAAGGTTTTTGTTAATTCGTACTAAAAATCATTCGGATTTTGTTAAGTCGTACCAAGAATTATTCGATTTTTTATCTTTTTGTTTTAGTTACTGTTGTTATTGGTTTAAGAACGTTGCTCCTTACAGGAATATCTAGCTTTACTCTCGACATTAACGGAAGACCCACTCCTTGCTTTGCAACGAGCTTTGCTCTAGTCTTTTTTTTTTTTTTCTTCCTAGACGCGAACTTTGAGGCTTCATATCTTGCTCATTTCTGAACGGTTTTTGCTCAAATTTTCAGGGCTTATAGATTTTACAAAATACTATCTAAATCATTTCATAAATTTTAAAAATCCTCTTCCGTTAACGAGTTATTCCCCTTTTTAAAAAATTTAGGGCCTTTCGTTTCCAGACAAAGGCTCCGAGATTATGATAGCAGGGAATGGGAATCCAACGAATTTGAATAACAGAGACATTGAAGTTTTGCACATCGGTTTTTGTTTTTGGATTACTTTCTTTATTTAGAAAAAGGTAGGGGGTCAAAAAACAGGGTTCCAAAAAGTGCGAAAATTTAGACATATTTTCCTTTGTATCTTTTAAACAAAAAATATTTTGTTAAGACATGTAGAATAAAAGTTGTGCAGAACGTCAAGGACTTTCATTTGACACCAATAAAAAAGGGCTGGCCCCTTAAATTAAGGGCCAAGGGCCCTTGAAAGTTTTTGCTAAATAACTAAAAAACGGCTAGGATTTTGATATAGCTGTTGCTGGAAAAGTTGTTTGTTGGGATCCTATAAATGTCGTTACAATGTTATTTTGTTGGTGAGTTGTGTAGTATGAGTGTAAAAAGCTTTACATGTTAACATGTACGTGTGTTTATTTGGCAAGTTAACGAAAGTCATTGTGCGTACAACTGACATTAAGTTACGACAGACAGTATGCCTGTTTAAAAAGGAGGCTTTAATTCATAAGAAGAAAAATTTTTTTAGGATACGTGCTTTTATGTGAGGAGTTTAAGTCATCTTCGTAAATTCTGCACAATCCTAAAAAACGAGAAACAGAAAATATAAACATTCTTTTTCTTTTCTAGTAAATCACACAAACTACCGAAAAAAAATAAATCTATGTGATACATTTTAGTTATCATGCTGCGTGCATTTAAAATATATCTGTAATCAGAGCTGTGTGTGTGAACCATTACATAAGCTATCCCTCGCTTGCGGCCGAGAAAGTCGGTCGCCATGGTCGCGGCTGGACTACCTAGCGGTCAGCGGTTATCTAATACACCGGAGTCACGTCTCTCAATTTATGAGTTCATTTAGCCGAAAACAAGAATTGTTTTAATTTTGATCACACATAGACGTTTATTCTTCTCAAATTGAATTAAATGATAGAGTGTCAATTGAGAAAACGTTCTGTTAATTAATAAAAGAAATGTCATTCTCAATCGGAAGTAATATCAGGCATAGATCAATTGTGGGTTTTAAGTAAAAAATATAATAACTTCTATTTGGTAGATTTTAGTCATTATTACACTGTAAACATTTCAAATCCTCCTGGGTTCTGAGCTGTGTGTGTTGTAACTTTACGTAACCTATTCCTCGCCCGCGGCCGAGGAGATCGGCCGCGGGTGCACTACCAAGCGGTCAGCGGTTATCTAATACACCAGATTCGCGTCTTTCATGTACTTGTTTTGAGTTTATATAGCCGCAAATACAGGAACTGTTTTAATTTTAAGTAATTAATGTTTTATTTAAAATGTAAATTAAGACGTCATTCTGAAAATTATAAAATCCGATATTATTCCTAATCCAAAACATCGTCAGACATAAATCAATGGTGGGTTTGTAAGTATAAAATGTTTTAAGAACTGTACTACTAATGTTTTAGATTAACAACAAAAAACCACAAAGATTACCCCTTTAAATGATGATCATCCCTCGCACGCTCGCACATGGCCGAGAAGATCGCGCGCGAGGGGACATCTACATGTACCTTATCACACGTGTATGTTTATTGATATTTTGTACGAACACAAAACTATTTGTTTATTTTATTTTCATTTATATTGGTTTTAGATGAAAGATGAATTTATCTCCCTTATTCAGTTGATTTAGCGTTGATTTAAACGTTAGGGCGAAAAATCTTATAAAAACCTCTCATTAATTGAATAAAAGTAATCTATCCATTCGATTCTAAATATGCAAGGCCGATTGTATAAATAAAAGATTAAATATAATAAAACTCCGAGATATTTACCGGCATATGTAAAATTGATATGTGTTTAACTTAAGATTAATACGGTATAATGCATCGTCGGAACCCACGGGTTTTCTATCCGTTACACTGATTTCAAGCAATGTAACGGATGGAAAACCTGTGGTGTCCGACGATGAATCAACTGTAGTTACTCATGATCATTTCCGTTAATTATTGCTTAGACTTTTTACAGACTTTAACACTTTTAAGACAATATTCAAACTTTGCCTGGCCAACGAGTCATATATGCACATGGATATATGTATATATACTGGTGTAAGAATTAATATTCGACCAACACAAAAATTAAAAAGTGTAGAGAGTATAATAAGTTTTCTTAAGAGTTGTACCAAATTTTAGCAGGGTTTACATAGTAAAAAAATCATGAATTTTCGAAGCGTTTTAGGAAGTTTAAAAACAAAGTCATCTCTGTGCTGCTCCGACCCCCCCCCCCCCCCCCAGTGCTAAAAATTGGCGAGCAAAAATCGAAAATTTATATGTGTCGAAAATCAATTTTTGGTGACTCCTTATTTGTTAACGTTCTCCCTAATGTGTTTCACTTTGCAATCTGTGTGTTTATTCGCCAGTCTGCGTGTTAATTCAATCACCCCGTGCGACCGAAAATCTCGTGTCCCTTTAAGACCGAGAAAATAAGCACCGCCTTCAAATTTACCTGGTCAGTGTAACCCTTGTTAATCAACTAAATCGAGGCCCCAGTTTGGATGTTAGAAAATGATTGACATTTGTTTACTCGTCCTGTGTATACCATACCCAGCGCTCGCGACGACGGTGCAATAAACTTTTTTCTTTTGATTTGATGCATACCGTGACGATAAATCGCTATCTTTTAGCACTTTAAACAAAAGAAATATTAAAAGATATGAATTAAAAATTTACTCGTACTTGGTTATGTACCACGCTAAATGCGCTGATCACCTATAGTCTGTCAAAATCATGTGGTGCCGATCATGTATCCATGAAAGACGTCGTTTATCAATAAAGATGTTTGTGAATAATTGAGAATAAATAATTAAATGAAATCAAATATTGCGTTCACGATTTATATCGTTAGTTATCACATTTCTTTGAGAAATTTCACGAGCTGAAACCGGAAGAGAAACAAGTACAGACAGCTCTGGTGCATGCGCAGCTGGTAGAATTATTGTGCACTTTAATTTAGCAGCTGATCGGAAAAGATTTACAAGCATTGGTTGCAAAGTTGCATTAGTATTTGAGTACGGTGGGGTGATTGTATAATTCACAAAACATCAGGATATATTCTCAGTTAATCCCGACAGAAACTTGTTCAATCAAACGAAAGATTTTGCACATGTCGCACGCGGTTTTTCATGCGTTTATATTCATTTCAACGAATTTGTTTTATAAGTACATATAAATACGATATTCTTTTTAAATAAACGGAAAAACTCTTTTGAGAGCACTTTAATACTCCGTGTATATAGACATGTATACACAAGCGAGCGTGTTTCCCTCGGGGTTTCACACCTCTTTCAATATAGGCACCACCCCCACCTGAACTTACCTAAGGTAAACTGACCGGTTAAAAACCTCGGCCTTTAAGTGCACACAACCCTGGACACAGATAGCCTAAGCCATAGGTAATTTATGGATGCAGATCATCAATTGTTATGTAATTAAAATACACTTGGAAGTGAGCTATCACTGTAGTGGTCAATTGTTGAATATAAGTTAAAAGTTTTAAGTCAAAGATGTTAAATAATAATTATTTGTTCTCACGTTTAGAAGTTATAAAATACGTTATTCAATGCAGTCGGTCGCCATAGAAATCATCAGAGTACTGCAAGTGTTGACAGTTTCTTATTTCTTTAAAAGACCTTAGGACATAATTCACTTGACTTTCAGACTAGCGACAAAGTTGCCTTCAAAAAAAGTATGCACTTCTCAAAGTTACCATTAAATGGTATAGGTATATGTTGTTCAACGGATTTTATTAATTGTTGTAAATGTTGAAGTTAGAGAAATCGTATTTTCTGGAGGTTGACATTATGTAGAACTCTTTTGTTTAAAAACTAAAACAAATTGTTTTGACGTCACACCATCTCTTTTGGTTTGGTTTAAAAATACAATGTACACAGTGCTCTGAACAAAACGCTGGTTTATGCCTTTCTGTTACTCAAGTAAAAAACCGAACAAAATTGATTAATTTTAGGTTCACACGTCACATGTAAATACATGTATGCATAAATATATGATTTTTAGCAAATAAATGACATTGTATCTTTAAAAAATTCCAAAATATTATAACTAAAACATGTATACATATGTGACATGATAGAAATAATTGTAAACCAGAGGTCTCTCTTCCTGTCACACAAACGTGACAAAAAGGATTTTTGATTCAGTCGGAGTTCTGCCCCCACCCCTGCCAACATTTTCTGAAATTTACATTTAGAAAATTAAATTTTGGGGAATTGACACCCCCACCCCCACACATTTTCTAGATGAGCGCTCAAGGCAAAAAAAAAAAAAAAAAATTGGGATCTTTAAAACAAAATCCTATTTGAAAAAAATGAAGTTAGAGATGCCTCACAACCCCTACCACTGCCGCGGATTATGATTTTGAAGATTTGTGAATTTCTTTTACTTGATTATGAAGATTTCAGATAAATATGCTCATCCTTTCAAAAACAATACTGAGGCCTGTATGGCCAAACATTATACGGATAGTTATCCCTACCACTGAGCACCTCAGTCTCGTATACTAATAGCGCACCCTCAGATGGGAGAAAGCATTATTGTTTATTTACAATTGGTGTTCTTTTCAATCTCTAATTTTAACACTGCACTTTACATAAACTATTCCATGTTTTAGCGGAAGAGGTTTAAGTATGAATATAGGGAATCAAAATGTTTATGAAACATAACACTTTTTTCCATGCATCAGCGCAGTGGATTTTGTGTTTATGATATAGGCATACCAGTAGTTTGAATCCTGTCATCAGTTGTACATAAACGTATTTATTGATTTTCTGGTTGGAATAATTAAATCCATGTACATATAAGATGTGTGTTTTAAGTTATCATAAATTGATATAACCGTGAAAGGAGAGTTTGTCTGGTAGGAAAATAATACTTTGAAGGTGAGCCTCGTTTTCTGAACTTACTATTATCATATTGACAATCCAGTTTAATGACAGCCCACCCTTTTCTCCTTACACTCAACGGCGTCGGATAGGTATCAATAAGAGGTCACCTTTCTATGACCTTTAAATTTGCATACAATCTAAATATATACCCCTAGCTTATCACAGACATGCCTTTATCTGTTTTATGAGAAGTGTAACTCATTAATACTATGCAGTCTGGAGGTTGCAATTATATATAGAAAATAGGCATGAATTAATTTTTCTGTCTCCTTTTAAAGAGTTCAAATTGATTTTCTAAAGCCCTGATTGGTCAGAAGTTAAGGTAGTGTGAAGATGACCTCCTATCAATAACTGTCAGACTCTGACAAGTGTAAGAAGAAGAGGGGTGGTTTTATTAAGACTGAATGACAATCCTTTCTTGACTTGCAATCTGATTAAAATTTCTATAGTCGCTATACGATGATTTGAAGAAACCCCACTTGAGGTCACCTCCTGGTGAACTTTGCTTTGACCAATGAAATCGTCGGTTTCATTCCTCAGTTACATGATTTGGAAGTTATGCCAATACATTCTTTAGATTCCCTAAGGGCGTCTAATATCAACTTATGCTCCATCTCTTACTTGCTGATACCGAAAGATTCACGAACATGTGGCATCATTTCGTCGTACAACTCCATTTTTGTTTGTAACCCGAAATAACCGTTTCTAACACTTGCTCTGATTGCTAGAATAACTCATGTATATTTATAAACAAACGTTCAACAGGGGTGACCTCAAGAGGGGTTTCTTCAGATCCTCTTGTAACGAAAATAGAAAAACAAGGAGGGGATCAAGGATATGATTTTAATCAGATTTTCTCGACTTGAAGCTGTAACGGAAGACCTTCTCGTTGCTTGCAACGAGCTCGGCTCTAGTTATTATTATTTTTTTAATTTAGAATTTTGTTGTTGTCAAATGCAAAAGTATAACGTGCATATATGCTGGAAGTTGTGACGTGATTTGGGATTTTATGTTCCTATACTTGTTTTGTGTATTTAATGCGTACCCTGCCATTCAAATTATGCGTAGAATTTTCAAGTAATGGGTGGGTGTGTGGTAAGTAATCTTGCTCACGTTTTCTTTGATTAGAATTGCTTCCATCGTTAGAACCCCGATATGGCAACAAAAATGGAAACTGTCGCAAGTTGAAGACCGTCTGTATTTTGAATAATACTTTTAACAATGAAATGAAGTCAATTGTACAAAAATAATAATTCATGCATAAAAAAAAACAAAAGCTTCATTGTTAATCTTACATAAATGACCAGAATGTATAAAATTGAACCTATTAACAAATTTAAACTTGTTTTTTCCGTGTATAAGCTTGATTTTTTATTCATCGTAAAAATTGTGGCTTATTTGAAATCCGTTGATTTTCCGTCTTAAGGTAAGCAATTTTAGTAAACCGATTCTATTTTTTCAAAATCAATGACATTGAAAAACACAAATAACGAAAAAAACCCATAGAATTGTCGATGTGGCAGTTCTATGTTAACATGATACATAAAACTATATTTTTACGCTTTGCATCGGGCATCAGAAAGTAGAAACTTAGAAAAGTAGCAAACAGACAGGCTATATAATATAAGAGAATGTAATGACAGAATGCCAGCCATCGCACTCCATACTTGGAGTTATGACCCCATGTAAGAAAAACACAACTCTCCCTCAGAAATGTCGGGAACTTTTTGAATAGCTGTGGATGTTGTGAATTCAGGCACAGAATTTTTTCCACGCGAAGCATATATAACTACATTTACTGTTTTTCTTTCTTACTCGACTGGGTTTTCATTCCTGAACTTGAAGAGTTGTGAATTTAAATTGCTTCAAATCAAAATATCTCAATTTTATCTGTAGCTTATTGCAGCCCGGAGGACCGGGCTGCTCTATACATATAAGTTTAAGTTTTGGCGTATGGTATTGACGAGGGAGAAGTTATTCAGAATTGAAGGTTAACTATACATTACATAGATTGTACATTAGAAGGTTCTTTCCCTTTGAAATTACGAAATATCTTCTATATTAACTTCCATAAAGTACACCATTCAAAACGTGAATGTTTTTTATGCAATATATAAAGTTGCTTATCATTTACTAAGGACAAAACGACAGGTCCCTATTTTTAGAAAACTAAATTTTACTTATCGCATAAAAATTTACGTTCCACCCATTTTGTGTTTTATATATATACATATACAATAAGTCAAATATATTTTTGATTATAGATGATACATATATCTGATTCTTAACTTTATTTTGTGCAGTAAACAGTTACTTGAGGAATCAATTAAGTTTAAAACGTTATTGTTTTTTTGTTCGATTTTCATCCGAATAGAAGTTTTCCGTAAATCTTCTCGACTAGTCTCGATCATTCAGACGCATGCCTTTATCACATCGTAGACCGAAGCTGTTTGATGACCAAGACTACTTTCCATTGTTTTCGGAAGAATTTGGCGGCAAATCGAGTTGGTGGGATCTGTCAGATCGACGCAGACAAAATGGTAAGACATGTAATGGGTAGGATTCATCAAGGAATTGAAAAGTTTTGTCCTTTCAATGGACTACAATGCACATCAATTGCATTTTTAGCTCTTGTAGTTTTAAGTGGCATGTCGAGGGATCACCCACAAACATGGGTAAACGATGTTACCTCTAGTGATATAGATAATCTAGTGAACGAAGGTACCTCTTTGTACGCATATATTGCCAGAGTACGGGGTGTTTCGGGATATCTTACACACAATGATTTACCACGGTCTCTTCGAGATTGGATGCCGCATAGCATGCACTCTCCTAATTATGAAATTCAAACCGATATTTTTTTCGGTAGGGTAGGTGGCAATAATGAATATGAATTCGGACAAAATACTCTTGAAAATTCAATGTATCAGGCGTCAATCATAAGTCCTTACTTAATGTTTACAGCTAGAGGATTGACAATTTCAATGATATGTGATCTTGAAAATGACAGGTATGCTATTTTTGATTCACATCAAAGAAATGAAAATGGTTTGTTGGATGAAACAGGAAATGCAGTTTTGCTTTACTTTGACAGTATTCACAGCATACTTGATTTTTTAAACCGTGATTATGGTGGATTCTCATATGAGTTAAGCCCAGTTATTTTTAATTATGAAGTACATCAGCAACCTGAGCCACACTTTTTCCATTCATATGCAAAACAGACAAAAAAAAGTCTTAAGTTGAAAAAAAGCACCTGTCGTAAAAGAAAACGCATATCTCAAGATGAAATATTTGTAAGTACATGTGCAGAAACATTTCCAAGTACTTCTGATGTCGCAAATGAAAACAACACAATTAATGTCATTAATATGACTAATGTAGGTTACACTTGCACAATAGAAACATTAGAACCATCAGTGGAATTCTTAAACTGTGATTTGCACAATTCAGAATATGAACTTCATATTCGACAAAAACCATCCAGTTATTGCAAGTGTTGTGATAGAATTTTATTTCCTGATCAGATAGTTAACTTGAAACAAATTACAGCTACTGCAAAAATGTTAAACTTGTCATATGATGATGTTCTCTGTCGTTATTGTCATGGTAGAATTAAACAAAATAAAACGTGTCCGTTGAGTACTAAGCTTAACAACCTTGATAATGGTCGTGTACCAACAGAACTGAGAAAACTATCAATACTAGAGAAACGCATGATTTCCCTTATTCAAGTTTTTTTGTCAATTCATATTTTACCCGGTGGCCAGTATGCTGAGAAGGGATTGGTGCTAAACTTGCCAATGAATGTACAGGAAATAGCTGATCAGTTGCCCAGAAATTTTGAAGAAAATGCAACATTATCTGTGCATTTTTTACATAGTGAACCAGCCGTCACTAATAAACACTTCATCAGTTGCAAAAATTTGAAAGATGCTCTTATGTGGCTTATTGAAAACAACCCACTCTATAAGGAAATCAAACTTGATGAAAGTTTTGACATACTTGCTCATCTAAATAATGAATTGTTAAATGAGTATGAATCGTCATCTCATTTAGATAGCAATTTTAATTATTCCTCTTTGACACCTTTAGATGTAAATACACCTATACTCAATGCTTCATCCTTTATAAGAAAGGGGGTTATTAAGGTTTCAAGCTCTACCCATCAACCTGTTAACATTTTTGATTTAACATCAGGGGAAGAAATGGCATTTCCCTGGCTCTTTCCATATGGAATTAATGGTTTAAGACATAATAGAGATATCCATGTTAATCCCTCCATGTATTTCAAATATAGGTTATATAATAGACATGCAGAGTTTAGATATAACTTAACATATTTGTTACACTCGTGTGTTTCTTACAATGTGTCTTTGCTTAAAAGTGAAATAGGGGTTCATATGCGTATGTGTAAAAGTAGAGACGACAGATTTACAGCCGCTGACATAAGACATAGTAGCCAGGCTTCTGATGTGTTGGAAAATTCATACATGTTCATGAAGAACATAAAAGGGACTATTGCTTACTTCAAAAATGCACTTAATAATTTACTGTCAATGGTTCGATGTCTTGGACCCCCTACAATCTTTTTGACCTTGTCTGCTGATGACAATCATTGGACCGAACTTGGAATGTGCCTTAAAAACTTGACCTATGAGGAAGCATTCAGACATGGAAGTTTCTCATCTTTTATGAAGGATGATCCTTTGATGACAGCTTTGTGTTTTAATCGTCGTTTCAAATATTTGTTGAATGATGTGATATTAGGGAAAGACCAGCCATTTGGACACATTCAAGATTATTTTGGTAGAATAGAATTCCAGAATAGAGGAAGTCCTCACATGCATATGTTTTTATGGGTGAAAGATTTTCCAACAGAAGTTACAGAAAATAATAAACAATTTTTTGTGACATATATTGATAAAACAATACATGCAAATATTCCAAAAAATGATTCAGAATTGTGTAATTATGTCACTAAGTTTCAAACACACTCTCATACTACTTATTGCCAGAATCGACAAGCAAGATGTAGATTTCACTTTCCACATCCGGTATCACCTGACACAAAAATTGTACAAAATATAGACATGTCTAAATCAAACAAAGGTAAATTTTACGTTCTTGAAAGGAATAAACAGTCAACCATGATTAATCCATACAATCCTGTTATATTACGACATTGGCGTGCTAATATGGATGTCCAACTTGTCTGTAATGCAGAGGGAGTGGCATACTATGTTTGCAGTTATTTGTGCAAATCTGAGCCAGAAGATTTAAGGTCTGCATTAGGCAACCTGATTCTAAATGTGTTTAAACAAAATCCAGACTTAGAAAAGCACAAAAAATTATTGCAAATTGGATTATGTGTTCTTAAACACCGTCGTCTTAGCTCTCAAGAGGCAGCATACCGTCTAGGTGATTTAAATTTGCTTCACACTAGCCGCTCCTTTGTAAATTTAAATACTAGATTACCAGAAAAAAGGTTTCGACTTCTAAAAGGAGCTCAAGAAATAGCATCACTTGAAAATAATAGCACAGATATATTTCATTCCAATATGTTAGATTATTATCAAAATAGACCTTCGAGTATTGAAGCAATGTCCTATTTTAAATTTGCATCATTATATGTAAAAGCTCAACCCTTAAAAAAGCATTCACGCACCAATGCAAGTGAAAGAATTTACATTCAAAAGTATGATTTATACATGAGACCTAAAAAAAATCCAAACGTAGTAAGATTTACTAATTTGCCAATACACAGTGATGATTACTTTTACAGTTTACTACTGATGTTACTTCCTCATCGAGATGAAAAGGAATTGACTTGTAATTTCACATGTGCAAAAGAAGCATTTGTTGCCAAACGACATCTTTTTAATGTTTCTGTTCCATATGAAAAATTTTCATTTGTTGAAAAAATAGAAACTATTATGCGTCGCATTCAGATGTGTGAACAGGAACTAGAAAACAGTCAGTTTGATTTTAACTTTCAAGAAACTAATGCTAGAGTGCAGTCTTTTGAAAATTTGTACTCAAATGAAATAAGTGAAGTGTCGAATGTTAAACAAACTGATGGTTCAGCTACATCATATTTACCATTTACTTCACAAGAACAATTGCATATGCATTCTTTACAGTGTTCAATGTCATTTGCAGAATATGAAGCATGTGTTAGTAAGTTGTCAGAGACTCAGTTATTTTCTCTTGGTATGATTAAAAATCATTTTCAAACAAACCAGAAAAATTCATTTCATTTATTTATAACTGGTGGTGCAGGCACTGGTAAATCTTTTTTATCGAAAGTAATAATTGCATATTTAGAACTTTACACATCTCGCATTTCTGGGGCTAAACCTGTTTTGGTCTGTGCACCTACTGGTACTGCTGCTAATGTCATTGCTGGTCAAACAATACATTCTGCATTTATGATTCCTGTGTCTAATTATGGAGAATATCAACCATTATCACCATTTTGTTTGTCAAAGCTGAGAAATATGTATGTAACTATTCATACACTAATTATAGATGAAATCAGTATGGTCAGTAGCAGTATGCTCACTTATATCAGTAGACGATTAAGTGATATTAAGCAATGTGAATTACCCTTTGGGGGATTAAATGTAATAGCTATTGGTGATTTTTTTCAACTTCGACCTGTTAAAGCATCATTTATATTTGAAAACACCATCTTGTGGGAATTATTTAAGCCAATTTTTCTGAAGGAAAACATGCGTCAACGAGATGATAATCTTTATGCCTCTTTGTTAAATAGAGCTAGAGTTGGTATGTTGACAAATACTGACATTTCCATATTAAAAAAAAGATTGATTAACCCTAATGCAAATGGATATGAGACTGCTTTGAGGGTTTTTCCAACTAGGGCAAAAGTAAATTCCTATAATGAATATAGGCAAAATCTGTTGAGTAACAATCTTGAAACATTGCATGCAACCCACTACTTTGCATCAAATGATCCGAATGCAGGAAATGATGTTCCCAATTCATTCATACCACAAGATGACAATGCTGCAGGTGGTTTACCATCACATGTTCAGCTTTCCATAAATTCAAGAGTCATGTTGATAAGAAATCTAAATACACAAAACGGTTTGGTCAATGGTGCAATGGGTTACGTAGAATCTTTCACTAGATCTCTAAGTGGTAAAATTGTATCTGTTAATGTGCTGTTTGATAATCAAATGAACAATCGTAGTAATGCTACTTTAGAATTATCACAGAGAAGCAATGCAATACCAATTGAACAATTGTACCATCAATTTATTATCCATGGACGACACATAGTAAGAGTGCAATTTCCACTCATTTTGTGTTTTGCATGCACTATACATAAGGTTCAAGGAATGTCACTGGACAAAGTCTGTGTTGATATTGGACCAGATGTTTTTGAACGAGGAATGGCGTATGTAGCTCTAAGTAGAGTGAAGTGTTTGGATGGTCTTGGAATAATTTCTTTTGATCCTAAAGTAGTCTTGCCTCATGATAAAGTTCTTGAAGAATATGATCGTTTACGTAAATTCAGTTACAGAAAGTAACTACAGTACTTTTCTTATTGTTAAAGATTGCATTAAGCTTTCATCATGATCATGTTCATTGATTTTCCAGTTATCTTTGAAATCCTAACTTTAAGAATAATTTTATTATAAAACTGGAGAAATATAATTCTGAAAAAATCTTATTTGCATAAATATGTTTATTTCCAATTGTGTTACAGTGAACTCCTGGTGACTCTTTTTGGTGTATTCAATGATTTTTTTTTTTTTGGTGGAATCAACAAATTAAATGCTTTATCTTGTGAACAGTTACATTGTGCAAATGGTCATTTTTTCATAAAACTTGGAAAATTGGAAAATCAATGATAGTTGATACGGTAATTCAATGTATAGGGGAAAAGACATTCAGTTGCATTTTAGATTTTGTTGTTGAAGTCTATGACTCGAATATTTGTTTATTGTATTTACAGAAATCTTCATTTACTCAAAGGACATTATGATTCACAGAATCATAAATTCAGAGATTAGTTTTAATACTGTTTGACAATCACATGTTGTATATATATTTTCTATATTTAGAAAAGAAAGTTGTCATTTTGAATCTGTTTGTCATTGAGCATTATGTACACTTTTTATTTAACAGGAGCAAAATGAAACATTGCAGTGCAAAGTTCTCAAAAAGTCACAAGAACTTCAACAGTACACAAATAATGGCATCCAAATGATGTTCTTCAACTTGGTCTGTGCAGATAAAACAAAGTTTTACAATTTAAGAGTTTACCAGAAACACAAGTTCAACAATATTTCCGTTGGAAGATGCTACAAGTTCATAAACACTATCAACAAAGGTGAAAACAGATATTGGGTTGTTGCAAGCAGTCTGATAGCGTTCACTTCACGAGTTGATGTCCCTGAAGAAATGCTAAAAAATATTCCACTCTTACCAGAAGAAACACCAGTAACTGGGGTAAAGAGAAAGCTAAATGAAGCAACTGCATGTGATGAAAGATCAACAATAACAGGGAAAATTGTACAGGTATATAACAGGGTTGGGGTCAAATACTTTGAAATGTAATTAAATACTTTCAAATACATTGATAATTTTATCAATTACTTGCAATTACAATTACATGGATTTTTTCAAATGTAATTAATTACTTTCAATTACTTTGACAAATGTCATTAAATTCATTTCAATTACTTTAGTTTTATTTTTTTAAAATCTTGGGAACAAATACATGTATAAACAGCACCAAGATATACACAAAGCGTTATGTACGGTATTTGTTTATATGTTAGTGTTCAATGGAATCACCATTTATAGATTTTGCTTTAAAATTTCTAGAAAAAATTTCATTGACATTAATTTCATCCAATATCATTCATGTTTGGCTCTGAACAAGATTTTCTCTATACTGAATTTTTATTTGCATAACTAGGTTTATTCAGTAAGTACAACTTTTGGGCAGTACAGCGTACCAGTATATAAAATAATAATGTCTATAATTCACAAGATTGAGTTTCTAGATTCTAAAATAGGGGAGTTCATTTCAATATTTCCACTTACCTGCCTCCTTAACTATTTACAATTACCCCATCCCTGGTATATAAAATCCACAAGTTTTATTAATTTTTTAGTCATTATCATCAAGATTTAAAAAAGAAAGGTTAATTGTTAATTATGTTAATTGGTTAGAAAATTTAAAAAGTGATATGAATTCAAGATTTAGAAAATAGTAATTACATTTCTACCCTGAGCCTTTTAAATTTTTTCATTATTATTTTTTTTTTTAGTTTTTAGCTCACATGAGCTGAAAGCTGAAGAGAGTTTTTCTAATCACTTTTTGTGCAGTGTCCATCTGTCAGTCTGTGTCCAAATTTAACCAAACATAGCACAAAGCATCCTTGGGTGAACGGGATTCAAATTTTATGAAATAAAGGATCACACCCTTCTACAAGGGAAAATGATGAAGATTCATTAAAACCTGTTGGCATTTAAATAAATTTGCTTCTCTTAAAATGATTTTACCAAACAAGCTGGAACTTTGTAGAAGAATCCTTAGCTAGTGTAGGTCCAGGAGTAGTTTGGGGCCCCAATGGAGGTTGAGTTTTTACATGGTGAAAAATAGAGCAAAATAACTTAAGCAGAAAAGTTGAAATTATAATTGAATCATGTTTCGTATTTGATTGCATAAAGCAGTTTTGATCAATTAATATGGCTATTTTTGTTCAGGTGGATGGTGTGGCCCTGAACCTCTTGTTAGAATTTACTTTTACAGAATTTACACAATTGTACCAATCTTGCTGACCTTTAACATGATATATTTTTAAGGCATCACCAGTAAAGTATAGACGGGAACATTTAGCTGTAAGATTACTCAACGTTAAAGACCCATCTGGTACAGCAAAAGTATGCTTATTTGGGGACAATGCTGAGATGAACTTTGAAGTGAATGATGGCGTTGAAATAAGTGGCTTGTACCGGAAAACTTACATGGGAAAGCAGCAACTTACATCATCACGTGTAACAACATGCAGGGTAAGTTAAAAAAAAAATTCATGCATTTACTGCACAAGTTCCTTTTAAATGTAAAGAATTGCTTTTTCAGTAATCCCTTTGTATCCTTTTTGAAAATAGGCATAACACTTTATGGCATTCTTTTTTCGTGGTAATCTGATGTCAACAACTTTCTGTTAAATGATGACACTTTTTAAAAGTATGCACATATGGGGGGGGGGGGGGTATTACTAGTGAGGATTGGCTCACAGTTTCTTGTTTTAATCATCAAAATAATTTTTATAGTTCCAAGATGTTGAAGGCATTTCCATCACTTCAACAGACGTAATGGATGATGATGACTTCCTTCCAGATGACATGGATGGCAAAAGAACTGTTAAAATTACAGTAACAGACATAATGGATTTTGATGTTTACCATTGCTGTCCATCCAGAGGTACATTTACTCACATTGGCAAATAAATTCAAATATACCAAAACCTGAATATAACAAACTCGGATATAGCAAATTTACAGCTATAACATATTATCATTCTTGTCCTGGCAAAGTTCTTGTATAAACTTACAGCAAATTGCCATATATAATGAACACAGCTATAACAAATTTACAGTTATAATGAAATAATTTTAAGACCCACACTAGCAAAAATTTAACATATTTTATCATTTACATAAAGAACATTTTCCATTGCAGATTTTATTAAACATGTTAAAGACACTTGCATTTTTAAGATGTTTATATGTACTCAAATTCAAATAGTATACAGATATTCTTAAAAATTGAAGTGAAAAGATTATATAGACTTTTTTTTATAAATGGTGGTAATATTAATTTTATAAATTAGGATAGTTTAAAGTACTCTAGACTGATTATTTTATAACCTCTTTGTTATGAATTGGCTAAAAGCGTATATTGAATTATGCCTAAAATAAAGTTTTTTCTATGGTCCCTTGAAGCTTGCTAAACAAGTTTTGCTGTATTATCAAGCAAGACAGTTGCACAATGTTCAAGTTGGATCTTAAAATGTATGAAAGACTTATGTTACATATATATATAGAGAGAGAGAGAGAGAGAATTCAACAAAGCATATGAAAGACGTATTCAAGTTTTTTTTTTAAGATACTTGCACCCTCACAAAAATTCTTACTAACAACTGCAAAGAATTCCTGTCTTGGTTAAGGAGGCTGGGGGTCAACAAATTGGCCATCCAGATTTAACTTCATTATATCCCCACTCCGAAGGAGAAGGGGGTATACTGTTGAACCCTTGTGTGTCTGTCTGTCCGTAACAAAAATTTCTGTAGCATTTTTCTCAGCAACAATTCATCACAGATGCTTGAAATTTTAACACACTATTTGTTTAGGCAAGCCATATGGTGGAATATATTTTTGTACCAATTGGACGTCAACTTCCTGTTAAATGACGACTGTTTATTTTAAGCCTAAATTTTCATACAAATTTTCGTCAAAGATTTCTCAGCAACTATTCATCGCAGATGCTTGAAATTTTTACAGTGTTTGTTTAGGCCTGCCATATGGTGGGATATATTTTTGTATCAATCGGACGTCAACTTCCTGTTAAATGACGACTTTGCTTATTTTGCATTTTCACATTAGAGCGAGGGTATCACTAGTGAGAATTGGCTCACAGATATCTTGAATGTTTTTTTTAAGACTATTATTTAATATTTTATCCTATTCCCATATCTTTATATGGAACTATTCTTCACAAGGAGATGGGTATATTGTTAAAATGGCCTTAATCCCAAGCACCCTTACACGTGATAATAAAGAACTGGTGCATGTACCTAGTATATACTTATCCTCATTTATTCTATACTATAGGATGCTATGACAAGAAATTGGTAAACAAAAAGTGTCCAACATGTGGAAGAGAAGAGGAGCATGAAAAAAAATCCTGCAGAGTTCAACTACTGTACAGCACTTGTGAAAAAACAAATCAAAAGATCACAATCTGGAGACCAACTTTGTCCGAGATCATAAAACAGGAAGTAAACCTTGAATCCAGTGATGAGTTTTTAGAGCAAATTTCAAGTCTTCTTCCAATTTCTTTTGAAGCCGATATCATAGACAACAAATTCCAAAACATTAAGTAATGTGCATGCTCATCTATTGTGTACATGACGTTGTGATAACTGCCAAACAACACTTTTTTTAAAATCATTGTAAAGTGTATTTTGCTTTGTATTATTTTTTGTACTACATGTTGTAGACTAATTTGGCAGACATAATTGTTCCTTCCAAAACAATTCATTTTTTGATTTGTTTTATTTGTAGCCAGAAAATATCTTTTTTTTTTTATTTTCTTGAGGCTAAATTAAGTTTTTTCAGTAAATACTAGTATAATGTGCAATGTTTATATATTTTTGTAGCAGCAAATACCTGCATACTGTACTTGTTTATATCTTGTATATTAAATAGTACAGACACATTTTATCCATTTCACTCGTTTTTTTCACTCTTTAGATGTATTATTCATTCTATTCTGTTTTACTGCAAAGGTCAACATAGTCATACGCGAAATACATAAAATGTCCACCCAAAACACCAGTGGTTTGAAACTTGCTCAAGTTCATGATTGATCTTGCTCATGACAAGTAATCCCCACTAATAATTAGCACATCTTGCATAAATATGTGGTCAGTCGTTCTCCACAGTTAACTTAGGAGTGATTTTGAGGTCTAAGGTCAAGGGTTATGTTTATATATGCATAAAGTAGTAAGTTCTTAACTATAAACACAGGACTATGAAATCAATTGCATTCAGTCTGGGAGATTCATTTGCTTGATTAACAGTTGTAGACATATTAAACTATATAAAAAAAGAACACCAAAAATGATGGCATTGGTACCTTGCAAAAATAGGAATAATCCGAATTACAGGCAAGTCTAAATCAAACAAAATCATGATATTTTACTTCATCTATTTCCCGGGCGACAATTGATGGCAACATCAATGTTTTCTTGTATGTACTATATAGACACGAAGTTAAATTATTCAGGTTGCGTGTATCCAACACAAATTGGAGCAATCAAACATGTTCATAAACGATTTTTTTCCTTCAAAGGACAATGAAAGTCGTTTCTTATTAACAAATATCATTATGACAAAAAGCACGGACGAGGAACGTGGAATTTGACACTAAACCCTATTAAAGTTGCCCGTAGTTGATCAATGCATTGGGTTAATGAGAATCACATATTGACAAGTCACCAGTAAGTAGCCATAATGATAAATGACAAACTGAAAAGCGGTTCTGACAACATAGAACAGATAACTTGGCTATATTTAATGAGGGTTCGTTAAGTTATAACCTATATATTAAAGCAATATAGTAAAATATTCAGAGTACAATGGATTACTTTTGATATGAGTTAAATAGGCCCCACAAATCAACTACCAGTATTTGCAAAGTATAATACATGTAGGTACACATGTACATCAGAAATCTAATCAAAATGATGCAAAACTATGGATTTCTAAACTAAGTGCATTTGGATATAATTAAAAATTATGAAAAAGATTCACACACCAAATATGCATATGATTAGTTTAAATGGGATTTATGGGACTAAAATTTATAGCTTTTTCATGAAAAAAAAGTTTCTTCCACATTCATTTTTTTTTTTAGATTTTTGTAAATATTATCCAATTTATACAGTGCATTGATGCTTGATTTAAGGACGGCGGACCCAATTCATTTCTACGATAGATTTTTTATTCAATTTTTTTATATACTGTTAATCAGTTAATCAATAAAAAAATTACATGATCATAGACTTCCTTTTTTTACTAGGGGCGTTACAAAATTTGGGTACGAAAATCGGCAGATATAATAGAAAGTAATGGGAATTTTCTGGGGCGTGATATAAAAACTGATATTTTAAAAATTCTGCAATAGATTTTTTACTCTAATTAAATTGTAATATTAAGAAGTCAATTACCTTACCGATTATCAGAAAAAAAAATGTTATCGACCTAAATTTTTTGAGGGGTTGTGTCAAAGTTCACTGCATGGGTCATTTTTCTTATGAAATGTCATTTAATTATTTATTGTCTGGCGTTACATTGACTGCTATATATATAAATATTGTTAAGTTAATGTATAAATTCAATATCTACCAGAATATAAGACTATAAACTGCCTCTCGGCGTTGAATGATTTATAAACCGTGGAAATATAACGGACTTGTCGCAACAGAGGAAATTCGAACTATTTTTTTCTTCATAATTTTTCTACACTGAAAATAATTTGGCATCACAAATTATGTTTAGTATAATATTTTTTGTTATTTTTTTTTCTTATTCTGATGTACGTAATTACGACAGTCATATTTATAGCATATGCGCGGTTTCTGCGCAGAGGTGCAAAATCTTGAATTGGGTCCGTCGTCCTTAAACAACATATCCATTAAATCAGAGGTCCCTGTGGACACGACCCTCACCATCGATTTAGATCCGGTGGTCGTGACTCTCTACTCGATACAAATATCTTTATATATACTTGATCTAGAAAATATGGATTTCAAAAGACGATCAGGGACCATTGCAAATGTTTTTCACATAGGTGAAGTAAACAGGCGAACAAAATTTTCGATTTTCCATTCCAAACCATTCTTGTTTAGACAAATAAAGTTGACCATAAAGTCAACGCCCTTTACTTACACGACAAAGTCCTTTTTTTAGCAAACAAGATAATAGTTAATGATAAATTGATAATTATAATGGGTTCAATAGATTTTTCTTTATTAATATTTTTTTACTTCCTATGTTTTTTTTACCTTTGTTAACGAGAAGTCATTCCAAGAAGTCATTTCAGGAAAGCACTATGTCATAAAAATGGTTTTTCATTTTTCTGTCGACAAAACGACGCTTTTGATTATTTGTGTGAGAATACTTCTGGAATAATTCTTTATAAACATCAATATTGAAAACAATTCTTTAGCAATGTCCTTTATCTGGGTACAAAACTGATGTTATACGAGTTCATATTAGAATATTTCATTGCGTTAAAAAAGGTAAAATTAAAAACTAGTACAATATGCTTTTTATATCCTTTTTTTTAATGTTAGAGATATGTTTTTAGTAACAGTCAAAGCGTATTATTTTGCATCATTCAGTTTGCCATATGTTCTCGTAACAGTTGCATAATTTGATGAATAATCATCTACGGGGTGTTGCAAACATCCTCTGGGTTCATGCTAGAAAAACTTTTTATTTTCATTTGGAAATGATCCTTTGTTGTTTATCTAAACGTTTGAGAATTGGGGGTTTTTTTGCCTAGAAACTGCGAAGACGTGATCCGTGTGTCATATGATGCTAAGACAGAAATATTTCAAATATCAATTAATAGGACCAACATGAGTAGTGCGTCAATCACGCAATACGATTAACTCAAAATGACTTTGTACGGTATATTATGTATTGACAAATATGTGTTTTTGCACTGGCTTTCCGCGTTGAACGACTTCGTATACAAGTAACGTGAACTGCAAATCTATTCATACAGAAATATTATTTAAAATTAGTTTTGATGTTTGGTAACAGTACATTTATACTATATTAAAATCAAAATATTTCAAATCCTCCCCAACGTTTATTTGGTTGAGGGTGCATTTTCTAATGTTGGTGTTGTTTTTAACAGACATTCGGCGAACCAGTAATGTTTTGATTGTTAAGGTTGTGGCCAAAAAAGCCCAAAAGGCTCATTCGAGATTCAAGATTTGAAATACGAGATTCGAAATACGAGACTTCGGGGGAACAGTTCCTGTCTCGGGTTTGATGAAAGAACTATTGGATAAGTGCATATTATCGAATCAGTCATACCTTTTAGAGCAACCTTTAGTCAATTTATTAGTATGGGCAACCTAAAAAAACCTGTCTTGACATTGGGAAGAAAACCAGCTGTTTCTCTGGTGAGCGCTATGTGGCCCATGGAAGTTTGTGTGCTTTGTTTATTTAACTTGATAGCATGTTTTAGTTTCTCTAATGATTTTCTCGGGTGTGATGTTCTTTAGTAATCAGAGAGACTTCAAGAATATACTTATCACTGTTTCTTCACATATAGGGAGAAACTAAGAAAGTCGTTACAAAGATGAAAGTTCCATTCAGCGAGATTCAAGGATACTCCGTTCCATGTCCGCGAGGATGTAAAACTAATACTGTTATCAGATGCGATATTATTTAAAGCTATTCTCTAGCTAAGCTTTCATATTAAATCCTTATTTTTCTACGTTATGTAATTGCTTACCTGGCGTGCTTATACCGTGGAAAAATAAATTGTTATGCACATCATATTGTTAACTTTTCAGGTAGATGTGTATAATCTTAAAGGTGGTTTATTTTGGTAAATAAATGCCAGTGTGTGTTATATCAGTGGTGCGTGGCATGTCATACCCCATCAATCCTTTGTACATTAGACAAGCATAATATGTATTTAAGACGATTTTTATCAAAATCATTCATGTAACGTTTGAGCTGTTTAAAGACTCCATTGTACTAAGCTGTCAGTAGAAAATACAAAGGGCAGCTACTTTGCTAAAAGTATATTCACATACTTGCCTGCATTTTTGATAATCTTTTCCTTTACTGAGAAATGTCAAATGTAAATATTGAGTTTTATTATATAATAGTTTGGCATAAACCTCAAGTCAGCAGCTGCTATCATTTGCCTCTTTTTGGTGTTAAAGTTAGAAGGATGATTTGCAATGTGGTCGCCCGGAGATATAAAAAAGAGCAACCGTCCCTAATAAAATACATCATTTACCGGAAAACAAAACAATGCCACTAAATGCATTTTATTGCGGTAAGTGTGCACTACATTTGATTCCCATTTACTTTCAGCCCAGTACCTCGTTTAAAATGCCTTAAAATACGACATCGCAATTAAGGGCGACAGACCAAATTCTGCACAGAAACTCGCGAATACGCTCTGAGTATGACTGTCGTAATTACGTCCGTCAAAGTTGTCATTGTCCGCATTGAACAGATAACGTCAGTTGGAGACTGGATCTTGTATCGCCTATATATGCTGGCAGCAAATTTATTGTGGAATATTATTAAATTGTTCAACGACTTGTGTAGTTCTACCGGTCATATTAGTCCGCTAATGGTAGTACGTCACGATACAAATTTTAGAATATTGGTTGGAATTTCTCGTAGTGTTTTGATTTTGCTCTACGTGGCTTTTGGCGACATTGTCAAAATTAGACAGGTAAAACAAAAAGTAGGTAAAACATAATACAACGGAAGGATCAAAAGTAAATAATAATGATAATTAAATAACCTGTTTTATTATACTTTCATGTTAAATACTGAAATCTGATTGGTTTAGACGCAGTTTATAATCTGTTCTATTATCCTCAGTGTTAGCAACACACTTGGCAACGGGTAACACAACGAATTTTTACCTGCGCGTAAATTATGCGCGTACGGTTCGCCGTAGAATTCACGTCATTCCTATATAAAAGCAGTAAAGTTTTCTTTAAAAATTAAGACATTCAGTATAATAAAATAAATAGTGCCTGTTTGGGAGGGTAACAGTTGAAACTGTTACCCTCCCAAACAGGCACTAAATATCACGTTCCTATTGTATTTGTATTGTGGAAAATGATATTTCAATACTAACACAACTCTTATTAAATTTTGTTTTATTATTTTGATATAAATGTTCAAAACGTTTTACATCACCGTGTCATCAATTAAGGTCCAGTTTCACAAACTTATGTTTTTATTCCAGATTGCACAGTTGAAAATTTGAGGAAGTTCCAAACTCAATACATAATTAATTTTAAACCTAACATCGAGAATCATGAAATAACGTAACAGGGACTATCCATAATCATCTTCTAATATGATATGCTATTATGCTATCTTCAGATATAATTATTATTTTGCATTGATATTTCGTAGCCTTACGCCAAGTTTTCATGATGTTATTACTCTTGTGGCGTTACTTTTGGATCAACCCTTGTACAGTGCTAATTTGTATCGTTGCTTCTGTAATTTTACTTTTCTATTGTTTTTTGCGGATATTTTAAGAAGACACGGTAAGGAGATTTAAAGCTACATCTAACAAAAAATCACGTCACTCTTCTACAATCTTTTTTGCATTACTAACAAAAAAGTTATTATGTAGTGTACAATATAACAACTATACCATTTAATATAAAACACCTGTGATGTCAATGTTGCTTAATTGGTTTTCCTTGTAACAGTAGTTGAAGTAATGTCTGATAATAGAAAAGATTATGTTTCTATCCTTATTATAGATAAACATTTTATCTACATCTGGGTTTCCCGTTTTTTTCGTTTTCCTATTTTTATTTTTCTCCAAAAAACCCTGGAAAAGAACGACATATTGAAATCGGACCTAATATCTCAGACATCGTTTTACATAACATTTACAATAAATATGTTAAAAATGGCCGCAAAACATTGGCTATCATGCGCGAAACCAGAAAAAAATTCAGGGAGGGGGTGGGGGGTCCGACGTTTATTTTGAGTTTGCCGGGAAGGAGGGGGGGTCTGAGGCATATTTTTGGTAATTTTATGGCGTAAATTTAAAGAAAATTAATTTTGTAGGGGGGGGGGGTCCGGACCCCCTGACATCCGCGCATCGTTATCCAACCTCATAAATAACAAGATGATTAACATAAAAATACTAATTGTTTTTATATGGCGTTACTGGTCGCGGTGATTTTTATTCGAGGTTTCCACAGGCTACCTCGCAACAACGTGACGACACATTAATAGGTAAATTGTGCAGTAGGTTAGTTAACCTGCACAAACGTTACCAAAAATTAATCAATACTAGTATTCAATTAATCAAAAGTAAAATTCTCTTCAATATTTAAGGCAAGCAATAATTCGAAAATGCATAAGCACGTCAATTAATATCATTTCGATCAATTAATCAATCAATCAATCAGCAAGCAAGCAATCGAATTCAGTGCAACTTGATTGTGCCAATGCACGGTATTGTATATTTTTAAGTGCAATGTATGACACAAGCGCATGCTCTTATTGATATGTAGTGTTTTGAAATGGATATAAATGGTTGCATATTGGATAAAAATTATGTCAGAATAGTACCACTCTTCCTCTGAGTTTAGATGCGGACGATAACTATTAATTCTTTTTTGAAAATTGAAAAAAAAAACAACGTTTCAATTACAACGAATTATGTTTCATAACAAAAATACTGGAGAAAGTCGTAGCTCGATGGTTTGGAATTGATAGTCACCTTGATGCAAATTCTCTGCGAGATTTACTTCAGTTTGCAAATCGCACCAGACACTCTACGGGAACGGCCCTCAGTAAGGTCCACAATGATATTGTTACAGCACTGGACCAAACATCTTCAGAAGTTTTGGTCCTTTTGGATTTTCCCGTAGTTTTTCTAACATACTGTTGCAACGCCTGACTGTATCAAAAGGTTTTCGTGATAGTGCTCTTACGTGGATTGAGTCATACCTTCAGGATAGGCGACAGTGTGGTAACATTGGATCCATCAAGTCAGACCCTTGTCAGCTTTTGGTGTTCCTCAAGGATCTGTGCTTGGACCCAAACTGTACTGCCTTTTTCTCCAAACCAGTTGAAGCCATATGCCATCAACATAAAAAGTCGTATCACTGCTATGCAGATGATACACAACTACATATATGTGATAATCAGACCACTGGAAAATTCTAATGACTATTTCTCTCGACTCGAAGCGTGTATCAACGACATGGGCTCTTGGATGACATCGAATCCACTAAAACTTAATCAAGATACGAGTCGTAAAACTGAAATAATAATCTTTACTACAAGGCAGCATCACAAGCATTGACCAAAATTTCAGCATTAAGTTAGTGATTATGTCATTGAAGGTGTGCCATGTGTGAAGAACCTACAGTCCCTGAAATGTTCTACTTTCCCACTTGAACGGTGAGTGAATGGTGAGTGCACTCTGAGCGTACGGTGAGCGCACTCTGAGCGAACGGTAAGCGCACGCTGAACGGAATTTTGTGAACACTAATGAACGGTGAACGATGAGCGAACACAAAGCGCAAACGGAGCGCAAAGTGAACGGTGAGTGATATGTGTACGATTTGTGAACGCAAGATGAACGATTTTCAGTAAAACACGCTTATAACGAAGTCCCAGGGACGGGCAATTTTACTTCGTTATAAGCGTAGTTCGTTATATCCGTCAAGTTTACAACATATAATAATATCATGGGGAATGAAAATCACTTCGCTGTAAGCGTCAATTCATTATAAGCGTGTTCGCTATAACCGTGTTTTACTGTTCATGTATTCGGAGTGCCTCGCGAGTTATCCTTACATTGTATTTCGTCGGGAAAAAAAACAACTAAATAAAAACTACATGTACAGTGCTGCTATCGTTAAAGTTGACAAACAATCCTATCCTATCCTAAATTCTGTATCCTATATCTTATCCTGCAAATATCATAATTATCCTATTGTATACCCTACCATTTATGTTTAGAAATAAGAGTTAAATAAAACGAAATTTAAGACAATAATAATTTTATCAACAAATAATCGAATTATGCAATAATGAAAATGTCTAATTAATACATAAAACCCTTAATCTTTAGAACGAGGTAACTTAAATACCTGTGCATCGGAAATATTAAATCATACGCGGAGTGTACACAATTACGTAAACATACAAATAAGCGATTAAATTTTTGTTTTTATTAGATATATGTATTACAATGTATAACAAATAAAGCAGATAAAGAACTTTTATTTATTGTTTAAACAAACATTTACAACATTTTTTCCCCCAAATTATATAGTAATTAAGTGAGTCTATCGGTAATCGGCTGATTCGTTCGGCGATAAAAGTAATCACCTTTCGGGAAATTATAATGACTTTATAATTTACCACTTTAAAAACATCGCATTTATGGATAAATCGTTTTGAATTATTTTTAATATATAAAACACGCATTTATAGTTGGCTTACATTTCTTAAGTTGATCTGTTCAGTTTAATGTCGGGCATGGATACATCTGTGATCGGACATCATAGGAATTATACGAATCGTGAAAAGTACACAAATACAACGCCCGCTTCTTATTTATAATTTTGTCTTTTTATATATGTTCGAATCGTTCGTTGATTGAATTCTTCTGTTTTTAAACGACTGAAGTCTTTAAATGAAGCAATAGATATTATTTGTGTAGAAATTTATCGCTGTATAGTGTAACCTATTTTTACAGACTTCATAAATGTACTGTCCTTTCTGATATATTTCATTTTATCAAATAAAATATACAACATGACTAGTAGTCATGTTGTATATTTTATTTGATAAAATGAAATATATCAGAAAGGACAGTACTTACGCCATTTTCGGATTGACAAAAGTGTGGCGTACATCAATAATCTTCACCGTTGTGACTGTTAATATATATACCATTATATAAATAATGCCTGTTTGGGAGGGTGACAGTTGAAATTGAAACCCCGAGAAAACCATTGTCAAGGAATGTCTTAATTTTAAAGAAACCTTACTGATTTTATTTTTATTATTTATTTGCATTATATTTTTTCAAATGCATATTAAATGACTTCTTTATAGGAATGATGTATAAAAAAAAAACTACATACAACAGTATTAAATCTTGTAGTCATAAAAAAAACACAAAAAAACGGACCTACACATGTACTCAAGAATGAAACGATAAGTGAACGCTAAACGATCGGTGAACGCTTTGTGAACGCACAGTGAGCGAACGGTGAGCGAGAACGGAGCGGAGCGGAGAGCGCAAGTGAACGCACGGTGATCGCACTGTAAGCGCACGGTGAACGCACGGAAAAATGGGAAAGTAGAACGTTTCAGGGACTGTAGGTGTAATTTTCGATCAACACCTTACTGTGGACAAACAAGTATCCTCGGTCGTCAAGTCGTGTTACTTTTCAGATGTGCAACGGCGCTTCCTCACAAATGAAGCATGCCAAGTCACGGTTAACGCTGTAATCACTGCCAGACTGCCTCTTATATGAAGTTGCAAAGCATAGTAATTACAGCTGCACCATCGAAATAATACAACGAGTCGATCAAAACACAGGCGCCTGACGTTATAAACATTTGTTTTAATAATAAAATGATCCCCTGCACTATTAAAAGAAATATTTTAAACGTCAGGCACTTGTCAGCTCGTTATGTAACGAGCTCGAGAACATCGAAACGGGTGCATATCACTTCTATATCCTGGCAAATCACTTTGGCTACATATACTGACATATATATCTATCAATCGCTCCACGGGTTAGCTCCATCCTGTATCTATGACATAATACTTGAATATAAGCCCACTAGATCACTGCGATCTGAGTCAACATCACGCTCAGTGACTCCAAAAGTCCGGACAAAGACATACAGAGAACGCCAGCTTAGCTGGGTAGGAACGCACTTGTGGAATGCCCTTTCTGATGACATAAAACAGGCAGTCGTTGAAAAGAAGATGGATGAATAAGGCGTGTAAATTGCCTATATGAGGATAGATTAGATACTATAAAATAAAATATCAACAAATTTCATCATTTCTTTCTAAATTATTGAAAACAATGTATATTTACCATAACATCGATTTATAACCTTTAAATATGTTAAATATTTGGAATAGGTTGATTTAAACTGGCGTATGCGTGTCAAAACCTCCAAATAGTGTCATTTTTAGAAGTTCTATGCCTTTTCTTTTATAGAGTGGGTCTGGGCTCCATATTTTTGTCATAGTCTATATAAGGTTTAAAGGAAATCAAACCGATTTCAATCAACAAAAACGTGGAGAGATGACCCACTATACTTTAAAAATGTCATTTTGTTTCGCAACAATTGAAGGTTTTAGAAAACTTATAAAAGTCTGTAGATTCGTGGTTGAAGTCGCATAAAGCATTTCACAATGGAGTTTGTTGTGACTGATATATCTCAGTGGTTAGAGCACAAGCCATTAGGTAACATATATAGAGCTAGGGTTTTTAGGTTGTGGGATCGATACCACCAACACTTTAGAATATACATTTTTTTCCTATCGTTTGTTAAAATATTCAAAACTGAATTTAGTTAAAAATTGTACTTTTGTAAACTTGTATTATAATTATTATTATCAAGTATATTTAGCTGGAAAAAAATTAAATTTGAAATTGAATTTTGGGATTAAACCAAATGGACATTTTCTCTATCTTGTTCCCCCATCTTCTTTTTAATTTTAATTTTAAGAAGTATCTTCTTTTTAAAAAGGCATTTAAAGACATAATTTAATATAAAATAGTTTTCTAACTTGTTTCATGATCATTTCCCTTGGGCTTGCATACTTCACAGCACCTTTTAATTGTTTTACTTTTCAAGATTTTAACCAATTGCAACTGTGTTTTTATATTGTTATTTATGTTTAAAGGTCCATTTTTATTCGGTTTTTTTTTCTCACGGTAATTAAAGTATTTTTTTTTTAATATACCAATTCCATGTTTCTTTGTACAATGCTTTAGAGTATTTGCATAAAATTGTATTTAGCGCCATATAATTTTTTTGGCATGTATATAAAACATATCGCTGAAACACATTAATATTATATGTAAATTGTATATACCATTAAGAATTAATATCAGGCTTTTTTTTTGCTACCAGATATTACAATACATGAGATTTAGGTTTTTTAATTCGTTGCGATCGACAACTGAAATTCTTCTGTTTTGGATTGATCTGTACGATCTTTTATTTGCTAAATATTATTATGATTATTTTGTGCAGTCCGTGAGTTTTCTTAGGTAGGTGAAGGTTTCGACCGATCGATAAGTTAAAACTGTTTTGAACTTGATCGTCTAGATTTAAGCTATGTCAGTTTCTACAGAGCTATGAATCACAATCGACGAAAACAAAGTTACTTATTTAAGTCAATAAATAATGGTCCATATTGCCCTTATGCATGTAAAATGAACTCAACGCACGTTAATATTTTATCAAAGAAAAGGCCCCATGAATTTTCGACGTTATTATTTTTTCACGTTGTATTCTGTATACATGCGGTCATTTCTATTTTTAACTCCTCTAAATGTATGAGCCAATCAGAATGCAATGCATAATTATTCGGATGTGTACGTACCATTGCATATGTCTTACAATGCGTTATTATTATTTACGTTTACAAGTAATATCATATACCAGGTACTTTAATAAATTTTTTAACTGCAGTGTATCAGATTTTCAATTTTATTTTTTAAAAACCACGTTTTGTAAGTTTGACGTAAAGGGTTCATTTTGCTGAGGGGAGATGACCAAAATTAGCTATCACCAGAGCTACCGCATTAACTTACTATGGAATTAGACATTAGCCAAAAATATTCTGAATTAAAAGTTATTAAGGATACGGTTGAAAAACATCTGTTGCAATGTAAATCCGCTTACCGCGCAGCCTATTTAAATACACAAACACTCACTTGTAAACTTTCAGTCGATGTCCGCTTTCGCTTTTCGAGAGGAACTGTATGTAAACAAAGCACGCGTGTGGCAACAGGAATTTACTGAATAATTTAAAATCCCTATGTTATAAGCAGACCGGAACGTAGAAGTATGTTTGTGAATGTATCTGTATATATATGTTTTTCGTTTCTGAAACCCATATCACTTGGTAAACAGTGTCATGGCAAAACCATCTATCCGGGAGCATTTGTTTCAAAGGGAAGTGAAAGATTTCAAGTCTCTGGACCTCTGGCGTGCATGCATGGCTGAGTTTCTGGGCACGGGATTGCTATGTTTTATGGCTGTAGGGGCTGGCCTGTCGCCCGAGGGTAGCCCCCCAGTATCCAGCGTTCACATCGCATTAGAAGCCGGATTCTTTATTGCAGCAATTATCACGACCTTAAACACAGTAAGCGGGGGTCACGTGAACCCAGCCATCAGTTTGGGATTTCTGCTCACTGGTCACATAGGACTTGTGCGCTTCTTTCTGTACATAGCATCACAGACTGTGGGTGCCATTGCAGGATGTGGTTTACTTCTGGCCTTGACCCCGGATAACCTTCAACAAGGCAGTTTCGGGGTCATAGCCCCGGGTCCAAATGTCACAGCAACACAAGCTTTTGGTGCAGAGGTTGTGATAACCTTTTTGTTGGATTTTAGCACTTTTTCGTTTGTGGACAACGGAAGACACGATCTGTCGGGATCAGTGCCATTTATAATTGGCATCGTTGTTTCATTAAACATTTTTGCCATGGTAGGTATAATTTAAAAAATTAAGTACTAACAATATCATTTGACTATATTTACAATTACGGCAAAAACGCTCCAAATTATTTCTTTAGAGTATAGATAATTTTCTCTCATTTGTTGTTTCAAATGAATGTGTTTTCTTTTGAAAAAAAATCCTCATGAAAACATCATGGGTTTTGAGTTGATAAACGAAAATTAAATATTGACTTGGTCTTTCATGTTTTGTTTGTTTGTTTGGTTTTTTATCCTTTTAAACTTTTTGTCACGAGTACTATAAGGACTATTTACAGCAAAAATTTACCTGGAGAAACGACTTCATTATATCTTCCTAACTCTGACATTCGTTTTGTATGTAAATTTAACTTCGTTTGTCAAGAATAAACGAGCTTACTCGTTTATTCTTAAGGAAACACCTTGACTAGCAAATAAATGTAGCATCTAAATGCATTTACAAACAAAGTACAGGATCCAATTCATCATTTGTTATAGACAGATCTTGGATAATCTTTTTCCCCCCTCTAAATTATCTTGTTAAGGGGAAAGTTTACGATTACAATTGAAAAATTATATATCCGATAGATGCAACATGACGGAATTCAATACTTAGTTATTCTGCTGCAAAAGTATCAATTTCTCACTAGTACATGTACATAAAAGTGCGAAAACATGTATATTTCAAATTGCTATTAAAATAACTTGATCGTTAATGTTATAACAGTCTGTTGCACATCAATACTCATGTGTAAACAGTTGGTTTATTACACCAAGAACAACATTCAGTGCCCTGTACTTTTTCCATTACAGTTTAACGTGTCCGGGGGATGCATGAATCCTGCGAGGAATTTCGGCCCTATGGTGGTTACGGGGAACTATGCATACGCTTGGGTAAACGTGACATCCAAAACTGCATATATAACTAATGCAAATGTATCGCATTTTCGTTTCATAATACTATTCTCGGCTGTCTAAAAAGCGTGATTAAATAATCGTCAAAAATGTACAAGTATTTTTTAAACTTGCCAGATCGCGTAAGGTAGACCTCGGAGTCTTGCATTAATTACCAAAACATAAACTCATAATAAATTCTATGTAATAATTTTTTCAGTTAAAAAAAACACAAATTGTAAAGAAAAGGATAATAATCATTTTCCCTCAAAATTAAAATTTTTAACAAATTGTGACGGTAAGATATTATTACAATAGTTTAGCGTTCTTAGTGGCGTCTCTTATAAATGAATCGTTCTCTTACCCTTACAGTTATTGTAACTATGGAAATTATAACGCCAAATTTGGAATTTTTTAATCATGTGCTGAAAAAAAAACAATTTATAAAGTCGGATGTTCACATTTCGCCAGTACCCAGACACCGAACAAAACCTACAGACAAATACAATGTACATCTGTATCGGAATTATCAAATCATTTTTATTTCGTTTTTAGTCGTTTTCATTGTGATACTACACCACCCTTTGGACATCAATCTCTAATTATACCAGATTTGATATGTTATCATGTATTGCATTTCTGCATTACCTCAAGCAAACTAAGTAATGAAATATTAAATGAATTTCTCGTGATTTTTTTTAATGAGAAATCAAATCTTTTCTTTCTTTCTTTGGGTTGGGAGGGAGGAGGAGGAAGACCACGAAAGTGCACGAAAAGATTTTTTTTTTTCGTGTGATTTATTTTGAATTAACAATGTACCACTTTTGAACGTATGTTTTTGAATCTCCTTGAACTAGCTTAGGAGCATTAAACGTTGAGTAATCCGTATCATTTTGTGGTAAGAAGAGGGTCAATAAACGCTGAGTAAGACACTGTATAAAAATTCCCTTGTAATTATATACCGGTACCTTCATACAAAAACCTTCCTATCAGCGGGAGTTCAAAATGATTTCGATGATGCGACGATAAAAAATCCACTTAAAATATACAGACTGTGTAAATCCAGGAGAGAAGGGGGCGATTATGTATCTTAATAAGCTCATTATATGTACGAGAACGTCTAGCTTTTTACAATTGAATACACTGTTTTAAACCAATTTGCCTCCTTGCTTATTTTTCTAAGGTAGATTCGGGCGTATATGTATCATGGTTTCAAACAGTCTTCATAAAATCCTATCATTTATTTACAAGTTATTTATTTTGTAAAAAGCTCAATGTTACAAGATCTTATATAGCATGAACTTGCTTCAAGACGAAAACAATATTTGTATTGAAGAGACTCTTTACCTTTTGACCCATAATTTAGTTATATCCTCAAAACGGTCTATATTTTTCAGTAACAGAAACAGTTTGATTTCTATATTTTCCTTCTAATTTGCTCCTTTTAATTCTTCCATACACTTTCCTGATTTCAAGCGGTACCATTTACACATTTTGAAGAATTAGTGATTAGTTAAGTCATGGACTTTCAAGAACGGACCTAATAGAAAACATGTACGGAAAAATAAATGACGTCTAGTTTTGACCATTTTTTCCCCCGTAAAAATGACAATATGATATATGTATATGGGCGTTTGCTCTGCGTTAATGTTCTTTGGTGGATGGATAGTGGAAGATATTGACCATCACACTTATACGTATATTACGACGCGAACAACTTGATTCTACGTACGCTGGCCTCTATAACTATGCGTCGTATATGTATGACAGCAATACAGTCCTTCTTACATACCTAATGGTTATGTTCAGTAATTTGAGGAACTCAGTCTGATTTGTATAATATTGTAGGTGTACTGGGTCGGTCCAATGGTTGGTGGCGGCCTAGGGGCTGTAGTGTATGATAAACTGTTTTCTACCCAAGTCTGCAAATCGAGACTGAAGACCTGTGTAAAAGGCGAGTCCAAAGACAGCAACGAATTGACGGTTATGGTGGAAGAAAACGACAACAATATCAAACTGATTGAACCTGATCAGTCATCGTGAGATAGAGGCAACATGATGGCTACGGTTGGACCGATTTATTCTATGCAAAAAAATATATTTTTAGATTGCCGTTGCTAAATATTACGCAACGATCAACATCTATTAACAGTACTGAATTCGTTAGATTCACAACGATGTAAATCTATTAACATTACTGTACTAATTAGATTCACAACTACATGTATGTAAATCTATTAACATTACTGCAGTACAATATTGGTTGGATTCACAACATTTGTATAAAGACTGTGTTCATGTTCTTGTATATTCCTGGATAAAAAAAAAGGACGTACATGTACGTCGACTTGTGTTAGATATTCAGATATATAACATTTTTATTAATATTTACATTTTGTTATTGTGTGTGTTAGAATAAAATATGCAATATATTTTAAATGTTTTGTCATACAGGGTGATCCAAAATATCTTATACTGTTTTGAATGCCCAGTACAGATTAATGGAACACATTTAAATTTAGAGAAACATACCATATGAATATACAATGAGTACAATTTTATATAATATAGAGTAAGTGCAGTTTGCATGTTTTACATAGCAGAGCTGGGAAATTTAATATTAACATCAGAATAGCAAATTTGCGTCCCATGGTTTACTTGACGTTTTTCGTTTTGCAGGTACAAACATACAGTTTTTATGACAAATTGCCATCGGACCCTGTTATACACTTCTGTTTGGTTCCTCTCTCTACATTTGTTTCATTTAGCAATTCTGATATTTTAGATTTTAAAGTTTTATTTAAAAACGTGATCATTTAATAGCATCAAATGTTAGATCCCCACCCCAGGTTTTCACCAGGCTAAGGTTATGAGTAACGCAGCAGTAAGCCACCATCTGGGCTATGTCCTAAAGGGAATGGAACCTTCTTCAATTTTGTTTCAAATCACAGCCATTCTTGGTGTGTTTAGGGTACATTTTAATGATTTGATCTACTTTTATTCACAATTATGTTATTTTGGATATTATTGAATACACTTCTTGTGATCAGTCAGATAACCTGGACAAAACAGAAATTTTGATTTTCCTTGTTGTCCATAGTTGTCTTTAGTTCTTCTTTCACTATATAAACCTGAATGGTGGACTTTATTTTTCTTCAATCTTTAATTCTTTACTACTCTTCTTCTCTAAAACGTTTTTATATGTCTGCAAAAAACAGTTTATCATAGAACGTATTATAGTTTAAGGTGAACGAGTCTCGAAGTACAGAAGCTCGAGTTTGTAGCCCTTTGGTAAATATGGGGCACTATGAAAAACCGTACACCAATTATATGACGTCTTTGCTTCTTTTTCAATAAGATTTTTTTTCGTATTTTACTATTGATATAAAATTTTAGCCACTGGAGATTAGAATGATACCTTATTTAACTGTATATCCCATCGGGTAAGAATTTTATGAGGTTTTAAAACAGTATCAGAATTTATGGATCACCCTGTACATGTAACAGTCAAATACGGTGATCTGAAAGGTTAAAAACCTGCGAAATGTGTTGTTTTATCTAAGAACAACAAAACTAGGGGGGGATATAAGTAGATGAAAATGACAATAACAAACTGTCAACCATCTCAAAAATCCATAAAGCGAAATACGAATTTAAGGCAGAGCAACACGGACCCATACAATGTGATTGATGATCTGAAATTGAAGCATAATTGCAAAAAAAAACAAAAAACGAAAATAACATGCTAGTATTCTAATTATGCAAAAATTGAGAAAGAATCGATAAGATATGCCCTGTAATTATCTATTAAAGATTGTTTACCCTGAAACCATGGTCATCTAATGTTCATGGTCAGAAAATTGAAACTATATTAATGAGGTGTGGGAATGGAAAGTGGCCGCGGGGGAGAAATAACCATCCCAAATTAGGGGAATGTAGAATCACGGAAGGAATCACTACTGCAGAACTATACGGGAAGGGATTCGCTGGAAATGATAATTGATCGCCGTCAATATCATCATGCAAGAGTTGTTTCTATCATATGGATAGAAAATTAGAAGAGGTTAAATTGGGAAAATACAGCTTTTTAACTGAACCCTAACATGACCATAACGAATATAGATAGATACCCCATCGGACATTAAAACGTGTATAAGACAAAGTCAATTCATACGGATTTCCGGAACTTCCATTCATTAGATACTATCATATCTAATTGATTTTTTTTAGACTTTTGGACAGAGATGTTGAGAATATAAGAAAACTATACTTATATTGAGTTAATGTATTTCTGATACGGTTGTCATTTCGGAAGTTTAGGGGCCATGCATTCCAAATCCAGTGCAATTGTCAATAAAGGATTTGTTAAAAAAATATATATATTAAAAAATGCTTGAATTTCACAACGTGTGATTAAACATGAATTATATAGAGGTTTGTCTCTGCTTTCTGGTGTCTAGGATCGACGAGTACGGCTGGTATTACACGATGTGCTTAATCTTAATCTACACGAAGGTTCAACGAATTCAACTTTTACAACTAACCTGTAACTTGAGTTTCTTTTGCAAAGATTCTTCTTCATTGATGTTCTAATGCTATAATTGTCTAGAAGAGGAAAAAAATACAATCTACACGTTCTCCATATTTATCAAACAAAAAGATATATATTTCAAGAACAGTATATAAAGATACACAATTGTCATTTGATAAGATTTTTTTTAGCAGCAAACCTACGATTATAATAATCTACATGGAATTTTAACATGTTTAACATGCAGCATGCTTCGTTGTTTTTACATGACATGGCATGGCAAGGTAAAGTATAAAAATGTTCAATACAATTTGACGATCATGCACTGAATGTGATGTGTTTATGAAGTTTTTGAATTATTTCTTTGTGGTGAATGACCAAATATATACTGGAACTAAGTGTACAGTAACTGTGAATTTAATTTAGCTGTTTTGAACTAAGAACGTCTCAACATACCGCAGAGGTTTGCTTTAGATCGCATTTCATCGGAAGCTAATTCAAAACCATCTTTTATTAGGGATAAAAATGGACTGATCATAATTAAAATGGTTTCATTAATCCAACGTTTTTATCAGAAAAAAATCTATATCTAGCTATTTTCTTCCAAAGACTTCAGAGCATGATCATGTTACAGGCTTTCTCAAGTGTCATCTACATGTGCATGTAATTAAAAAAAAACCTTTGGGTCTACTGAATTTTATGTTATGTGAAGAAATCAATGATTCAACGAAATTGCCGTAGCAGAAGTTAATTGAGAAAATAATCGAAAAACAGTAGGATGCATACACTTGCAATTTTGAGACAATGTATAGGAATCTCTGATCCTTACAGTTCATTAAATGAACAAATACTAATCTCTACGTGTTCACTAATCTTTAACAATGCAAATAAAAAAAATATTTTGTTTCTAGTGTATCCAATTATTGTGGTTTTTTTTCAAATCTGGGTTTTCCGTAGGGAAATACCCCGTTATTGAAATATTGAAAAAGGGCGGGGGGGGGGGCTGCCAAAATGGTACATCTTTTGACGGATAACCCCTCCTACAGTTTTCAAGATAGGAACTTTCTGTTTTGCAGATCAATTGTATAATATCAGAGATGTGCATATTATTTGGATTCTGATCATTGATAATTTATGCTTGCAATATCAGCTGTGTACCTTTTTTATATACAAAATGTGTCATAAGAGGTACCCCATTTGTCCGGATACCTTTTACTACAGTTTACAAGATAAGAACTGTTTTGTTTGTTATGCAGTTCAACTGAACATATACATTATACAAGATGTATATTTTACTTGTAATTTGTTTTAAGAGTTTATGAGAAAAAGTGCCAGCCATTGAACTTAGTACTTTTTAAAATAATATTGCACACAGGGTGCATCATTCGTTCAGATAACCCCTCCAGCAGTTTTCAAGATAAGAGGTTATTTGCATTTCAATTGTACAAATATACACCATAGAAATAAGCATCATACTTCGATTTTTGTTGTTGAAAATTTACATACACTACGTATCGATTTTGTACTATACAGTCCAATAAATTCATATGACGTATAATTGGGCCGCAATCGGGGTGTCCTTATTAAAATTCAAATATGTAATCGTACAATTGCTGAAAATTATATAAATGATAAGGAATCATTCTTTGAATATTATGAGGTGATAATTTCTGTCGAGGCGTGATCAAATATATCATAAAGCCCTTCGGGCTTTATTGGATTTGATCACGCCCCGACCAAAATAATCACCTCTTAATACCTAAAGAATGATTCATTCTTCCTTAATTACCAATGAATTTTGGATACTGATCACACAAAAGAAACCCGGATGCTGTCAAATACACAGCTTTCTCTTGTTTTTCAAATGTAATGTTACATATAGTTGTTTCTTTTGCCAAATGAATAACATTTCGTTTTGAGGGTATGGCGGTAAATACATAAAACATAATTTAATTAAGTTCTATTTCTTTCAAGAGATTGATGGAAATAATTTCTAATATTTATAGCATTGTAAACTATCTTATAAGTTACGATGTCCAGAAAGTGAAATACAAATTCTTCTATACTGAAGTTGTTCAATCCTGTTTGGCCTACGGCTGTTGCCACTGAATCCTTAACAGCCATTATCCCACCTTTAGATGGTCAGCATCACATTCAAACATGTAAAGTACATTTGTCAGAGAGAGCGCCCAGACTGTCTTACCCATAAGCAGCTGTGTCAGTGACAACTGATGATAAGTTTACGTCATATATGCATGTCATCTAAAAATGTCCTCGGCCCGTGTTTATGTGACTCGATGAGTGTATTTTGTTTTGTGTTTTAATTGTTCGGCTGGTAATGTATTGTGAATATATTAGTATTCAAATGCAAGCTTTTCATGATCACAGTCTATAATTAATTGTTCCAATGCCTTAATTTCCGGGAAAGTTTTTCCCATGGCCTAAGTGCATGCAACAGCATTTTGAAAATTGGAACACAATGCATATTTATCGAAAATTTATTTGTCTAAACTATCGGTACATCCATTAATTCGTGTTCAAATGAGTGAAGAGTGTTTTTTTTAAAAATGTTATCTATACATAAGCATGTATTTTCAAAACAAAAAACTTGACCTCTTTTTCATTTCTATTGATTATATATACAGTAAATCAGTTTCTGACTAAAGATCGCATGGTTTCGGCAACTTAATTTTCCAAATCATCCAATACCTTACTCAATCCCGAGTGCACTAGAAAATGACTAGTTTCCCTTACACAGCCGAACATATCTATTTCAATATACGTCAATTATACGAACCTCTTCCGTCTATCAAGGAAATTATAATGTTATATGAGAATTCAAGCAATTTGTTATTCGAGTCTTCTGGAATTCACGATATATATTTGATGTAACAGAAGGCTGATCATGTACAGAAATTTGATCAGAATCCGGAAGGGGGAGATTGGGGGTGGGAAGGGGGGTAAGGGATGTTATTATGTCCTTTTACTGTGCTGGAATCAAATGTCTGAGGTCTTGTAGGGGAAATGACGAAATCGACCAGTTTTCAGGTTAAAGATGCGTTTCCCATTATCCTTTGTCACTGCAAAGATCAACACGTTTTCCCGCATAAGACCAATCACTTTAAGTAAAGCTTTACTGACAGAATTTTTATTTTATTGCATATATGAATATCAAGCGTAACTGTAAGATATGTGGAAAGAAAGAAGCATCGGGACGCTGTTTTAGATATAACCTTATCATATGCATGGCCTTGCACAAATGTATTTGTCACATTTGGAAGATCGGCTCCTATTACGTGCATACGAAGATTAAATGAGATATGTATGAGTGTATTTTCTTTTAAAGAAAATATCGTCTAGGAGGTATTTGTAATATTTTAAAACTGCTGCTAATATGTAACAAATAAATATTACTAATATCTATACTCCAAAAATCGTACCAAAAATACTACGTGGATTTTCAACATCACCATTGAAATGTTACAGCTGATTAAACACATACATGTATATGCAGTGGTCACATAAATCGCGAGAAAGAGAACGATCCAAAGTATTACAGCAATCGGTATCTTACTTACATGCACTTGCCAAAAGTAGTAAAGTATTAAAAAAAAGTATGACCTGTCGTGTGATGTGTTATTCATACAGAGGTGTTTGAGGAATCTATCGCACTTCAGACTTTAGTTGTCACGTAGATTTGATTATCGAAAGATCTATTCACTAATATTGTACTAAACTCACTGACTAGTGCATCAGACTGAGGTATTGTGTAGACAGCTATAAAAAAAACAAAAGAACGGTGAAATATTATGATTTATTATAATTTCATGTAAAATACTGAAATCTGATTGGTTTAGACGCAGTTTTTAATCCGTTCTATTGCCCTCAGCGTTAGCAACACACTTGGCAACGGGTAACACAACGAATTGTTACATGCGCGTAAATTAATATGCGTGTACAGTTCGCCGTAACAAAACAAAACAATATTATACTCAGGAAGAGAAGATGATATACATTGAAACGGTGATGGTTTAATACAATCAAAACACGCATAAAAAGCTCTAATAGACTGGACACCAATATCTAAAAGACTGATAAAAGCTAGATTCTTTTCTAAAAACGTAAAACTGACAATCCTCCATATCTATGCACCAACTGAACCAGCAGAAGACCAACAAAAAGATGGTGCTGAGAAAGACAGTAGAAGATGAAGAAAGAAGCATCAGATGGAACTTCACATCAAAGCTTGATGACCTGAATTTTGCCGATGACATTGCGTTACTAAGCTCAACCCGAAGGCACATCCAAAAAAAAAACCCAGAAAAATTAGAGCAAACTGCTAAAAGAATTGGGTTAAAGATAAATGCCAACAAAAGTAAGATCATGAGAATAAACCCAAAATAACACAAACCAATGAAGATAAAAACATATAATTAGAAGATGTTAACAAATTTGTATACCTTGGTGCAACCGTTTCACAACAAGGAGGAGGCATGGAGGATATGAGAGGTAGAGTTTCAAAAGCAATTTCAGACTTTACAAAACTTAAGAAGATATTGTGCAAAACGGGTCCTCACACTGCAAGCGAGTAAAACATTCCCCATATAACGTCATAGTCAAAAAAAGCGACACGACAATATGGAACTCTAACAACATCAGCAAGAAAACAAAAATAAGACCAAATAAGACACTAATCACTCCAGTGCTAATGTACGGATGTGAAACATGGTAGATGAACAGATGGGACGAAGAAATAAGATATCTTTCAGAATAACAGCCTAGAACGAATTCTCAAGATCAAATGGCATGATAAAAACAACACAAGAAATACTACGATTATCGAACATGAGACCACTGAGCCAAGAAATAAATTACAGAAGATGGAAATTCATAGGCTATATCCTCAGAAAAGACCACAACAATGATTATAACATAGCTCTTTCTTGAAGGCAGAAGGAAGAGAGGAAGACCCAAAACAACATGGAGAAGAACAGCCGAGAAGGCAAGAGAGGAAAGTGGATGGAGATCCTGGGCTGCGTCGATGGTTGTGGCTGTGGACAGAGATAGAGGGAGACGTTCTGTTGATGACTTATGTGCCACAATGCGCGAAGCGAATAGATAACAGATTCGATACGGTTCGCCGTAGAATTCACGTCAAAAATTTTAAAAGCAGTGAAGTTTTCTATAAAATTAAGACATTCAGTATACATGTAATAAAAAAAATATAGTTCCTGTTTGGGAGGGTACCAGTTGAAATTGACACCCCTCGAAAACCATTGTCAACCTCCGCTTCACGTCGGTTGACAATGGTTATCTCGGGGGTGTCAATTCCAACCCTCCCAAACAGGCACTATTTATATAATATTGGTGGGTAGGATACTTTGGAATGTAATGAAACAATTCGATTTATCAAATTCATACTTTATTTCCTCAACAGATTTTATAAATCTCAAGTAAATATAATTTCATAAATGATACTTACCATAAACAATAGTTTTGATACATTTACACAGTAGAAGAAGGAAAAGAGATGAAAACAAGCACAAACAAACAAAATATATCTACATTGCCTTTTTGAATTATAATTAGTTCACTATGGCAATATGCATTGAGGAACATTGAACCTTAAAATGATATATATATATATATATATATATATATATATATATATATATATATATATATATATATATATATATATATATATATATATATATATATATATATATATATATATATATAAGCATTGTTAGAAGCTTAATTGATCCATTGAACTTACTTTCCATCAATCCCAATCTGTACCTTAATTTCAGGAAATGGAGATGATGACAGGAAGTCAAACAAGTCTTGTATGTATGTCATTAGCTCATTCTTTGCCAGAAGTAACGGGGAATATTGTTTTCGAAAGACTTCTTTTGTCAAGATTAATTGGTATTGCCTTCAAAACATAAAATAATCATAACGTAAACCTTCTATTGCTTTGAACATCCCAAGGTTGAATACATTGTGAAATGTGTCCCCTGGCAAACATTCACTTAAATCAATACGTTGTTAATGGAATGTGTCTAAAAGTACCGTTAATTATTCTCTTAAAGCTCTTTAGATTAAAGCGTTACCAGTTAATAATGTCGATCGTTTCTCGTTCTTTTGTTGCAAAATTGTCAGTTTTCAACTAGTCGGAAACGAAAAAATAGATGGGATTTCTTGCAAACATTTCCACAAAGTCATGCTCTAGATGGCTAGTCGGCTGCATTCATAATGATGTCTACAAATATCAGAAGTTTTGGTATAAAAGAAGATTACATTTTTTACAAAAAAGTCATGATGTGTCTAGCTTTTAAGAGAGAATGTACATACAGGTATGTAAAATTGGCTTTCTTTTTAGTCCATAGTCAGTAGTTCAATTGATAATCTCTATTATAATCAAGAATAGATATGGGTTACCCCATATCCAAGATATTCGACTTTTAAATCACTTGAATTTTCACTGTGCTCAGCCGATCTCTTAAGTTAAACTTGTTAAGAAACTGACGTTAATAGTTCTTCATGCCCGTATTAAATACTGCAACCAGTCATTTGCAAACAGTGCACACAAGTGCGACCAGACATACGGTGCAGGTGTTGTGCAACAATTCCGTCGTTAAAAAAAGAAAAGAAATAACACACACTCAAACACAACAAATAATTAAAAGAGATTCTGTGATAACTAACGAACAATAATCGTGAAAGTAATATAATTATTGTAAAAATATAAGAAATATTCATTAATGAAACAATTGTCAATCGAAGAATGACCTATATATTTTCGTGAAAAAGACTGAGGAGGCAGCTAGCGTAGGAATATGAATACTTCACATTTACATTTCTTGGGGTGGGGTGTTTTTACAAAATAATTTTACGTTATTTTGTTTTCTTCCACGTATTACGTATACATCGATATTCTAAATTGTACGTGTTGATTATGAACAGAACTATATTTTTCAGCGCAATTGTGTAAAGAGTACCTGACTATAGTAATATATCTGGAATAGATAGTAGGCACTGATCGAATATATTAAAAATATGACTGTATAATAGCATATTTGTTGTAGATATGCATATTGTATGTTTTGTATCTAACTAAATTTCCTTTTTTACTTAATATATAAATAGTGCCTTGTCAACCTCCGCTTCGCGTCGGTTGACAATGGTTTTCGAGGGGTGTCAATTTCAACTCGTACCCTCCCAAACAGGCACTAAAATTTTATTATACTTAATGTCTTAATTTTATAGCAAATTTTACTGCTTTATATAGAAAATACGTGAGTTATACGACGAACCATACGCGCATAATTTACGCGCATGTAACAATTCGTTCTATCGGGCCGTTGCCAAGTGTGTTGCTAACGCTGAGGGTATTAGAACGGATTGTCAACTGCGTCTAAACCAATCAGATTTCAGTATTTAACATGAAAGTATAATAATAAAATTTAAGGAGCAATGACCCTTTTCTTCATAAAACACAAACGTTGGGGAGGGGGGGGGGGGGTCGGTCAATATTTTAATATCACAACCCAGTAATGAATAATTGATGTAACATTGCACATAAAACAGAAATAAAAGAAAATTTTTCGACAAACACTTTCCCTTTAGGTGGTACAGTGTGCTAAAATTGGGGTAAAAGTAGCCTTTGGGAAGACATTTTTATGAATTACGCCTGCTCATAGGAGACACAATTCTCACACACTACATTATTTAGAAAAGTGAAAAACGGACAAATTTGTAATTTGATAATAGGGAGTTTAGATGTTTCCACTATGGTTTAGGAGGTAATACTTCTTTCTCTGAATTTTAAATTATTTTGATGTATTTAATCGGGAATTAATATAGAACATTGCAAACAATTATTGTAGCGACTGACAATTTTAAGAAACAGAATCCTTTCAAATGAGCCACCAAAAAATAGAACTTGATATTATTTCTTCGTAACTGTAGACTGGTACGTGTTATTTTCGACCTTCTCGTTTACTTATCCCTGTAATAGTGATATGTTCTTTTTGTTAAGGGCAAACGTCGTCTTTTTTAAAACTGAAACCAGACTCTATTTCGTTTAGAAACTATATTTTAAAGTGTGTCACCAGAACTGTGGTAGCATACATGTTAATGACCTTAAGAACTGACATTTGTAATATACAGGCAAGCGCCTAGATATATAGGGTATTATAATTAGATTGCCGGGACATCAGTGGTGGTAAATGATAGCAATGAACTGATTGTCCCATTCTTTTTCATCTTATGACCATGCATAAATTACCAATTAGAAATCCGCGGGGGGAAATTCTACGTAGACCTCATATTTTCTGGCAAAACTTCACGGCACGGTGTAAAGTGGGGTGACAGTTAGGAATACTCATGTGTCCAGTAACTTAGCGAAATCATTAGTTTGGGTTTTTTTCTCTCTCTCTGTTTTCATATCAGAAAAAAATTTATTCATATTTTCATGCAAACGTGTCCATGCCTATGGTAATAAATATTTGCTATCCATCAGTTGTATCAGGAATTTGATAAACAATTGAAATTACTTGTTTCTAACGTCCTGTGGTATTCTCCTATATTTAAAATAAACTATATTTCACTAATCAAACTTTGTTGATGACCTTTTAAAAATTAATGTTGACTAATACGATGTTTATAGAGGACACTTTAAATATATAAACACGTGCATTCATCATGTAATTTATACTTCTTGCTGTTGAATTTAGTAACAATGTTTGTAACATACTAGTAAGTTTTGATATGTTGTCGGTCTTTCTTCGAATGAATCTAACCAAAGAAAGAAAGACAACATCTTTACTATTTTTTTTCCCTTTCTTTTCTTCTTTCTGTAATGTTTATAAATAGTTTATTATGAAAATTGTTACATGATTCTGCAAGCGAGTAAAATCGACGTTAGAGGATTGTTGGGGGGGGGGGTTGTAGGGGTGGAGGGGTTGCTGTTATTGTTGTGTTGGGAAAGGGCTGTGTACAAGTATTTCTCGTATTGATTTGTTATTCACTTAATCCCACTTTTTAAGATCGGTTTTATCACTGATTTTATTTTATAATGGTACAAAAGTATTATTATTAGTCGTTCGACGAATACCAACTAATGGGGCATTTATTACTAATTCTTGGGCTAAAAGGAATCAATTCGAAATGATCGGCATGAATATTAGATAATCATAAAAAATCCTGCTATACTTCGCTGCCTTTTCTTAATGCAAAACAAAGCTATTAGGACATTCATTATACGATGATGTTACTCTTAAAAAAGGAAAATTCTTGTAGGCGTTGAATACATTTATTAATACAACTTTCTTACTGCTGTATGTAAGGTCAATCAAGAAAGGAAGCACTTTATGATATATTGACGCACTACAGTTGTAATAAAAATTGTATACAAAATTCCTATTAGGAAAACATCGCATCCCTAAGGTGCATTCCACTCCAATGTCGTTGCAATGATTCTAGGAGGTGAAAGGTTGCATGTATCAATGTTGAGTAGCTGTGGTGGTCGTAAAACAACTCAACACTTCCTCTTTTGGTGTCTCAACAACATAAGTCCTCGTAGACTCTTGATTCATTACCTTTCACTTCTAACATAAATGCTGAAAATATAATATAGATTTGTAAAAAGTATGTAAATAAACATTGTTTTGATGTTGAAAAAGAATATACGATTTCCTACTAGTTCTTACTTCTCTTATATGTTAAATTTTGGCAACTTAACCTATATTTCTGAACAAAGGCAATTGTTAAAGTCTCTGCACTCAAATTTTTTTCCTAAAAAAAAAATAAACTTACCGGTCATCAATATATGGTAAATGCATGCAAACATTTTTGTTGCTTGTGTCTAGTATATTTCAAAAGTCTTTTATATTTTAGTTGATATCATTATTTACTAATCAGAAACCCTTACTACATATGTAGTACATAAAAAAAATTTTGTGCTTTGAAATATACGTGAAAACGGCCACGCGCAATGCTACCGCTTTTCGGTTCAAAATCTACCTATTTTTCATCACTGGAGGTTAACATGTATGATATATGGTAATACCAACTCGTACGCGTTCGTGTATGACCAACAAAATGATATTTCAAATTGCACACAAATTCATTATCACCTCTAAACGATTCAATGTTTAACTAAGCCTTGAACCTTTTCCATTTGATATGTATTTCATATTTCTTTTTTCTTTCAACTAAATTCATACTACATTTAATTGAGCAGACAACTTTTGAAAACAGAAGAAAATTGAAGAGAAGGAAATTGAAAGTATACGCTTTATCACTTGTTTCAGAAAACATTTATTAATTAATTCATGCTACTGTGCATTTATGTATCTCTCTTTTTGCAATTTGCAGCTAAATAATAATTTTGTTTATATATGTATTAAAAATACTAGTACTTTTGGATTTCATATTTAATCCCCAAAATAGCATATGCATTTTATATTAGTCGGTAATTTTGTGTTAATATCAACATCACATCTTGAAGAATCCGCCGTGTATTATGACCTCTACCGATTTTTAATATTTTCTGGACAGCCAAGAAGAATTCATGAGCCGATTTAATACTGGGGTGTGGGTCTAACTTATGCATGCAATATAAGTCTAAAGCTTGTACAATTGATTCCAATGACGCCTGCACCTAACATGTACCTGTTTATTTGACCGCTGTCTGAAGTTCATATTTAAGTCATACCAGTGTTCCAAGAGAGCAAGTTCGAAGAATCATTCAATACTTTTAAGGATCACTTCAAAATCAACACAAATCAATCACTTCAAAATATGATTGTAGTTTGTTATTCTAGAGATTCATTGTAATCCCTTTTTACTAATTTTTCAAACAAGAACTTTATTAAATCGTTCATGTGGTATATGAAGGTAACAGGCAATGCAACAACAAAAAAATAAAAAAATAAAATAAAAACCTGTCTCAGTAACATGAAGTCGCTACCTATATCTTTTATTTTAAAAAATCGAAAAGCAATTACTTTTAAAATTCTTTATACTATGTTTTCTATGAATAAATCATTATGTGAATTGCAAAAGAGATGTAAATATTAACAATATTATATTCATACATGGGATATTTTCATGATCACACACAAGGAACCTAAAGTGAATTATGCAAATGTACTGTAATTATGTGACAGAGGTTACGTACTAGTGTTCTTTTCCTCAACACCCACTTATATTCTACCTATATCATTACATCAAAGAAAGCTCCTTAATTTCTGCTTATATGTGACAAATTTCAAACGTATACATATTTGAGATGAAGCTCGAAGTACAGCTTCCACGAAGTATATGAACTGAATTTTGTGTTTATTTTTGCACAGAAAAACGAATTATTATTGCAAGTTTGTTATGTTTAATTCAACATACAGAGATAAGATGTTTGTTCCTTGCTGTAAATATAATTAATACACAAACAAATATTTCAAAACAATAAGTGATGTTCATTGATTCAACAATTTGTCAACTTAGACCTTAGTTTTCTTCTTAGATCAGGTTCCTAAATAAATATACATGTATTTCAATTTTCACTTTGTTTTTGCACATCTTTTTATTTTTTTTTTATTTTTTATTTAATATTTTGCTAAATTAATTTTAACTAAAAGGCCGCACTTTATATGTTAACTTATCATTGTAAAATACTCAATAGATTGAAGATTTGAAAAGTAAATTGCAATACCTGTAAAATTATGAACTCTTTATAATTGATGAATTATGCAGCATCGTTAAAAAAATCAAGCAAACAGAGGCGCTGAACAGCGGTAAAAGGTAGATTTGAACTTATTCCATGCTTAAGTCAGCAATATTCATGTGAGAAGAGGAGAGATGTCTGAAAACTTGTTTTAGTCAATATTTTAATAGGCAGTCGTATATAAATTAAACTATATAATGATGATTTCGCATATGTTTCGAATTAACATGTTAAATGGCTGTCAAAACATTTTTTTGCATTTGTTTTTCAGTGTAAAAATTAAAATTCCTATTGTGACCACACCTTATCCCCGGGGATCATAATTTCAACAAGCTCGAATCTAAACTATGTAAGGAAGATTCCACACAAGTTTCGGATCAACACGTTAACTGGTTTCTGAGAACAGTGATTTGCATTTTTTTTACTCTCTATTTATTTTTGTGTAAAAATGCAACCTCCTATTGTGATCAAACCCAATCCTCCGGGATCATGATTTCAATACGTTTGAATCCTAACTATAAAATGTTGATTTCACATATGTTTCGGATCAACACGTTTAATGGTTTTTAAGAAAAGTGTTTTGCATTTATTCTCTCTATTTATTCCAAAGTAAAAATTCAAATTCCTATTGTGACCACACCATACCCCTGGGGATCATGATTTTAACAAGATCTGATTCAAGCTATTTACAAAAACAAAATTTTCGGATTAACGGGTTAAAGAGTTTTTTATAAACAGTATTTTCCCCATTATTTCTCTCTATTTATTCCAAAGTAAAAATTCAACCTCCTATTGTGACCACACCCAATCACCGGGGATCGTGATTTCAATACGTTTGAATCTAATCTATGCAATGATAATTTTACACATGTTTTGGATCAACACGTTAACTGGTTTCTGAGAACAGTGTTTTGCATTTGTTCTCTCTATTTATTCTATTGAAAAAAAATCTAATTCCTATTGTGACCACATCCATTCCCCAGGAATTATGATTTTAACAATATCGAATCTAAACTATGTAAGGAAAATTCTACACCAGTTTCGGATCAAAGGGTTAAAGAGTATTTGAGAACAGTGTTTTGCATTATTTCTCTCTATTTCTGAGAGAGAGAGAGAGAGAGAGAGAGAGAGAGAGAGAGAGAGAGAGAGAGAGAGAGAGAGAGAGAGAGAGGGGTCTAGCTCAATGTTAATTTGTAAAATTAATATTTTCCGCGGTATGGAGATTAGCGGAAAATAATTGTCTTATTGATTTGAGTAGAAAATTGTATCCAATGAAATTTATAGTTACGAGTCACGTGGTGACAAGTTAATTGGTGTTCGATTAGCACGAGAAGTCAGTTCTAGCCCGTTTTCTGCCAAAGACGCATCAAATTTTCATAAATAAATAATTTCATTTTTTATTATACTATGATTTAAATGTTTAGAATTTTAATATTTTTGTTGCAAAGTCCCTGCACTACCATGTAGACGGCGCGCATTTTGCGAATTTGACATGGTATGGGACACGGATTTCCAGAGATTTTTCTATTTAATAGGTTTTTTATTATTTCTGGTTTTGTTTTGGGGTTTTGTTTTGTTTGTTTGTTTGTTTGGTTTGTTTTTTTTTGTTTGGTTTTTTTTTTTGTTTTGGCCGGTCACGTCGTCGATGAAAGGATCAAATAGTATGTTTAAAAAGGATGAGGCAGTGATTTATTGTATATATATGTACATGATACATTTTTGTATTGTACAGTTTAAAATAAACTTCCGGCTCCCCTGTATGCTTTCTGGGCTTGTCGGCAAATATATATTTGCTTGTCATTTTTATAAGAATAGATAAGACTGTAGCACACTCTCCAAAGACTAGGAACCATACATGCAAGCCGCGATAACTCAAGACCAAATTTAGCATCATAATCTGTGTGTGTGTGTGTGGGGGGGGGGCAATAAATTGTAAATTTTCATTACCCTCACTTCTCAGGAGTGTTAAAATTTTGTTAAAAGGATTTCATGCGGTTTTATGCATTTCTCGCCCCCAAAATTAAAAATGGGTGTTTTCCGACGGTTTTTCGATTGGGAAACATCGAGCGCATGCTTAGCTCAAGTACCATTTTTAACTATGATGTGTATAATTCATGAACAAAAACAGATGTAACAATCGTACTTGAGAGACCTGCGCTCTATACTTTCGACGGCGAAATATAAAGAAAACTGACAATATTTTCATTTGTTTGTAAAATTGAGGGAATTAGCTCATTTCATTTACGTTATAAATGAACAACTATTGGATAAAAATTACTAATTACTAATATCAAAACTAATGTGATAGACATCCTCTGTATAATGTTTTAAGATTTGATTTTGCTATTTAAAAATTAGTAATAATGGGGGAAAGATAAATGAAGTCCTTTAACTGGAAAAATTGATTTTAGTCTTTTTATATATTCATCACTCTTGGGCATTTAGTAGACAATGATATAATGTAATAGTTATCATAATCTCTGATAAATATGTCCGACAAATACTGGCCGTTAATTACTTTTCAGGCAAATTGACACACATGTAGTTTAGTTCTGAGAAGTCAGGATGTTTCTCTGACGCATAATTAATAAACAATTGTCATATTTTTATTCGACAAGTCGACAACAGCTGTTATTTAATGTATTCGACTTAAAAATAATATTTTGTAAACTTGCTAGAAATACTATTTTTAAAACACCAGCCAGTGTTCTAAAGATTACAATTGATCTCTATTATTTTTGAGTTTTCAATTTTATTAACTACATGTAGATTGGAAACTCTGAAAAATCTATAAGAAGGTTCACCACCTACTCCGACCCCAAAACATGATCCTCTAGTCTATTTCATTTTCGTGTACGAATTTTTATTCAGAAATTGCAATTGATCACTTCATTGACGAAAACAATAATTATTGTGGTTAATAAACTTGTCATCTTGTAAATTTTGAATTTACCGGGTGGCAGTAAACACAAAATTTTTTGTCATGTTGTAAATTTTGTATTTACTGCCACCCGGTAAATTCAAAATTTACAACATGACAAACTTCTGTTCTCAAGTTTTTGCGATCAAAGATACATGTACATGTATTTAGAAATTGTAAAAGCAAATTTACGTCATTGTCATCCTGTGCAAAAATTTGGTTGCAAACTTGCTTTATTTATAAGCAGAGTTGTTTATGTCCAGAAAATTAACGAATTGTTTAAATCATGTTCATCATATTTAGTGAATTATTCTAATAACACATTTTCACAGCAAAAGTTTCAAGATAGATATAGTTACGACAGCATTGTTCAGGAATAAGTATGCATAATACAATGGCATGTATATCATGTCTCACAATTCTCTAACATTTCTGAAATACTTGTATAGCGTATCGTCGTATTGTAAATTTGTTATTTACTGGGTGGGTGTAAATACAGAATTTAGATAATCAAAATTTTAACATTTTAACATACTGAGTGGGTGCAAGAACAAAAATCACAATATGTCATTTTGTAAATTTAGTAAAAACGCCCATCTAGAAAATTTACAATGAACAATACTGTATCACAATTTCAATTTACTGGGTGTGTGTAAAATCAAAATTAAACATTATGACTTTTTATGAATTTTTATTTATATTTATATTTGTACACTCATGCAGCAAAAATTTGTTTTTAAAAAAACCTGTTTCACTGAATTGAATAGTTTGATGCTGAATTAAATTAAAACAAGTTTCATGATCAAAAATTCCACGATGCGGGTCAATTTTCAAGGGACTTTATTCAACACCTTTGGCATCAGTATTCAACGTTAAAAAATGACCCCGGGTCAGTTTTCAACCCGGGTCAAAATTCTTTGTTACAATTAAGGAGCATTTGGCTATGGGGAAAGTGGTTTGCTGCATTCGCCCCTACGGTGGAAAGGTCGCGCCGTAAAACATATTGCATCGATACGGTGCAAGGAATCAAAAGGCGGAGCCTGACATGGTTGAACAATTTTATGAAGTTGGTAATAATTAAGTTTTCAATGAAAGGTTCTCACAAGATATTGTATAATTATCTAATATATGTGAAAAAAAAGAAAAGAAACAAAAAAGTCGGTAGTACATTGTGTACATTCCCAGGACATCATATATTCATTGTATTGTATGCAAAGAATGTATAATAGCCACGTACATTATTTCAATATTTTGTGTATGTCAAATTTGAAAATGAAGAAATCCAGATTTTACAAAATGATTCCTTTGTTTCAAAATAATAGAAAAGCAAAAAATCAAACAAAACGTTTCATTATTTAGCGTGCTGTGAAACGATTAAATTTTTAAATATTTTAAGCAAAAATCGGGGACAAAATAAACGCTATTTTTTTTTTTAATTTCTCAAAATAATTGTTTCACAAATAGAATTGAACTTAAATTATTATGAAATGAACATTTTTAATATAATAGATTATGGGGAATTTTGATAGTTCCCATATAAACATTTTTGGTAATTTTAGGGACATTTTGGTAAATTAGGGCATATCGCTATAATTCGTGTTCCTTCTTCTATAAAGCTTGAAAATTAATTACAAAGACAAAAAAATATGTAAATTATATCATATTATCATATATTTTTCATCAAATCCATAAAATGATGCTTTTAAAATACTTCTATTTTTTTATCCTACAGAATATATCACATCAGGTCAATCAGGACATAACACTCATTCAGGTTATTAGACTCTACCGTATATAAAATGGAAACAAATACGACCAGCTTCTGTCTGTTATTATTAATAAGTGCAACAGTAACGGCCTTTCTCGATATCGATGAACTCAGGAATATAAAATATGGCATAGACATACTCAACAAACCCGTTCTTTTATCTAATCAGGTATGCATTGAGCAGAATCGCCTAACGATGTAACCGTATGGTTTGGCATCTTGTTGTTCGAATTTTCTCGGTCTTTTTCTTTTTTCTTTCTTTTGGGGGTGTGGGGGACGTAATAATTAATGTTTATTGTTTTTAATGGAGGGTTTATTTGACCATGATGGTGCATTGGGCAACTACGGATAATTGACAGTAATGAGTTGCTTTGGTTGATCAAAATTGGAAAGATAAAGCACGTAATAAAAAATGTACAGTGGGTAATATTCCTCCTCTATATATTCAATACTCATTTATTTTCGCATAGTACACAAAGAATTTTTATAGCTTAAGCATATTATGCGGAAATAGAGCACAGTGAATGTTTGCACAAAAATCTTACGAGCGCCGACAGGTTTCAAACTCTTGGCCCTAGCTAGGTAAAATCATTACATCATTAACTTTGTCATACACAAATCAATACGCCCAATGCACTGCCATTACACCACAGCAGCCATGACTTTCATCAGCTTATATACATATCAGGTTTCAATAGCTCAGCTAGTGGTAAATTAGAGCACTGGCACAGTACACCAGAAACCCAGGGTTTGAGACCCAGTTAAGACTTCACTTGTAACATGTGTTACATACATGTCTCTTTTTATGATGTTTAGCTACAAGTTGGATAAACAATACTAAATAGTTTATATGCATGTACAGTTGAACTTCGATATCTCGAATACAATGGATATGTCGAAGTAATTTGTAAGTCCTAACTACTAATTTTTTTAAGTATTTTACCCTCGATATCTCGAATACTCGGAAATCTCGAAGTTTTTATAAATAGTCCCATCTAGTTTGAGATAACGAAGTTTGACTGTATATTTCACAGATTAATACAAAGACTTTAAAAATATAAAAGTTAAAATTGAACTAGAACTTGGTTACACTTACAGGTACTAGAGTTATGTGATGATAATGGAAAAATAGAGTGTTCTGTTATCTTTTTAGGGTATTGATAAACTAAGTGAAACAATAGATGTGACATCAAAGCATGGCCAAATATATCGCTGCATCATTCCAAGTCAGATGGAGGCAGAAAAACAGAAAGAAGAAGAAGAGAAGATAGCTATGGAAGCTGGAGTTCCGGAGTTACTGAAACCAATGGAGTCTGGCCCATGCCTCTTCAAGGTTAAAAGTCATTCCACAATTGGATCCCTATTAATTATTAATGTTTTTTATTGTTTGAAAGTTAAGGCATTTTCCTAGTTTAATTTCAATACTTGTATGATTATACAAATTATGATCATGATTTTATAGGAATGATGCATTAAAATTTGAATGCTGTTTAAACACTGTAAAAATATGCGTAAACTACTGCATTAGGGTTTGTATTTGGTAACTTCTAGGCTTTGAGATGTACAGGGCTAGTATTAACTACATGTATTTTTGTTCATTGGTCACTTAGACTGTCAACAAGAGTGAAAATTAAGTTTTACTGGTCAAGTATTCACAGATGCACTGTTATTGAAACCTCTTAAGATAGCCAATTCTTTGGACTGACAAGAAGACAAAAATTTCTTAGTTTAACTGCCTAAAACAGACCATTTTGGTCAGTGATGATATGACACATGATATGAACCATCATGTAGCATGTTGTTGAAATGTTAAAGATGACTAAAAAAAATTTACTACCTCACAATTGTCCAACATTATTGACTACAAAGCTTAAAACATAAATATTAAATTGTATACCGGTAACAGTGATTACTTGCTTATTCTTGTAAGCATGAATTTAAGAATAACTGTCATATGTTGATAATAAGATAGAAAATTCCAAATTTGTTTCATTAAGACACTATTTTTCTAAATTGAACGAGTACATGTATAGGTATTATTCCAAATTGGTAGAAAAAGAAAGTGTTGGGTAAACCTGAAATGTCTGGAATCATTAGATGTATGCACCCTTGTGATTGTCTTGTAATAAACTTGTACTTATAGAAAAAAAGAAAAATGATTTATTCATATGCCTTGTGAAATTTTATTACAGACCAGAGATTGGTGGAGTTATGAGTTCTGCTATGGAAAACATGTGCGCCAATTTCATATGGAAGGTGCGTATACTGTACTTTAGACTGTTGTGGATCTTGTAAATCATTTTGAGAACACATGCTTGACATATTATGTCAAGGCCCCCTAGTTGACATTGTGGTCACTTTGTAGATCAAATGTGTTGTCTGACAAGTATATGTCTCTCAAATTGATTCTAATGACTGAGTGCTTTATCTGGAAATTTTACACACAATGATACTTATTATACCTGTAAATCCCCCAAAAATTGATCTTTCATGAAAACTGCTTTATCAATAAAGGTTATTTCATTTTTTTTTAAATTGTAGATGGTAGAATAGTTGGAAATGTTATTATGTTGGGGTACTATGAATCTGAGTTTGACTGGAAAAATGAAACAAATATGGTAAGTAAACAAACAAGGATGTTAATTTATCGACCTGTATAGTGTAATAATTAAAAAACTTTCCTTTCCTTGCCAACTTGTAACGTTAATTTCGTTTTGACAACAGGAAATAAAATCCAGGAACAAGAACAGATTGAATCGTTACCACAGTCAGCAGTATATCAATGGCTCCAAATGTGACCTTACAGGAAAAGCCAGGAAAACAGAAGTCAGGGTATGTAGACAATTGAATGGAAATAATATCGTAAATGTTGTATATATACAATGCCCCTTGTGATAATTTATACTGTATAAACTTTAATTTGTATGCTGAAAACAAAAAAATGGCATTCTTCTGCCAAGGAATTAGTACCTGGTAAATACATGTAACTCATTTCTCAGTTTTGTCTTTAATTATTTTGTCTTACTTTGCTGCTTTCGTAAATCATAAAGGCTGTAAAAAAAAAATTGAGGGCTACAATAAGCCTCATATTTAAATTTTGTATCAATAAAAAACCTTTAACTCTTGATTTTAAGATTAAAAATTCCCAGTTTTCCCCTTACGTTGAATAATTTAATAAATGATCTAATTGTTCATCATGCTTTTAGTTTCTGTGCGAAGAAGGAACAGGTGACTACATAGCCAGACTGGACGAGCCGGAGACCTGTACGTACGTGATGACCGTACACACCACCAAGATCTGTCACCACCCCTACCTGAAGCTCCCCTCCCAGCAGAAACCCGTCTCCATCACCTGTAACCCAGCCGTCACCGACCGGGTTTACCAGGACTATCTCCAGGAACAGGAAGGTAAGGTTCTTGTTCAGTGTGTGTATAGTAGAATTCATCATAGATTAAAATTTTTGTGGATTTACTGGGTAACTCCTCATCTGTGAAGTAACATTCCTTATGTTCCAAGCCAAGATCAAAATTTTTTTCACATGTTTGAACTGATATGAATTGCATGTAATTTACTTGACTTTATTTGACTTAAAAAATTTATACATTGTACATTTCCACATTTTCATATAATTGTACATAAAATGTTTCCATGCAGTGACATCAACCTTGAAAATTTAAAATATTTTGCAAAATATAAATTTTTCACTTCAATTTTTTGAAAAAAAAGGCCAAAAAAAGTCAATAGTATGTAGTGCATGATTTACATGTCAAGTAAAAAAGTATTAACCTAAATGTTTATTAATTCCCCCAAAATATGGTTCTGTGGAATCGTTACAATTTGTACATGTAGTGGCTCAATTTTCATAATCCCAAAAGATTTATGAAATGCAGTCTTTATACTTTATACATACCGGTAGAAGTAAATTCTTGAATTCACATTCCCAGAAACCTTTACAAATTTGCAATTCACAAAAATCAACATCCACAAAATTTAAATGATTCCAGAGAATTCAGTCAATTATATGTAGTGATTTATAATACACCTCTTTTGTTATAATTATGGCATACTGAAAATTTTATCAAACGTAGTGAGGAGGATATATATAATAAGTAATGTTTTCATTTGTTTTTAGTATAAAGATGTATAGATAAAGAAAACAGTTTGATAAATAAATAGTCAAAAATCTCCATGTAATATTTATCAATAAATGTCTTAGAATGAATTAATGATGGCATGCTTTGAGTGTTCATCAGATGAAGGATATAAGGAATATTTGTTTAATTTTTATAGAAGAAAAAATACGAAGAGAAAGTTTGGCAGAAGAACAAAGAATTGAAAAAGGTAAATTAATAGGCCTACATGGTTATTTTTGGTGGACATAATTTTAAACATATCTTAACATTATGCTTGACTGATGTCATTAACAAGGCATATATCTTCTTGAATATGTGTAATGATTATATTGTCCTTCGTTTTCATGCAAAATTTATGCATGGTGGCTACATGATTTTTCTTAGAATTAAGAGACGCAGAGGCCTTGTTTAACTCTGATGAAAAAGTTTTGGACCCCAAAACCAGCAGAGAAATCCCAAAGCCAGATTCCATTACCAAAACCAAGAATGGACGGACATTTGAATTCAAGGATGTTTCAGATTTAGATCCAGAAATGTCAAATATAGAAAAACTGATATCAGAAGGCCTGAAGGATGATATGGTTAAACTCTCAGATCAGTTTGAAGGTAAGGCACAGTTTAATTTTTTTACTGGATTAAATAAGATACTGTTTGATTTAAATCTTTTTGGAATTTCACACTGAAATTTTAAAGCAGGACAAGATGTAGACATGAAAATGAAAGTGAAGGTTGTAAAAAATATGGATGACTTGGAGAACATATTGAAAGAGGCTCAGACAGAGATAGAAAACTTAATGAAGAAGAAGAAGGCCAGTGAGGAGGAAGAAGATTTAGTGAAGGAAGAAGATGAATCTTCATTAGATGGTGATGAACAAAAGGACACTACATTAAAATATGAAAAGTAGGTTATTGTTTTACTATTTACATGTATAATTCATTTAATAAAAGGGGCATAGTAACATTTTTAATTGAATTTTTCCACTCTTAATGTTTAAAATGCTTACCGGGTATCTAAAAATTTCTTACGGTCAACCAAAATTGAAATGTCAGATGTTAAGTTTCAACTGAGATACAAAGCCCAAATTTCTTTGTTACATGTATGTAAACAACTAAGGCCAAAAATGGAATTCAAATTTGGGATACCATACTCTTTAGAAAAATCTTAGTAAAGCATTGTAAACAATAAAAATGGAAATATAATCTGAAATTGTGACTACCGGGTATTCCTCAAAAAAGTTGAATTAATTGCCATTGGAAATGATACTTGAAAAGTCAGCTGTTTGTAATTAATGTGGAGAAGAGTTTTAAGTATTTCCTTTCAAAGTCTAGACTTATATAGAATCATGAAAAGTTTTTTAAAGCTTTCTATTTTCATTCTAGGAAATCTATCACTGAAAAAATTCAGGACACTGTGAGTGATTTGGACAAGGAACTTGATGGTGTGGACAAAAAAGTTCTTCAGTCTTTCAAAGGTTACATAAAAGATTTTTATAATAAGTCTTGCATTTCAGTAGATACCGTAATAATACAATGGTAGGCAAATTTTTTTTTAAAGACCAGAGTGCCTAAGATATTTTGCTTTTCCTAATAATGCATTAATAAATCTTATTTAACAATTGAATTTCTGTCTGTAGAAATCAAAGAAGATGAGATCAAAAGTGTTAGAGAGGAATTCACAAAAAATAGGAACAATTTAGCAGCTATCAAAGAATCACTTCGGAAAACAATGGAGAATGAGTTTGATGATATTATTGAAGAGGTTTGTGTATATTTTTAATTGGTAATGATAATAGTGTTATAAACCTTTTCAAAAATTATTTTAACTCCCTACCTCCTTTCAAACAAAGTTTTGCATGCATATTGGAATCATAATAGGAGTACTGTGAAATCATTTAAATTTCTGATAGCCAATTTATGTAGATTGTCAGGTCTATACTGTGTATTATTAGCAATTTAGAAAGGGGCAGAGGGAGTGAAGCTTACATAGAACATAACCCACTTTTTCATTGGCTGATCAAAAGTTATGCACCTATAAATAATAATTTCTTCTTTCTTTTTTGTACAGTTCTTTAAGCTGTCAATTGAAAATTTGACATTGCTGTGAATTTATCCTTCTTTATAGTTCTGATAAGCTTTTCATTGAAATTTAAAAGAAAAAGAAAGGGATCCATCTATAGATTGTTTTTTTTTTTTTGTATACAGGATACAACATCTGTGTATTCAACTTTTCAAGAAATGTTCTATTGCCTGTATTTTATTTCAAATCAAACCAAATTACACATGATGGTCATGTATAAAAGATGGATGCAAGTGAAGAAAAAAAAAAGTTATTTTTATTGTTTCTCAATGATTGCAATTCAGAGACACAGAGAATTCCATTGTCATATTTTATACCAGTACAGATGTTTGAGTCTTGTTTAAATTGTTTTGCCCAAACAGGCAGAGAAGGAGACAGGGATTGAACTGGAGGACAGGGGCGGGGCACACCGGGAGCTGAGTCAGACCCTGAACAAGCTGGTGGAGCGACTGGACAAGACAGAGAAAGGTGACCTGTCCAACTGTTCTGTCACTTTCTTTTCAAATTGATAATTTTGTATTTTTTCTCTGAGAGAGAGAGAGAGAGAGAGAGAGAGAGAGAATCATTTGAATTGCTTAACTTGCTATTTAACTAACAAAAAATGTTTAAGTGATGCATTAATTAATTCATTACAAATTCATGACTTTACCACACTTCTATATCACACAGACATGTAGGGACTTTTGACAAATATTTGAAGTAAAAGAGACGGGCATTATCGTTTACATGTAATTATAAGTGAGTAGTTTGTTGACAGAATCAATTTTATCAACAGTGTCATGAAAAATGTTTCCTCAATTTAGACATAAGTAGCCTGATAGCAGAATTGTTTTCCCCAATGAACATTATTACTGGGGTTTTAGATTCTACATATAGTTGGAAATTTCTGTTTGCATTTCCCTGCCCCGACAACAGACTTTAGACTTTACAAAGAAAGATAATTTGTGCAATATCCAATCAAGAGTTTTTGCTCTTATATTACAATTTTGTTATTAAAATATTGTGTTATATTAATAGTGTCTTTCCATTTAATGATTACTTGAGTAATCATCAACTTCCTTACAATTACATTGTAGTACAATGAATGTCAAATGAATCCAAGTGTTCCTAATATGTGTTTATACATGTTTTGTATTTTATGAATTTGTTAGAGGGTTAATTTTTTAATTTGAATTCAGACATTCAAAATGTTGATAAAGAGCTGGAGAAATTATCAAAGCAAAACGATAAGCTACAAGAGACATTAGACAAGGAATTGGAGGAAAAAGCAACAGGTAGGGAAACAGGGATTACATTAAAAGCTGCAGTAAATTGTGTGTTTTTGATTAGCCACATGCATACTTGTATATATACACTTAATATTATTGGATTTCAAGCATTTGAAAAAAAAAATATTGCAGGTCCATCTAAAATAGATAAAACCTCGTCTAGCAATGAACCAACAAAACCGTCTGTTTCCTCCTCCTCATCATCTTCTCCTGTGCCATCATCATCTTCATCAGCAGCATCAACATCAAAGGATCGTATCAAAATAAGGGTTACAAAACTGAACAAGGGAGAGTATCAGAAAAATGCACTGAAGAGTACCCCAGGGACTCAGAAACTGGAGGAAGATGTTCAAGATCAGCTACAAAAAGCAGGATTAGATCTTGGGGGTAAGCTTCTGTGTTTTCTACAACATTTATTTTTCCACAATTTATATGTTTCAATGTAACAAAGATTGTAAACAGACTTTATAAAGGAGATTCCTGAATCTGTATTTGTAACTTCTGAGCTTGTTTTTTTTTTGGATTAGGTGGGAAGATCCAGGTGAAGATCATCACTGCTGGGTATGTGGATGATAAGGATGATGTCCACCTTCTGTCAGCGGAGGATTCCAGCGCATTCAAAAACATGATAGTCTCTATTCTGGTATAGTATATGACTTTATTTATTTGTAGATCATATTTTAATCTGTCTCTCAACCAGTCGAGGAAAACTTTAAGATCAATAATATTACAAGTGATTATTGTCATTTCCTGTTAAAGATCTCCAATCCTCAGCAAAGTTCGATAACTCTAAATTGTCCGGATTTCTTTTATTCGTACCATAAATCTGACTTTTATACAGACAATTTTAATTTAGTATAATACTGCTAGTATAACCATCAGTCACACAACTACATGCTTGGCATTGTGGATCCACGGAGCTTTCCCACTTGTATACATGTTGGTATAGAGTTCGAGCCATCGATGCACCGGAACTTATATTTAAAACTCAACTTGTTTTTTATTCCATTATATCCATCGTAGGCAAATTTGCAATAACTTTGTAAAATGCATGGATACCCTCTAAAAATTTCATTTTATATCATTTCATTTATAAAGGTTGAAAGAAAAATATCATTCTGATGATGAAAAAAATACTTTGAGGATGAGGATCGGAGAACCTTAAAATCTTTCATATTACATGTACATGTAGTATGGCGTAAACAAAATGGTATCTTACTGTATTACAGGGCGGGGACCATGAAGCAGCACAGGAGGAAGCCAGATACACAGAAATGGAGTCCAATTACAACAAGGTCTGGGGCAAAGACAAAAAGAAGCCATCAGGGCTCATTCCATAGCATAGTCCCCCCACCCACTCTTACACTCGGTGTCTTTCAACATTATTTTATATGGTTATTATTGGTGTTGTGTTTTATGTAATATGAAGTTTATTAGGTTACAATTTTCTTGACTTCTGTGGTTTTTAACAATAGTTTAGGGCATCAAATTTTGTTAATTTAATGAAATTCACAATTTCGAGGAAATGTAAATTCATGGACTATGACTCTGTCAGTAGACTTTGCTATCAAATAACGTGTGCTGGGCAGCAAAATGTTTGTCTTGTGCTGCCTGCCATTCCCTTTGCCCTCATTGACAGTACATGTAGTTGAATTTCAAAATTGTGCTAATTGAAAACTGCAAGGTTCTTCTTTTTAATGACAACCATGTGAGGGTAAATTTAATCGGGTAAAAAAAAATATATTAACGACTGTGAGTGGGGATAACCCTGTAGAGAGTACTGTATACAGGGAAATATTCGGCCCGTGTTATTTTCGCCCCTTTTGCCCTCGTTGCCATAGGGCAAATTTAAGACTGGGGCGAATTCTATGTCACAAATAATATCTCTGTAAACACAACTGCATCTGGGCGAATTCAAGACAGGCGAAACCCTTTGCAAGTGTAAAAGGGCGAAAATAACACGGGGCCAAAATAACCCTGTATACAGTATCTTTTTTCAATGAACATTGGTGTTCAAGAAATATTGATGAAACCACAGTATAATTGTAATCAAACATGGTGTTTGAGCAAGTTTTGGTGCTTTCTTACAAGTAATATTTCATTATTTCTGTGTTTAGAATGAATAACGTGTGAAAGTGAAATGAATGTGTGCATTTTTCTTTTACATGTACGTAGCATTTGTATCTTTTTTTTGTTTTATATGTGCATTTTTCATTGGTGTTGATACTCTTTTGATGCCATATAAAGGAATTGGTAGTGCAATAAAATTTTGTAGTAGTTTAAAAGCTACAGGTCAAAATACAGGTACCTGGTACACAGTTCTTGCATATGTTCTTTTTTATGTTATGTGATTACATACATGTATACATGTATGTATATAAATGCATACAGTGAAGATTATCACAGTGAAGGTGGAAATTATAAATGAATGTTCATAGGTACAATATGTTTTTAAGTATTTTTGAAGATCATTATTTACAATGTATAACTTTTTGTTATGTTCATGGCTACTGTATTTGACCCGTTTATCTTTAAGTTCAATATAGATTTATACTGTAAACGTATTATACTTGGCTTGTACGATATTTGGCGAAATATGATTTTTCAGCAAGGTAGGATGGATTTGATTTAGTGCATTTCTGAATGTACCTACATCTCTTATATATTTTGCATTTGGCGATGTACTTAATTTAGCGTACGTCGTTTTCAGCCAAAAACGCTAAATAGAATACACAGCCGAATGTAATACGTTTACAGTATATAGATGAAATGAAATTTCTACCTCTTCATTTTGTTTATGATAATTTTTTCAATAAATATTTAATTCGGAAGGGGAGAGGTTTACTTTAAAAAGATTTTATGTATAAATTTGTCTTATTATTTATAATCTATTTTTATTAAAGACATTCTGCCACTAAGGAATAATACTTGTGAATTTTGTTGATGGTATTATTCTTATGAAATGTGTACTACATCAATCTATGAATTGTCTTAATTTGTCAGGATTATAACATTCCAAGTTGTGCTCATTTGTTTGCTTTACCAGTAATTCTCTCGATGTCTAGATTTTTGTATTAAAAGCCAGTCGTCCATGCAATAACAGCTGATGTTAATTCACTGAGTGCAGTAAAGCGAAACCACGTGTGTGTGATTTGAATTTCATAGAACTATTCGGTCAATACATGCAGTGCAATCCCGTCACTAACTTGCATTTGTACTGTTATGAATATACATATGTACAACAGTTATCCATGTATATATACATTTGTGTGCCTTCAATTATTTACTCATAGTCTTAATGTACTTGTCAATCAATGACATAGATTTATTGTTTTTCCTTGTCTCATTTTAACTTAAAAGAATAAAAATAACTTATTTAATTTTATAAAGTTTCATATCCTATTTACATAATCAAGTATACTTGCACATATTTGGAAAAACAATCCAGATTTGCATATTGAAATAAAAGGGCTATTAAGAAGATACCACAAGGTGCCACACGGGGAATGAACTATCTATAAAATCAAACCAAACCACTATGTAATCTTGAAGTAGTAGTTTCAGTTTAAATGGGTATGTACTATGTTTAGATATAAATAAGGAAATTGCAGTCTGAGTTATCATCTGTCACTTATCATTGTGAGTTATCACATGTCATTGTGAGTTATCACCTATCACTTATCATTGTGAGTTATCACTTACCATTGTGAGTAATCACTTATCATTGTGAGCTATCACTTACCATTGTGAGCTATCACTTACCATTGTGAGTTATCACTTATCACTGTGAGTTATCGCCTGTCACTTACCATTGTGAGTTATCACTTATCATTGTGAGTTGTCACTTACCATTGTGAGTTATCACCCATCATTGTGAGTTTTCACCTATCATTGTGAGTTATCACCTATTATTATGAGTTATCAGCTATCATTTATCATTGCGAGTTAACACTTATCATTGTGAGTTATCATCTATCACTTATCATTGTGGGTTGTCACTTATCATTGTGAGGTATCACTTATCATTGTGAGTTATCACATATCACTTATCATTGTGAGTTATCACATATCACTTATCATTGTGAGTTAGCACTTATCATTGGAGTAATTGCTACTCATTTTACTTGTACATGCAGTTTGTAAGCTTTTAATAATAATACGGTATATTATAGTTTTGAAAACATACATGTATGTGTGGTTATTGAAATTATAAACAATATATTGATTATTATTATCATCATCATCATCATCATCATAATAATCAAAACGGAACAGAACAAGTCAAACTTTTTATTCAGTTTTAAAAATGCGGATTTGTGCATTAAGTATTCTTATTCTTCTTTGGGAAAAATTTACAATCAACATTATTTCTTATTTCTTACAAATCAACAGGATTATCTGACAAGCTTACATAAATACCTCACAACTTATATATTTTCCTGACAACCTGAAAACTTCTAACATATGATTAACCATACTGACTTGTCATATTTTTATATAGACTTGTCTGGTACAGTTAACTTATATCGATTGTCAGAAAGTGATGTCGATTTGTCAGATGATCATGTCGACTTGTTGTATCCTTAAATCGACTTGTCAGGAAAACATATCGTCAGAAGAAAGGTGCAAAAGGGGCATTGGGTACGTTTCATGTTGAACTTTGATAACCTGAATTGATGACAAGTCGACAATAATCCCGATCTCTATGCTAACATACTATGAACTTGTTTCACGGATGAGTAGGTTTTTGGTATGATATTACCAGTTTCATTTAATGAAATCTTTTTAAGAACTTTCAAACAATATACATACGTTGTATATAGTTTAAGTTTCAATAAAGTTATTACTGGTTCTGTTTTGGTTCACAAAATACCAATGATGAGGCCGATATTACTGCTATGCGGAAAGAAAGGAACCAGCCGAAGTTGATATGGTATTCGTGATTTCCACTAGCTGTACAATTATATTCCATCCATATTGTTGACAAATTTTGGCATGTTAATAAAGTAAAAAAAAAAAGCATACAATGCAATTTCAAAATTCATTACAAATAAATCATGATCAAGAGGGCTGTGTGGTGATTATTTTTCAGACTTTATTGATCTCCTTAAGAAGAAGAACTCTGTGTAAAGATATATGTCTCTGGAAGTGTTATAATGTATTTTTTAAAACATACATGTCCATACAACACGTAAAACAGTATCTCGCTCTTTGAATTACACAACATGACTATTAAAGTATGCGAACGACATTGTGATTTTAATATAAAATTAAACAATAATAAGATGCATACAAAAAAATGCATACTTCATTGATGGTTACCATCATAAATTGCAGCTGTGCAATTATAAAATGACCGATTGGCCTCTCATGATATAGTTTAAGGTGAACATACTTCACAAAACAACAAACATATAATTTGTTCATTAACAAATATTGTTTTAAGGCTGTTCATTAGATTGAAACTAATATTCAGAAGGTAGGATGGTTTCCAAGAAAAGTTCATCTTCTAGACTCGGGTCCGACCTCTCGCAGGTTTGATATTTCTGACTCCAATACTGATACATCTCTTCGTTCAGAACTGAGGACATAGCACACGCCCGGCTGTAGGCCTCGCGACAGTCCAGCTTTTCACACACTACCCTGGCAACATCAAAGTAGTACGCAAAATTGTCCTGCATCCTTTGCCTACCAAGTCCATAGTAAAGATAAATCAACACCTTGAACATCGTTCTTTCGTTGAAGTCGAAATATTTCTCCAAAATCTCCACTGAACAATCTGGATGGCTTTCATAGTCCAGCTTCTCTCTGTACACCGTGATGCACAGTATCAGACAATCCACAGCTTGTTTGGTTCTGTATTTCATTAGCAAAAACCATGCAAGATTGGTTAAAAGCTGACACCTATTGCTAACCATTGGGGCTGGAACAAGGTGACTTGCATAATCTTTAGCGTAAGCGTCCCCCACTACTTCGCCCAAAGTTACTGGCTGCATATTTAAACTCAGCTCAGAAGACATATGCATCCCTAATTTTTCATCGGAATATAAAAGGAACCACCATTGACTGTCTAAAGAAAGTCCTTGTACAGCTTCATTGAAAAACGATTGGAACGGTACTTGGTCGTCACATGTAGCCACAGTTAACCTGTCTTCGAAAGCACTTTGTAAAGTGTCCAAGGCCTCATTGAATCGCTTTCGTAATATATTGGAGCGAGCTATTTTAATCGCATATGGAACAAAACAGTTTAGAACACTTTCTCTAGAGTTACGTGTAATCTTGAATTGTTCCTTGTCCTCCATGATCACTCGTTGAAATTCCAATCCCATTTCCCGGTCTTTAACCATATCCAGTACATGTTGAAAGAGACTCCAACAACGAAGAGTATTCAACTTATCTAACGCGTCTTTGATCTGGTCTGAGGACCAGTGATCGATTGTGTTGTTCCTAGAAATGAAGTAGCAAGGGATGCATTTATTTTCGATGTGAGTGACGAGGGAAATAAACAGATAGAATAAGCAAGATCCTATACTCGAAGACCAACAGTCTAATGGAAGTTCTTCACATGCGTAGAAAAATACTGCTTTTAGAAAATCAGTGCTTATGAAAATGTCTCTCAGTCCATGACTGCAAATGGCCAAGAAGACTAGGAGACAATATCTGAAATAAAGAAATCAAAATTCATCATCCTGTTCTCTAAAAAAAAATAATAAAAACACAAGTAAATATGAAATTGACTTAACAATTCATACTTTACCTCTGATCTCTGCTTAAAGCCTCGTTACAAAGTGTTCTTTCAGCAACACCAAAGCAAAACGAAAACTCAATATCTGGATTCACACTTGTTGGATGTGCTTCACTGACGACATGACAACCATCCGCAACAATGGAATTGATGATCGCCTCGGGAGGCCATTTTGATGCACGTTCCCTCGTTATCCACTCGCTTGCTTCTTCTGGCCATGGACAAGAAACTGCTGATTTGTATACAGTATCTGCTGGAAATGATGTCGGATAATGGCATGCTTTTGCCTCCTTTTTTTCTTCATTAACCACATCGTGTTGCATTGGTGGGAATACAGAACTCTTAGGAATGCAAACTAGGTTTGATTGCTTCTCCGATGTGCCCGACTGACTCGAGTCGTATGTAAGAAGGTATAAGTACCCAGGATGTACGTCATCACTTCTTATTATACCAAATTTTCTTCGTGCCTTGTTAACGTCTTTAATATTTGTATAGATTATCATGTCATTATAAAGAAAAAGAGTTGGTACATCAGGCCAGTTTTTGTAACAATCTTGACCCTCGAGGTTTTCTTTCAGAAACATATAGTCTACAAACAACCCATTAACGATATCTCCTATCAGCTTAACAGGCGAGGGTTCCGCTGCGGTGTTTGTTGATTTTGCAGACGTTCCCTGATATTGATGGTACTCTGAAGCCGTACTCTGCTGCTCTTCGTATTCCCGTGGAATTACTTTATGCATCCACTTATCAGCGTCATTTAACACACTACTTATTGGCAACAATGTCTTAAGCAGGAATGACATGTGAAGAGACGGTATATCACTGTACGGATCTATATAATCCTCAAAAAACACTTCTCTTTTTCTGGGGTCTGAAATGAACAAGACAGAGGCATTGATAATTGATGTAATACACAACAAAATATATGTAGTCTTTATTATCAAAGTTCAAGAATCACCTTGAATTGCCGAAGGACTTTGAGCAAAGTTGCTTAAGAACATCTCTTCTTCTTCGTCACTGGACAATTCTTCTAAAATAACAAATCATTCGAAACACTATTGACATCGCAATTTGTTTAGTTTAAGCAATTTATCGAGTATCGGGTTCTTAAACTTGTAACAATTAAAGATATCATACCTTGGTCTCCATCCTGAATCTCTCTTAGACTCACGTAGTGAAATTCACCGACGTGACCCAGGTGAAGGGACGCTTGGTCTTCCTTTGCTTGAGGTGTGTTTATTTTTGTAATTTCCTCATTCTCACCTCCATGTAATACTTCAATATTTTGTTTAGTCACCTGATTTTGCAAATGAAAGTAACGGAATTTACATTACAAGAGTCCTTTCTCAAAAACTAAATCTTTGTATGCAGATACCGTATTTCCAAGAGGTTTCCATTAAAAGGTTATACAGAATTACTTATATATTCATTCTATTATGCATGTTAACATATAAATTGCAATAGAAAAAAATTAAGACTGATTTTTATGTAGTATTATTATTAAATCAAGACTCTTTAGGCAAAATGAAAAATCTGCTTTCTGTTTAAACGCAAAGCAAGAGTGGGGGTTTTTTTCGAAACCATTTGTTAACCTTAAATCTCCTCGAGCCGTCAACTAAGCCATAACATATTTTCGCCCTGTATATAAAACGAACTTGTATGGCTGATTCGAAGGTCTGCAGTTAATTGACTATAACACATTGTGTCAAAACCTCCAAAACAAATTTTATTAATAGGTTTTACACATGTAGCATACGAGTAAAAACGTACACTAGAAGAATGATATTTTTTACAATATTTGAACTTTTCAACCTTTCAACTGCCAGTAGTAGATTCATTTGCTGGGTAATAGTTTGAGGAGTCGATTTTTTACTTTGATCATATTTACTGGGTATTACATGTATTTTAATCATTATAACTAACAGCCAGTGTTACGATACAACTAGCAATCATGATGGAATTTGCATATAGAATTAACTAATACATGTAGTATTACCTTAGTGGCGATAAGAGTGGAATTTTCTTGATGGGGCGTACAACAAAAACAGCAATATTCCCTACCTGTGATATCGCCTGAAGCATCAAATGGTCTCCCCATTGCCCTTCTTGAGACAAACGATTAAGATAATCAGACCAAGATTCTCCATCCATAAACATTTCAAAGTGAGTCCCATCTTCTGATTCGGGGTTGCTTCTCAAGTGCTCCACACATGCTTGACGAAGAGATTTGGAACTAAATGAATAGTCATTATTAAGTTCTAGTTGATCCACTATGGCAGCAAACATACAGTTCCCATCCGGCACAACATTGTGAATGGCGTAGTTTTTAGACTTTGCAGCTGATGTCATTGCTTTCATAAGCTTCATAAACTGGCCTTCGCAATCTCTTCTGCCACATCCTGTGGTTAAATACACTTGCATTTTAGTTTAAAGATAAGATAAAGGTTACATGTAACATGCATATCATAATGATTAATTATATCATACTCCTTACAAAACATAACAATGCATATAAGAAGATATGTATTTTACCTGCGCAGGTGTGTTTCGACAGTTTCTTTCTCGTTCGGGCAGACGGAGACGCTGTTTTGTCTATTTTTATGGTTTTATTCTCTAAGTCGGGTATGCTTTCTTCAGGTGACTGACAGTCACTTACCGATACACATTCTCTCTGACTCTCTGTTTTTAGAACATTGTCCCCAACTCTATGTTGTCCACTGTCTTGCAATCTTTCGTCTTCCTTTTTCATTCCGAGAACTGGCAATTCTGATACGGTTTCTTTCGGTTTCAATGATTCAAAATCATTCTGAATAAATTCCATATTCCTGTTGTAATCATATTGGTCATCGCCGGAAAATATACCCAATGGCTGGTTATACATTGAGTTATAATTCCAGTTTCCACCCAATTCATTGCTTTGTGGTGACATTTCTTTCCAATCTGGTGGCTTTCGAAAACTACCACTCTTATAGTCCGGCAACCCATTTTTAGATTTTTCCTGAACGTTTGGGATATTATTTGATACAACATTCGAAGAACTGTGTGTACCTTCAAATGTTGTTGTTTCTTTATTTGTTTTCATATCAATCTCTTGTTCTGTGTCTTTTTCTCTACTGCTTTGATGATGGGAAATGTCTTTCTCTCCATTGCCACTAAAATTATATAGGTGCTCAGTTTCTACGGTCGTTGTCTCGTTTTGTTCCGTTTGAAAACCTTCCTCAAGAGAACACTGTGAATTTTCGACGCCTTCTTTATCCCAAATCTCATTATCGTTATTCATTTCCCGTTCTTGTTTCATACCTGATGTACGACCAGATACTGAACTTTTGCCCCCATCATTTATGTTTTCGTCTGCATTTACATTTTTCTCCAAAACATTTTGTTTTCCTGATTGGTTGGTGCCGTCACAGTGTGTGTTTTCGTCATGTTCGTGATCCAAACAAATATTTTCCGATGCAGGGCTCTCAGTCCTCGGTAGAGACTCTCTTCTCAAACCATCGCTGCTTGAACTGTCGCTGATCTTTTTTGAAACAGTCTTCTTTTTCGTATTACATTGAACATCGTGCTTTTTATCAATGTCTGGAACAACTACAGAAAATATAAAGTCGTGAGTAAGATGGGGCATCATCTTTATTATTCATACTTCGTGTCTGTTATTGAGAAACTCTTGATTGACCATTTTTTTAATCTACTAGGAAGTATAAACTGTAGTGCGTGTGTGTGTGATAATGGTGTCTAGATCTACTAATTAAAATACCTATTTCCTGCAGACGACTGCACGGACACACAACTCCACTAGTCATGAGGAGTAGTTTTGTTTTCATTTCATTGCAACTAACACACAGAACCTGGTAAAATCGAAAGTAGAAAATCAAGGCTTTAAACCAATATAACTTGAGAAATAAATCTATAACAAAAATGATAACAAAGATTTAAATAAATAAGGGGTGTATTACCCTCTGGCAGTCAGGACAGAGAATTCGTTTCCCATTACAATTCAGTGTAGATCTACACAAATCACACACGTCCATTGCTTCCCTAAAACAGTTTTAAATTTAGTACAGTTCACTATAGTTGTCACTACGATTCAAATTACTAATTCACTTTCAATAATCCTATGAAGACAGGAAAATTTGAGTACAACTTGATTGCTTAAAATAGAGTGGTTGAACGTTGATGGAAATTTTCATTTACAAGTCTGGTGTACTTTCGCTTTATATATAGGTTTGGGTTTTTGATAATTTTTCCTAAACATTTTTTAAACACATACACTGACACAAACAGAGGCATATTGACCAATTTAAATCGCCGATATATTTTTTTTTATAATTGTTGTTATCATAACTTCCTTCTCTTAGTATTTTAATACACACATGTATTATACAAGGAAACTTATCTTAAATAGAGTTGTATGATATTTTTGTGCACATTTTACGTAATATATACCGGTATTTCATTAAACAATTTCAATGTTAAGGCTTAGTCTTTATATACTAGTATTCTGACTGGTAGTTCATCTGTATAATTATTATTTATTACATTAGATTATATCTAAATATTCAGTGACCAATATTCTTTAATATTAATGTTTCTGTTAAATTGGTTGTTAACTAATAGAGAGTCAACATAGGTTCCATGCGCGGATCTAAAAGAGGGGGTCGGGGGGGGGGGGTGGTGTCGGGGGTTCCGGACCCCCTGGAAATTCAAAATCATATTCACATCATTAAATTTCCTAAAATAGGCTTAAGTTGTTTTGTTTTGTTTTGTTGCATACGTTAAACATTTTATGTAAGTGCAAATTTTGTAACATCCAAATTAGGAATATATGTTTAATGTTAAGAAACATATAGATATCTTTATTCTTGTTCAGAGCAAATAATACAATTTTTATTATGATATTTACTTTGCAATATCAAAACATAAGTACATGTATTACATTTTCTCTATTAATCGTCATGTCATAAGCACGTCGCTATAGAAGGGCGTTTTCAATTTTTTCATATTTTTGATATCTGTATCATTTAAAAGCAAAAGGAAATTATTTTCGATACATTGTAAGCAGTGCTTACATCATGTAAAATGGTAAATTATATCTGTTCTTATCTTGAACTGGCTTTGATTACTTTCAACATAGTAAATCAGTCGGATAAAAATGTTTAAAGTCAAAGATTTAAAAAAGAATAAGATTATCATTAATATTTCTAGTTAATCAATACAAATCACATAAACAAGAAATGCTCGGAGAAGGGTAGAAAAGGCGCATTTGCAGGACCATGAACGCTTAATCTATCATGATGCAAGATATGCCAGTCCCCAAAATAACTATAGAGTCATGTACATTCTATATACATCGACTGCTGTTATAACCAAACTTCCGCCAGAGTTCGTTTGTACTATGGGTAGTATGCTGTTATAACACATCTCTTTGAATTTATTACAAGTATTCAAAACATTCTTTATTTTATTCACTAGTCTTTTCTAATATTTGATGGCGCCATTTTCAGCAACCAAACTAGTTTACATCCAGTCACCAACCAACAGTGGAGAGTTAATGTTGCATTTTTATAAAGTATGTTGCTAACGATGTTTCGTTATACTATTGCAACAAATAAGTATGGCTTAAATTCGCCGACTATAAACTGAAAACAGACTTAAATCAAAATTTTGAATAAGTATACATGTACACACGCATTCATTTTGAAAATAAATAATACATGGGCATTCGTTTATTAAATACAAACTCGCAACTTTTCAAACATTTTTGACAAAAAATTATCAGGATATTCTGTCCTCGCTTTATGTTCTTGGTGCCTGTTCACTACGTTAAATAAAAACAAAAATTCGGCAATTCGCTCACAACAAGTCTTTTGTTGTGCATAAAACTGAATTGTCTTGGAAGTCTTGAAATGTTGCTGTAATGGAGAAAACCATTATGTAATAATTTAGATATTTCCAAACCAATGATTTTTTTGTTGAACCAAATTTCAACCAAAATCTCCAGACGCTAATGCAAACGATTGCCACAGAAAGCTATTTTCATCCGTGCTTGTCAACATTACAAAAACAGAACAAACTTTTCCGTAGCTGAGTGTGGATATTAAGAGTGCACGTTTGAGCCGCCCCTACTTTACCCATTTCCGATATCCAAATGGCATTCATTAGGTAGCCTAATGGCATTGTGACACTGTTCCTGTCGTTTTGCAGTACCATGAAACGGTTATTATTTTTTCCAAAAACAAAAACTTTACTTTAAAAGTTTACATTAAATAACTGTACATTTATTATTCTTAAACTTAAATCATTGCTATATTTACTTTATTCATTTTCAGTGAAGCAAATTCTATTGATCGTAAATTCTTTTGTTGTATCTGAACTGTAATTTTATTACTCTTTGCAACAAAGTTAAAATGAGTATTGCAATAAAAACAAAAACAAAAACAAAAAAACTAGCAGACAAAAAAAAACGTTGAAAAAAAAAGTTTTAATTTAAAATATAAAGACACTTGACAAATATACACCAACAATAGTTAATAGAAAAAAAATATTAATAAAACTCGCCCCTTATCAAAAAATGTTGGGGTACTAAATTATCGTATGAATGTTACAGTTCTTTTTGAAAAGCAAAGAAAAGGCATATTGATAAAAAAGAAAAGAAAAAAAGCAGTAAACGTTTAGGCTTAAAGACGCTCTTTGTAACTTTTTGAGGGTTTTCCCATGAGAACAGTTGAATGATTATCACTTGTACCAGACAAAAAAACTCCAAATTTAAGGTACTTGATTATGAAGACCGAAATTAATAATGGCATGAAAGCAAGTACGTTTCTCAGTTTAAAAAAAAACACCACGAAATATCAGTCATTAAGTTTAATTGCAATCTTCATTATGCATTTTTAATTTGTTCACGAAAATGTGAAAACGAAATTGTAAAACAACATAAGGTTAATAAAGCTAATATATCTGGATTTTAATTTCATTTTCAGGACTGCGAGGGATGATAAAGTACTTTAAATTTTAATGTCATATTCATACTTTTACTCAAATTCTTATAATATTGCCATTTTATTAAACTGCTTTACTCGTCATCGCTTGAATTGATTAAATTCTAAATGACCATGCATAGCTTTCATACAAAACCAGCACAAAATGTCTTGACAAAATGTTGAGTTTACGGAAGTAAGTTTCTCTATCGGTTCATAAAGCTCACTGTCCTTTACGAAATTCTTTGTAAACGAAAACATCAACATTTACGCATGCGCTGTGAAGAGACCAGTGACCGGATAAACAGAGCATGTTAAGAAGTCATTTTCTCTGAAGTCTTTTTCAATCAGATAGATTTGTGAAACATAAATCATTTTCTTAAAAGCTTCAGTGTATGACAAGAATAAATCACCCATCAAACAAAAAGATATTATTCCCTCCAAACCAGTTGACTCTCTCCTCACGCAGGCGGTCAGTTTACACCCCGTTTTGTGTTGTTCCGTTCACATCAAAGCCTCAGTGCATCATTAAGTAGATTAGGCCAGGAGCTGAGGAGTCTGACTTTCGGTCAGGCCTTATCAATAACTAGTTAATTTGATTTGATGACGTCTCCATCATTAGGGAATAACAGGTGAAACAGACAGAAACAACTAATTAGCGATCAACGTTTACATGTCTTTTAACGAAGTTACGCCTATTGTTCAACTTTGCTTTTAGGCTTGGCTTCTTGGGATTTCAAATATATAGGAACGAGCGTTCGTAAATTCAGTCCAAGAGAGAAAAAGTACAGCAGCATAGCCGAAAGGAAACTCTAACGAAAACCTAGGTAAGATGATTTTACATTCAGTTTTTTATAAAGCATATTTCAACCCGCCGAAACAATAAGAAACCAAATCAAAAATGTCGTTTTCAACTGTAAAGTAGATTTATATGTAGTTAATACATTTTTTTCTGATTTTAAAAGAATAAGATAAAAATATGAGGGGTATTTTTTTTTTCAAAGAAGAGACGGCAAAATATTAAATTAGAAAATGTAAATATAAAACTAAATGATTTTGTAAGGATATTTAATAAACTAATTTAAAAATGAAACTCCAAGAACACATGTTTCTCCCATATACTTACAATGTAAATTAAATTTCAGTAATACCTTTAAAGTATGAGACATAATGCTTCGTTCACAATTTTATACATAAAAAAATTAGATATACGCTGCACGTGTATTTCACAGAAGTAATTTTATCACAACATCAATGCTTTTTAATCCAAGTGTTGAAAATATTGTAACATCTTTAGGTTTTACCAAATTGCTTATTTTAAATTTCTCTATTATTTATTTTACAATCGGTATTTATTAAAACATACATGTCAATTTGAAATTGTTCTGAACAGAAGGAGAACAATTTGTAAGTCTATGATCTAAGTAATCCTCTCATATACAATATAAATTATGATACGTACATACATTTATGTTTAACTTTTCAAAATGTTATATATCAAAATACCAATGATCAAATTTTCTTTACCGGTATTAGATATGTAATAACGTCATTATAATTGCGTCATTATTCCTAGTAAAATCTTTAGTAACAGTTGGATTTTATGATATTTCTATACACTGTATCGTTGCAATTCAGTCCACTTGAACAGAGTCAAAGTCGTACTATTATGATCAGGAATATTCACAAGATTTCTGTGACTTTGTGTGTAATCAGACTTGGAGAATGCTAAAAATTATAAATTCTCCCTTTTTATTTGTTAAATAAAAATCAAATAACTAAACGTTGATTAGAACAGAATCAGAGTTCCATGATAACGATTTGTTTATTTTAATTTAAATTGAAAATATAAAAAAAATTCTTAAAACTATTGACAAACGTTATTCACAAGCCCTCTATGGTTTTAATTAGGCGGTCAAAACTGTTGAATGGTTTTATAATACAATTATATTCTAAAATAATAATTCCTTTTCAACGAAAAAAATTGGAGAACTCTGTGCATTTAGCGATCTAAATGATCGATTTGTCTTTTTTGCACTGACATCTTTTTTTCAAAGTGAGGCTAATTTTGTTTTGTCGGTTCATCAAATGAATCAGCAAAGATCAGACATCGAAGTGGCTTGCATTGATAAAAACAACATAAGTTAAATGAAGTCTGATCTATATGCACATTAACTGTTCTTGCGTTTCTTGCAAGGTGTTTAACGGGTGATTAAATTCTTTATTTTTAAATGAAATGCAGCTCGTGTAAATATTGAAATTGGAATCATCAAGGAAATACTTCTCACTTTATAGAATTTTGAAATTATTTCCTATATGGCATATATTTTGATTATGCAAAAAAAAAAACAAACAACAACACATAATTCTGGATTATACAACATATTGTTTATATAACTTTTGGAAGGGTTTAGAGGATTTGAATTTTCCTTTAAAAAAGCGTCATCCTGTGACACGTCTAAAGAGCATTTTTCAATTCATATAAAAGATTCTTAAAAGGAGAGCTTATAAATACTTTGTTATTTGAATCGGAATGATTGAAAATTTCGTGCATTTATTTTAATTCAGAGGGATTTAAAATGTATTTTCATAAAATGATAATATTGTTATTTTTTAACAAATATATTAATTTTATGATTTTTAACCATAAAAAGAAAAATGAAGATATACTCGATCATCTCTGTCGTCATCGCTCTGGTAGCAGTCATTGTTCTCAAAACGTCAGCATCCAAAGAAAACTCCAGAGGACTTTCGAGACTCGTCGGACAACAGCCATTGCTATTCGGAAGAAGGGGAATGAACCCAAACATGAACAGTCTATTCTTTGGTAAGCGAGCCGTGGACAGATCGACGTTGGATGATATCATTGTTGAGAAGTGCTCTCGAATAATGGCAGCATGTCAAGAATACGCACATGAAAGAATGGGTGAAGACGACATTTAGTCTAAATATGTTGATTAATTAACAACAAGAAACTTGTAAAATATTGTTTTGTTTCTTTCTTACCACTGGACAATCTATAGAGAAATTGGAATCAAAATGTAATAAGCATCGACGTCAATTCAATTATTTTAAATTGATGACAGAAAAATAAAACAAAGCAATTGTTTCAATGTATTCAAAATAAAAACCTGTTAATTGCCAAGTATGTTTTCTAAAATTGTTTGTACATCTTTGCTTTTAATGCTATTACATGCATATGTCACAATTTATGAATTTGTATAAAATATATAAATGAAAAACATGTAATTCAATGCTTTGATTAATTTCATTCGCATGGAGGGTCGCAATGTTATTTGTAGGCTGAAATGGTTAACTCTATTTTTTCTTTGTACTGGTCAGCGAAATGAAGATGGTAAATGGTACTCACACAGAAAAGTAGTACAGACTAATAATTGTTAGTATATACCGAATAAATGGTATCCACTTGATAGTGACTTGTCAAAAGTTAGTAATAAGTGTGGCGAATACATGCCTTTTCTCTTTACCTTGTGCAAACGCTACGTCAAACAGTCAAACAGAGGAAAGGTTGCGAAAGACATGCGCGGATTTAGAAGGGGTGGGGTGGGTCCGGACCCCCCCCCCTGGAAAATAAAAAATTATTAAATTTACATAGTAAAATTATCGGAAATATGCCTCGCACCCCCCCCCCCCCCGCGCATTAGGAATTTCATGATTTTGGGAATAATTTTTTTCCTATATAGATATGTTTTTTTTTAAAGAGGAGGTATACTATAGAGGAGGTAGTATACTACGTCACACCCCCCCCCCCTACGGATTTAGAATTTAATGATTTCGGGAATTAAGTTTTTTTTGGTCAAGATTTCTGACTATTAGTGTAGTCTCTCCCCTCCCCCCACCGAAAAAATGGCGGAAGATACTTATAAATAAAAGTATCCCTAATATATATACTCGTATATGGTATTTCTTAATGGCACAGTCACATATTTCGTGAAATAATATCAGACACCAATTCGTTAACTTGTAGGGTTCTAGCATTCTTCTCAGAAAAACACGACTCAACGAGAAACAATAAAACGATCAGAAATGTAAGTCTTTTTACACTGACTGAGAAAATAGTCATTGGTGACTATAGAAATAGCAGAGAATCAGACAATGTTCCCATTCTAGGGGTTTGTAACCGGTGAATCACAAGAAAATATAGTAATTTAGGACCAAAAATATCTTGTTAGAACCAGAAATATCATTAGTCTATTAATATTAACTATGTCTATTGTCCACGAGAATAACAACAAACAAATCGAAGAATGAATATTGATCCATTTGTATACTTTAAGGATCCTCCACACACCCGGGAAAAGTTTTGCATACAAGCCAATGCTTCTAAAAAACTTGAAGATATGGATTTTTAGTATGTGTTCGACTTGAAAATGAACACAAAAACTTTCAATTTGGGGGGAAAATCAACTTTTTAAATTTTACCGCTCTTCATAAAAAATAAAAATCCCTGCAATATTCGAACTCGGGACCTGCGGGTTGGTAGACCGACGCTACACCCGTTGCGCCACAGAGATAGTCACCAAATTTTGGCGATATAAACTGTTTCTGAATGAGTTGAAATCGCCATGTTGTGACGTACTGTCATAAAAAGTAGAAGTCACGAGGTGTCGAGGATCCTTAATAACGAATTCATATTAAAAAAAAAAACTGTAGGTGAGCGTTCATTTTCATTGCACAAATAGATGAAAAAGACACAATTATCATAAAAGGTATTCGAAAATTTTCTTGGTCTTGTTTAAAATTACCGATTCAAAAAAAATATAACGAAACGCCATTGAATGACATTGAACATCTTAGCTATAAAGTCATGAAGAAATTCAGTAATTTGACACCATCAAACAAATACTGATTACTCCATCCATATATAAGCCAACCAGAATTTTCCAGAGAAAAAAGCAGAAAACGTTGAACCATCTTTTAGATTTAAAAAGACTATTGCGTGTTCAAAACTATTTGTTTTTTACACACCTCGCCTGCCTACAGCAAAATTAAGTAAAGAAGTAAAAATACTTCGTAGAAATCCCAGATCTATCGAATTAAATCAAAGCGTTGATTGTTGGATCAAATTAATCATTGATAAAAGAGCCTGCTATAGTCTCCTGTAACCGATTTGAAAACCTATGTACAGTTATACAGTCACGGACAATTAATAGAATTTAAGTCGGATCCACATTGCCGTTTCGGATTATGATTATGTCTTTTAAATGAATTTTTGGTACTAAATTAAGATCAAGATAAGGGACACGGAGACTTCATTAAGAAAATCTAATTTATAATGACGTGTTTGCTCATAAATTTGATATGCCGGAAGTCGTAAATTGCAAAATTTAAAACTGTCACTTTAACAGAGAGGAAATGAGATTTTTCCGGTTTGGATTTTCTGAACGAACAAAAGTTACGGTCTGCAAATAGGAAAACGGTTCGTCTCTGATATGAAATATTTATAAAAGAATGCGCTAATCCGTCTAACTAAATTGCATACAGCAGGCAGAAAATAGGATGAGTTGGAAAGTGAAATTAACCGATTTTTCGACTCTGTTTATCACAAAATTATTTTGATTTGCTTGAATTGAGACAATTTTGACAGCTCCTTAAGGAGGCTGGATGGTCAACAAATTTAAAACCATCAAATATAGGCCTACCTGAAATTGTTAGACTTGGTTACAAGCCATAAACTATTATTTAAATTGTAAAAAGATTTTCCAAATATTTTATTTTAAAATTAGAATGTTTCCCGGCCTATATACTGTCTTCTTAAGGAGAATTATATTGTCTAAAAATGGTCAGGACCATCTTGCCCTCTTAAGATATTTAAAAATATTCTTCTATGTGATTACCAATTCGGTGGCTTGCGGGGTTGCAGATTTTCTTAACACTTTATAGTTTAGTAACTTTTGATTTAAAAAGGAGCGAGAAACTCTTCAATTATGTCTAAGAAACCTCGTTGCCATGACATCAAAAATTAGATATGGAAAAAATAATCGCTTCTTTGAGGACTAAGTCTAAGAAATGACAATTTTTACATAAAAATACTAGATGTTTATTCGTATTAATGTTCATTTTATTAAAACCTAATATGTTTGGAATTTTAAAAACTCATATTTTTCTTTCTTTTTGACAATTGCGCAACGAAGCATAGAAATAGTTATAACTCAGTTTGCAATTTAACCAGGATTACAGTTTTGGCACAATGGTAGCTTAGGAAATTATCACAAATTTGTGTGCATCAAAATGAATTTAAACAACAAATTTTGTTCATAGTCTTAAGCAATAAAATTCATAAAGGACTTTATTTTACTGAATGAAATGCCGGTTTTGTATTTTTTTTCTTCAAGGCTTGCTACCTTTATACCAGCATGAACCATCACGGAATTTATTGTTGAAATATACAATACATGTACATGTACGTATGATAAACAATTCGTATTAAAATGCATGCATTTGAATGTGACAAAAACATTTAAAATGAGAACATGGACGTTCAAACTTACAAATAATAAAATGTTTAAAGTCATATCTGTCTCTGAATTTCATACTATTCAGAATAGTGTACCAAAGATAACATATTCTTTTAAATCTTCCATATTAAACAACAAGTTTAATTAAGTATTGCTCGTCTTTGATAAAATACATGACAGTGGCCCTTTTCACAAAAAATCTTAAGAATTTGCGCAAGATTTAGAGTTAAGAATCTCGTAAGAGAAATATTAAGTCAGTTTCACGAAAGCACTCGTAAGTGAAAAAATTCGAATGTGTCACAGGGGCAGATGATGAACAGAAGCTGTGATCTCGTGATCGAGATTTACATGTAATGCGGAAACCGTTTCCAATTACGTTATATTTTCCCGAATGAGTTATACTTATAAATATATCTAAATGAACGAGTAAAAAAAGCACAATTTATGAATAAATATAAATTTAAAAAATTAATTAATTGCAGTACAAAAAAAAATTGTTACGATTTATTAATCGTTCGGAAACCAATGTAAACAATAAATTCGAACTATATGCAAACAATAAGTTTATGAAATTATCGTTCATTCATTGAGAAAATAATATGTATTTTAATAATTCAAACATACGTAATTCACAATTCAATTTTTTTATTGTTAACTTTAGTCAATCAGAGGAATAAATGGTTAAAATAAATGTTGAAAACCTTCAGGATATTTGGGTCAGTGCTTGTTTAACATCGGCTGAAGGTCAGCATGGTGTTGCCTGTTAAACAAATATTTTCTGCTTGCATAATTAGTCTGCTTAATGTTTTAGCACTTATTGATATATAATTTAAAAAAACACGATTTATTTAAGCCTACATGAAATATCTACTATTATAATATCATATATGGATACCGCCGTGTTTCACATTGTGTTTCATAGTCAATATTTTCTATAAATGCGATGTCAGTTTACAACAAATGCATGGATATATTTTTTAACCTTGTTATATTGTCGTGTTACATTTATTTTTACTCCAAGTCAAACTATTAACATACAAATTAAAATAATTTGCTCATGGAAATGATTCATTTGAACATAATTCTCCGTTGTATACATGTAATGTATTCGGTACATTGTGTGGTACTTTCGTAGGTACAGTGTTTTATGTATAATAATTTATATATAGAGGAAACACTAAACTTTACTCAATATTTCCGAAAATAATATTCAAAGAAACACAAAATCATATCAGCTGATCTGAAAAGGGACGCAACTCGTTGTCTAGTGTGTTGACTCCATAACTGCTTTCTCAGACGTCCGCTCTTCGGCTATATAAACGTGACACTCGGGCAGTGTAGTCATTTACAGAAGCTGCCACTCTGAGATCACTTGCTTTATCAGGCGACTGAGAGACTGGATGAGGGTAAACGGCAGAGAGATGAGGCATGGCAACCTGGGTGTCCATCTGCATGGTGTTGGAGGCAGAACTGTCCCACAGGTGTACCACCTTGACATGCAGTTGGTAGAGAGGATTATAGTCCTGACATTATTTTGCTTCAGCTGGGGGGGGGGGGGATGGTGACATCATCGACACGACCTCCGCCACTGATGTTTTATATTTATGTACGAAATAGAACTACCAACGAAATTACGTCCCCACAAACCAAGACTATTTTGTACATGTACCAACGAAATTACGTCCCCACAAACCAAGACTATTTTGTACATGTACCAACGAAATTACGTCCCCACAAACCAAGACTATTATGTACATGTACCAACGAAATTACGTCCCCACAAACGAAGACTATTATGTACATGTACCAACGAAATTACGTCCCCACAAACCAAGACTATTTTGTACATGTACCAACGAAATTACGTCCCCACAAACCAAGACTATTTTGTACATGTACCAACGAAATTACGTCCCCACAAACCAAGACTATTATGTACATGTACCAACGAAATTACGTCCCCACAAACCAAGACAATTTTGGCTACTCACGATCATTGACCCCCACAAATAAAAATGATTTCACAGTAATTTACACAATAATGCCAAGTTTAATTACCTTGAATGCATATGGTAAATTATGCGAGTGCTTACTTAGTTGTTCACGAGCAATTGTTTTAGGTTTGTTGCGAGCCCTATAAATAACAAGATAATTATTTTGGTATTTTATTGATAAATTAATAAGCGCAAAACACGCAATTAAGTGTTAAATTAATAAGCTGACTGTTCTTATCCATCAATACATCAAGTTAATGTCATTTGTTAATATTTCACTTTGCATGTGCTACAATAAATTTAGTATGAAATTACTTAAGCTAGCCAAATACATATGTAAAATAATGTAAAATAGCCGTATGAAGAACAGAACAAACCCAGAATGTATACTGTAAAACAAACATTATTAAGTTATCACCTTTAATTAAGTAAAGCTTAGAACTTACTTCTTTGCAGTTGCAAGCATACAATCTTAATGGAGAGTTGGTTAATTCTCTGAAATTTTACAGCCTGCTCAGTGTTAACGTTTCTAACTTGTATAAATACAATACTCATTGAATAAGTAAAACATGCATATTAATCAAACATTTAGCCTAAATGTAACATTTGTCCATGAATTGAATGAGACCCCTTGGTTAGTATTGTGATAAATATTATTACTAAGGCAGTTTAACTCTAACGAATGTTAAATTCCTTGAATTACAATCTTAGGAAGCTCATATTTTTGAGTATATCTCTAGATGTGATTCATTGTTATAATAAATAATACAGGTACATGTAGTTTTAACCTCAACATATGCACTCCTTGTACAAAGGTCTCATTATACCATTAGCCTTACCATGGTATATTTTATTACAGAGCAAACTGACTGTGTTTTATCTGAATAAAAGAATCTGGGTTTTCAAACAAAACTACACCCTCATATCATTTAATATTATATATACACATATAAACAATAAATTAAATGATTTCTATGGTGATTTATGTGGGATATGAAGGTAGCGTTCATTGCAGAAAAAGAAATAGCAAATGCATCTGTGTATAAACTGAGATCCTTGTGAAATAGGTAAATGAGGGACGTATTCCTTGTTGAATATTTTATTCCCTTTTATTGTTGTGATTTAAAAATCAATCTGTAAATACACATAAATATTATTGTTTTCACAGGCATGAAATATACCGGTACATAATATATCAATGGCTACAATATGGAAGAGTTATTCCCCTTGTCACAGCATTTTACATGTATAAAACATTGAGAAATATATACATGCTCAGATTTATCATTATAATCATTATTGATCATTTAAATACTCAATTACATATTATTCTAAAAAAAATTAATAAAATTGATTAAATATATAATAGTTAGGATAGATAGGTAGTACCTGTTTATGGAATAGAGTATTGTACAAGCTTTGATACACTTACAGTTTTAAATGAGTCTGGGTATCTCATGACAAAAAAAGACAGTCAGGTTCACAATTTATAATAATCAGTCTTTCTCGATCACAATTTTATAGAAAAGATATACGTGCAAATGAAGGTGTAGTATTATGATGGTATAAATTAACCTTCATTTAGGAATCCCCAAGACCTACATGGCACGACAGATAGTATTTTCTATAAAATTAATCATACCTAATATACATGTATATAGTTTACATTTTTTTTAAAATTCATTTCAAAATAATAATATTTAAAATGTAAGATAAACATCAAAATCTATCTTATATGCCATGTAAGTTTCTGCCCTTTTCTTGGTACTGATTACACATATAGCCATAAATAGAATAACTATATATTTATAATGAAACAAACTGGTTTGTTTTCAACTACAAGGTACATCTGTACCAAATACATGATAACCATACCTAGATTTAATTTTTTTTCATAAATATTTTATTGTACTTTTAATTTGATTGAGCAAAAATTAGATATGTGTGCTATTATGGTTATCATGTGGTTAAATTGTTTATCCTGCAGTAGTGGTACATATACTTGATTTTACACATATTATAAATGCATAACTTTACCAAACTAAACTAAATGGAATGCAGGGTAAACTATTACAAAATGCTGAAGTTTTTCTTGTTTATTAAATACCAGTACTGAAAGTTACAAATAACTATCAGTACACATTCAGCATTTAATAATTTTTATATCTACCGTAATTAACTGTTCGGGCTTCATCAGTTGGGAAACAGTTAATTATGGTAACCCCTCCTCCCCCCCCCCCCCCGAAAAAAACCCAACACAAAACTACATGTATGTAGTCCACATTGCTCATGAACTTCTACCTCCAGAAACATTGCAACAATATTTACTTTCCATATAAAGGATGACGGCACTGGCCCTTTGCGCCTTAATGTTACGGAGAAGGATTTAACTTTTTTTAACTTCAAGACATTTATAACTGCAGATAGTAATGATATAAAGCAATGCAGATATTATCAATAAATAAAATTAAACTTAAGCATTTACATGTAATAATACATGTTTATTTATTTTAAAGATGTAGTCTCATAACTGCAATGGTTTGTGCATCTAGATATCATAAAATGCATTACTCAATCTGTGTGTACACACACAGTGAAGTTTTGAGATTACATAATTCAATAAAATAAATAATTCATTGCACAGACATGGTCATCAAATCCTGATTAACCCAAGTGAGCCTACACAAAAAACATACCTTAATGTATTCCCTTTCTTTGCCATGGTAATCACTCAATCTCTCTATTTTGACCCCCATCAAATTCCCTTCTCTCCATTTGCTCTCTCTCTCTCTCTCTCTCTCTCTCTCTCTCTCTCTCCTTATAGACTAGCTATTCTCTCTCCACCTACATTCACCATTTCTCTACCCTCTCTTTCTCCACCACTTCAAATCCATCTCTCTCTCTCTCTCTCTCTCTCTCTCTCTCTCCAAATATCTCTCTTAAATTTTCTTTTTAAAAATTTAAAATTAACATTTGAACATGAATGTTGTAATAAATTAGTAACTTTTGAAACAATTAAAAAAATAGCTTAACCAGAACTAATAAGTTACTTGCCTGTTTTTCTGTTATACATGTACAATACATTCAAGATTTTAGGTTGAGAATATGTAGCTTTAGACATTGGCCCTGGACATTTGATGTCACCCATGCCTATTTGCTATTGCCAGTCTACTACCGGACTGACTTAATGCCACATGCAGCCACATATCTGCCTCTACCCTCACTCTCCATCAGGATCTGGATTTCCCAGGTCACCTATTAAATACAGTTTTTATTTAGTCTACATACTAGCTAGTTTATTATTATATTTACATGGTTGTATATTTCATTAACAGCAGCATAATCATATTTTCAAAATGTATCTCATTTCATTATTTTTCAACACAAATTTGTAAACATATGTATCAAAATGTATCACATGTACTTCACCTACAAGATTTCTCTATTGCGATTTTTAATTTCATAGTTTAACAATTAATCATGTACCATTAGTGGAAAATATGATCTGTTAAGGCTTTCTATCTTTGATAACTGATCCTTTTGCCTAACATATATGGTGGTATTCTCATTCAAGATGGTTGACCCAGTCCGCCCTGGCCAATACTTTGTAATAAAATCAGTAAACATACATAAGCTCAACAACATCAAATTCAATAACTTCAACATATTTATTGCATTTGACTGGAGTAGTTTCGATGTGCTTGTAAGTGATTACCGGTACAAACACATGTAATACTTGAAAAATTACATCTTACAAATCAATTTAACAAAGTAACTTACGAAAACACATTTTGTTCATCACTCCGAGACACTTGCAGTGGTTGTCCTTGGGGATGAACCAACCTGAGTGGAGGGGTAGGGAGCGGCAGAGCCATGAGATGGTCCTGCTGCTGCCTCCTCTGTCTGTGTAGGCAGAGTCTCCCCTTCATTCCTGTCATAATGAGATTCAATGGAAGTTAGCATTTGTTAATCAATTATTGCATTTAATACAAGTCTCATTTTGATCAAGTTTTTACAATACATGTAGCTGTATATATTCTCTTATACAATGTCTCCATAGTTAACATATATTTCAAGTACATTCTATTTATCTGTGAATCTTCTGTGAATCTTCAACCAAAACAAAATCATTCCTATTATTGATTAGTATACACTGTATTAAAAAAAAAAATATTTTGAAACCTTAGAAGTTTTTTCATATCCTCTTCTATTGGTTTCTTCAGTGGTGTTTTCCTCGGCTGTCACCTTTTCTTTTCAGTTTTGTGAAACCTTGGTTGCAGTATATTATTTACATTACCTGCAATTCTTTCGGTGGGATTCATGCAGCTTCATGGGCTTTTCATCTTGAACGGTCATGCAAGCTTTATTTCCTGAAATAAAACTTTCTAAAGACTTAATTATTGTAGATAATCTATAATTTTATGACTTGTGGATTTTTAACCTGATGACAAAGTTCACCGAGAAGGTTAAAAAAGTTATCAATTCGCTGCAGTTGTATTTTGGATGTTTTTGTCCCCCGCCGCAACGCGGAGCGGGGACATAGAAATGCCGGGCGTCCGTCCGTGGGTCCGTGGGTCCGTGTGTCCGTGGGTCCGTGTGTCCGTGGGTCTGTGGGTCCGTGGGTCCGTGTGTCCGTGGGTCCGTGTGTCCGTGCGTCCGTCCGTCACACTTTTTTGTAAGCGCTCTCATGCCTACAAATTTTGACAGATTTTCATTACATTTATACCAAATGTTTATACACCTATTACCTTGGTCAAGTTCGAAAATCAGCATTGGTCGATACTTTTTGTTGGAGTTATGGGACTCTGACCACAATAATGACTCCGTTTTATCCAAAAATTGACCTTGTAAGCGCTCTCATGCCTACAAATTTTGACAGATTTTCATTAAATTTATACCAAATGTTTATACACCTATTACCTTGGTCAAGTTCGAAAATCAGCATTGGTCGATACTTTTTGCTGGAGTTATGGGACTCTGACCACAATAATGACTCCGTTTTATCCAAAAATTGACCTTGTAAGCGCTCTCATGCCTACAAATTTTGACAGATTTTCATTAAATTTATACCAAATGTTTATACACCTATTACCTTGGTCAAGTTCGAAAATCAGCATTGGTCGATACTTTTTGCTGGAGTTATGGGACTCTGACCACAATAATGACTCCGTTTTATCCAAAAATTGACCTTGTAAGCGCTCTCATGCCTACAAATTTTGGAAAAAATGGGTGGTCGGGGTAAAAAAATGTTCCTCCCAACCTCCCCACACATTTAATTCTGGAACAGCCCTGAATGTTTGAAAATATTGCAATTTCATATACTGTGAAATCATTAGATTTCGTGGTGGTTCAATTTTCGTGGAGTTCGTGGGTACCTCTCATCCACGATTTAACATCCTACACGAATTAATAAATAAGGGTAATAAAATCATATTTCCTTTGTAGGTTTTAGAGAATACACGAAATTACGTCCCCACGAACCTGTAAAATTTAAGCAATCCACGAAAATTGGCCCCCACGAAATATAATGATTCCACAGTACAGTATACTAGTATACTGCTTGAACGGCGGGGGACCCAGGAATTCTATTCTTGTTTCTTTAGGTTTTGCAGCTGTTGGTTCAGGATGACAAAGTTGCACTTCATTTTCATCTGAATCTCTTACAGTAGTATCTGAAACACTGGAAAGAGAATGTATTTTATGAATATGTTTACATATATGACCATTGTGGTAATCGTTGCAAGAACATTGATACATGTGATAGCAAAGATGCATGGTAAATTTTTACATTTGCTATAACAATTAATGTTCTTGTGAGCAATCATCCAGCATGGCCTCTATAATTTAATTATTTGTTTTAGAATCTAATGAATAGATACTGCTATAGTAATTTGCTTAAGTCTGGAATTATCAATATCTAAACCTCTGCCATTTAAGATCGAAGTATACTAATTTAATTAGGTGAAATATTTTTAATTTACCTTTTAAAGAAATGAAATAAATTATACATGGTAAATAATAACGAAATATAAACACATTCTCATTCATAGCGATTGTTTTATTCATTTTGCCAGCATTAGTCACTTCGCAATCCGAAAAATTAAAGTTGACCAGATACGACTTCGTCAATAAAAAATATCCTTGACTTCCTCGTCTGTTCATCTGCCCTTGTGACGCATTCAAAAAATTCTTGTACGTCAATTCTTTTAAATGATCGCGCACTTAGGATTACACTTACGACAAAAAGCTTCCCTAACAACGTACTTCATTTCTGACGCGCATGCTCATGACACATTTCCGTGTTTACATTGTCGTCTGTCAAGTACTGTGGTTTCATTAATATTCAAGGGTATCAATTTTCGTGGATAAAGTAAAAATCACAGTTTCAAGGATACTTAAATTCGTGGTCGATGATCCTATCAGTACAAATTTTAGTAGAAATTGCACTTCAATGAACATTTAATTTCGTTGATCAACTAAAAAACAAAATCCACGAAAATTGGTATTCAACGAATATTGATGAAACCACAGTATGTCAAATATGGAATGCAAAACGGGGAAGCGAAAGCCAAACTGGTCCACTGAAGAGGTCGAAGCACTTGTCCAGGCCGTAACGGACAATATTAAAGTAATCAGGGGGAAATTTATCTAAAATATTAGATTTCTAAAAAAATTAAATAGCATGCTGCTGGTATTTCCATCATCGCACTCTATTGTTGTACACATACATTGTATTCTGTATGAAATAATGCATTTATTCAACATTTTAATTCACAAGATAGCTGAAGGTTCTAATTAATTATTTAATCCCAACCTTAATCCATATTTGCTAATAGCTTTTTCAAGTAGAGAGAGAGAGAGATATCTTATAATTTCATTACAGGAAACATCTAACCAGGACTCACAATGCGATTTGTTGAAATAAAAACCTCCACACAAATTTGATTGCAAAAAGACTTTTTAAGAACAATTTGTCAAACAAATGTTTGTGGGGGCATCTGCACTCCACCCTACAAATAATCCAAGCATGAACCAAGAGATTAGGTTTTTATGGCCTAAGATATAAGATATAATTATAATTATAATCTGATCAACTAAGAGAGAGAGAGAGAGACAGAGAGAGACAGAGAGAGATTTACAGGATATTCCTCTGCTTCATTAAGATAATTAACCTGATTTGGCCGATTTGGTGATAGATATGTTTGATGTTTTCCACTTTTTCTTAGTTGTTTGCGTGTAAAATCAAATTGAACATCTTACCACAGCTCACAGTACCATGCAGTTGAAAAAAAACCTCCACAAAAATTTGATTGCAAAAAGATTTTGTAAGAACAATTTGTCAAACAAATGTTTGTGGGGGCAACCTACAAATAATCCAAGCAAAGCATGGCAAAAATTAAACATTACAATGTTAAAATTAAAACCATTGAGAACAATGAACCTTAGCACATAACTGAATGATGTCTACACATCATCTTGAAATTAATGGAACAAATCCCTAAAGCTAAAAATACTATCTGCTTTCTAGGAATACATGACATCACCCATTTCTTCTGATAGCAGTTGTAGTCCATCGTTGGCCCCCCTTTGTGTTTCCATCATCAACCAGTTCTCGCTGTCTTCTCATTCAGATGTTGCAACCACTGGGATGCACCAAAGCTCCTCAGTAAAGTAGAAATCAAGAAAAGTTTTGAAAAGCACAGTCATTTAATTAAATGAGAAAATCAGTTTGCAAATTTACACTTACCAGAAATACAGCTTCGATATCATTCTTCTTGTACTTCAATGGAGGTCACAATGGCAAAAAAAAGCGCGCGAAATGGACGTACTAGCTAGTGCGACGAAATATGCCGATGTCGGAATAACTGAATACCGGAATGGCTAAAAACACAACACAGTAAGGCATGCACAACAAAAATCATAATTATATACATATTTACATTGAATGGCTAAAAACACAACAAAGTAATAAAGCATGCAGAACAAAAATCATAATTATATACATATTTACATTGATTGGCTAAAAACACAACACAGTAATAAAGAATGCAGAACAAAAATCATAATGATACTTATATTTACGTTCCAGGTGTGTGCTGCTCTCTGTGTGCTGCTCCCTCCCTGTGTGCTGCTCCCTCTCTGTGTGCTGCTCCCTCTCTGTGTGCTTTTCCCTCTCTGTGTGCTGCTCCCCCTCTGTGTGCTGCTCCCTCTCTCCGATGCTACCCAGGTTTTCTAAACGAAGATAAAACTCCATTAGAAAATTACAGTAACTCTATAATAAAAACTTAGATATTCAAAACTTATCAATTTTCAGAAGTGGATGTTATACATGTATTGAAAAAAGGAAATGCTTGTGGTATTGTGGATAATTCAAATTTGTACAACATAAGAAAGTGATTACTGTCCTTTATCGAATGCCGATTCTAAATACTGCTTACTCTGCCTGGTGCTGCCAAGGATTTCTAAAAAGAAATAAACACTTATATTACAATTCAGAGGATTAATTTAAAGCAATCATCAAAAACCCACATTAGAAAATAGATATTCCAAACTGTAAACCATTTTAAAGTACCTGACCTTAAATCTGTCATATTAAAATGTTATATACAATATACTTACTCACTTGGAGATGATTCTGGCTGGTTTCTCTGTGGCTGGTGGTTCTGGCTCACTATGGAGGGTCCACTCTGTATGCTTGTGGCCAGATCTTCTGACTATTCAGTCCATCTCCTGACGCTGTGTGCTGACCATGTGTTCTTCTTTCCTACATTCTAATTCACTAACACTACAGCATTGAATATCCCAAGGAGATTCCAAAAGACTCCCTGACCATACCTGGACATCACCTGAGTTTACCCTCAGACATCACCTGATCACACCCCTGAGAGAGAGAAAGAGAGAGAGAGAGAGAGAGAGAGAGAGAGGTGCATGGAATCTTTTGCACAATTAATGGTTATTTATATATGGCATGCCATTATACTATATATATCAGGTTATTTAGACCAAAATTGCAAAAGTTGCTGGCTGTTGTTCGGGTGGATCAAAATTGAAAACTGACCTTTTTGAAAAGGCCAAATATACCCAATGTCAAAATAATCTGATATATATAGTATTCACTACACATCGTTAATTGTTAATTATGAGCAAAAGCACTACACCATGCATGCTGTCAATGAAAAGAGATAGTTAAAGGTAAAGACTGAAAGAGGTAGGTGGGGTTCTCTTCACAGATGGCGTGTGTAAAAGAGACATGCAGGTCAGTATAATTCTATAAACTATGAAAAGTAAAATACAGGTTTTTTTCAAAGATTATGAATGTGACAGAAGGAATAAGGGGGTTACTGTAACAACCATGCAAAAGTTCTAGCACAAGTATAAAAGTTGGTTAACAATATTTGAATAGAGTGGACCTAATAAAATGTTAGAGGGTTAGTAAGTGAAGTCAGAGGTATGGGCAGGGAATGTCATCGAAACTCGGGGAATGTCAGGGTAAAGCCGTTAGGATTCTAATGGAATCTCCAGGGAATTCAAGCTGCAGCTTAGGTAACAGACCAGCATTTCTGGAGGTAAAAGAGGGCGGCAGTGAAAGAAGAGAAGACAGAGTGTCACAAGGAAAGGAAAGAGAAGGAAGGAGGCGATGAATGCAGGAATGGACTGAGGTGAGGTTAGGCTGATGATGGTTAGGAAGGGAAAAGCTAGGACCCACCAACTGAACTACAATGAGGGACAAGAGATATATATACGATATCAAACTTCTCCAGGACCAACACTTAAGTTTTCCTCCATTGGTTGTGTGCGTTTATAAGAAGCAGGCTTCACCTTTTAGCAGCTTCATGATGTATGCCAAATTCACAAATATGAGCTAAAATATGTCGAGCTAAAATTTAATATTCTTAAATTAAAAGAATTAAAATTTTCTTTTCCTCTTAAGTCACCATTAATTGAAGTCATGTGACTGTAATTTCAATGACTTACAATTTAAAACAGGAACAAATAAAAAAAAAGAGAATTAAAAAAAGAAAATTGTATCTTCATATATATATAATAACTCCTCTCAAACTGACCTGCCCATAGTGAAAGATATATATATAACGCAAATGGAAATTCACTAAATTGGATCCAGAGCTCCCCCTCTGCCCCGGCCGGCACTTGAACTTACAACCTCTGGAACCCACTCTCCTAGCAATGAGCAGCCACCGTACTTATCACCACTCAGCCATCTAGAGTAGTTATAATTCTAGCAGCTTCATGATGTACACCAAATTCACATGCAAATATGAGCTAAAATATGTCAAGCTAAAATTTAATTTTCATGGAATATCAAAATATATTGACAGACTGAAAACTTTTAGTTAAAAGTATAGTTAAAACTGCTTATTAAAACCTTTGTTAACAATATAAATTATAATTCTATTTAACTTATTTTTTTTATATTATAATTCTATTAAAATTATTTTTTCTGTGAATTTTTGACACCAACCTATAAATCTAATTTTTTGTCTTTTCCTCTCAAGTCGCCATTAATTGAAGTCATGTGACTTTAATTTCAATGACTTTCAATTTAAAACTTACACAGCTAACCATCTAGATGGCCAAGTGGTTATAAGCACGGTGGCTGCATAACCATCTAGATGGCCAAGTGGTTATAAGCACGGCGGCTGCTTAACCATCTAGATGGCCAAGTGGTTATAAGCACGATAGCTGCTCATTGCTAGGAGAATGGGTTCCAGAGCTAACCATCTAGAACAATATCTTTTTTTTTTAAGCACCATTACATAGTTTTATAACATAGCTATAGCTCCCCTTGGAACCCCTTCATGTAATTTTTTTCAGCAATTTAACAAGTCCATACATAAATATATTAATTATCCTAATTATATAATAAGAATTATTATATGCAGTTAAGAAGAATTTAACCTGGAAAATATTTATGCAAACTAACAATGACTGCCTGAATTAAGAATGGGACTGATATTAGATTCAAATTCTTACACAGAAATGTTTAAAGATACATTAAGAGGTAGTTGTTTGCAAAATTATATTGCAAGACAGCTGACATTAAAACTTTGAGTATATTTATACCATTTCCCATTGGGGTTTAGAGAGTTAGCACACTGGGAGATACTAAATCCATGTTAAATGTTAAATAATTTTGCAAGTTTATACCACTGTGACAAACATATTTTTGTCAATTACCTATATATTTGTTTAATATAACCATTATACAGAACCTATTTACATTTAGCATTATATCTATACAACGATAACCCCTATGCAGAACTTATTTGGCATGTATTTATAACTTATAGCCTGATCTAAGTAGCATTCATATATTTTTGTAATAGCAAATACCTAGAATTGTTTGCCTGTGAGTGAGTTGGCATATTCCCACTAATATTATAACATACATTATATAGAACCTATAGCTATTACACTTGTGTATACTTCCCTGCAGCATAAATTGCGGTTTGTATGAATTGACTCAACTCGAATATCTTAATTCCCAAAGGGCTGTATAGTTACGTATATTGAGATTTTATCAGATAAATAAATTAAAATAAAGGTTAGAAATATGTATAATGACAAGTGGCATTGCTCTGACCGAGTTAGATTTATATATTTATTAAGAACTGATTATAAAGCATATTTGCACTAGCTATCATTTATTTAATAAATATAAGTAAACCTATTATTATTTTAATTACTTTCCTTAAGGATTAATTGCATTTGTATGAATTGATTCAACATGATCACTACATGTTTGGTAAATTAATCAAGATCACCGAAGGTAAGAATTGTATAACATTTCGTGATATCACTCACTAATTTTTATCAGTATATATGAATGAAGTTTAAAATCATAGTAAAGGTATAGTCCAAAATGTAAAACAAGGAATACATGTATTTTATACCTAAATCGACATAATAATTAAAAGACAAATTAAGTAATAGAAATGTCAGTCAAAATGAAGGTCATTGTAAAAACAGAAATATCAAAGTGTTCACATTAATATGTTAAATTCCTAAAAAGTTTGATATGCCGTGTTTGAATAATAATATGTATATCTGTCTCTTTGTTTGTTCCTCACTTCATTCCCAGCTAGATGATCATTACTTTTTTGAGAAGAAGTATAATTTATATAATATATAATTTAGATTTAAGGGAGATTAAAAGATATCCAATGTATAGGGTATAAGTACATTGTAAATATAACAGACTATGAATTTTTCGCTCTATCGATCACGACTCAGCCATCAGAGAAAATTGTTTATAAATTGAAGGAAGTAGAAACAATTGGACACAGGCTTTCTGACCTGAAAGTTATACTGTTGCCTAGTGTGTAAAATTGCCTGTATGGTGGCATTCAGCACCTCTAGATTTTTGTTTAAAGATTATGATGGGGAGATGAAATATGCATCACAGTATTGGATCTAGCATACCTAATTCCTTTATTAAATCGTGTAAAATATTGAGTACAGGATTAAAATAGTCAGACATTACGATTCAAGTAAATAATGAGAAATTAACAGATGGATACATGTACTGTAGAATGCATGACTCCAGCTAGCTATCAAGAAACAGACAGGATGATGCGATCTGGATTAAAAGAAACAGTCAGACATTACGATTCAATTAAGTAAATTAAATGAGAAATTAACAGACAGATACATGTACTGTAGAATGCATGACTCCAGCTAGCTATCAAGAAACAGACAGGATGATGCGATCTGGATTAAAAGAAACAGTCAGACAGTATGATTCCAGTAAATAACGAGAAATTAACAGACAGATTCACGTAGGATCAATTTGGTCGATGCATGATTCCAGCTATAGCTATCAAGAAACAGATAGGATGATTCTAGTACAACATTCAGCAGCGCTTAGGTAAATGTGGTCAAAATATGAAAGTTATTCCGAAATTCAGCTATTATCAAATTTTTTAAGGCATTCAAACAAATTCATGTTGGATATCATGCAGGCACATAAAAGTATAGATAACGAGAAATTAATCAACAGACAAAAACATGTAGGATGCACGTGGTATGAGCTAGCTATCAAGAAACATACAGACAGGACGATTCCAATATAACATTCTGCAGCCCTTAGGTAACTGTGGTCATAATATGAAAGTAATTGAGAAAATTCAGCTATAATTAAACTATTTTTGAAAGCATTCCAAGTTTCATATAAATTCATGTTGGATATCAGGCACACAAATGCCTGTATCAAAGCTGTTTTAGAGTTGGAAGATTATTCGAGCTTGTGACTTCACACTTTTTTGGCAACAACTAATTTCTTAAATTTATAACTAGACTCTCCACTTTAAAAAAGAAACCTTGGGAGAGAGTGAAAAAATAATTTGGTCCCAGCATCATGAAGTTGTATAAAACTTAAGTCAATTTATTAATTCACATAAATATTTTATTACATGCATGTACTTCAAAATGCATGCAAAGACAATTCAAAATGTAATCACAATGTATTTTTAAAATATTTTATATGCACATTTTGAGTGTCAATTCATGATTTAATAAGTTTTTGGCAATTAATTGACAGAAATATTGACCAAGTCCTAAAACTTTCATGATTGTTAGACCTGACATTAAATCTGTTCAAATTTTCAGGCATCTTCTGACACTATAAGCTTCTATGGAAGCTATTTATAAATATTAAAAATATAAAGAAAGAAGTTGAAGAAAGTCTGCACACAGAGATAAAGAAAGATAAAGAAAGAAAATTAATTTATGGGGGGGGGGGGTGGAATTAAAGAAACTGTGTGCAGAGAGAAGAAAGAGAGATATATTTTTCCTAAAAACTCAAACTACACTTTCTTTATTAATCATCTTTTATCCTTAACCCTTTCACATTCATACTGGTCAAATTTGACCGGTTAGCCATTTCCAATAAAATGTTGTAAAATAAATACATGTGAAGAAGCAAAATAAATATGATGCACAGACACTTGACATCTATACAAACATATTTATATATATACCTGGTAATAGTTTTCCAGATTTCACTTAATAAATTCCTAATACATGTACATGTATAGTATTTCCCCCTGAAAATGAATGAAAAGTCCCCAATGTGAAAGAGTTAATTAACAGCCAGTCTCTCCGACTTTTGGGAGGAAAAAAATACTGAAGCTGTTTAAATAAAAGGCATAATTGCTGCATAATGTCTGCAGAAATGAAAAAAAAAGGCAATTGACTTGCTGCCATACCTTATGTGTCAACCAGTTGTTTTGATACATGTAATTAGTTGGATTTTTTCTTTAAATTTTACGTTTTTATAAATAATTAAATCAAAGGAGCATGCATGGTCACAATTTTGGTCAAAATTTATTTTTCCATTATAAGCGAGATATTGAGCTCGATCACAACTCTTTGTTATATTTATAAAACAAAGCTCAGGTATTGTTTTTGTTCTTATTTGAATTCATATATATATAATAGTTCTCCACATTTCATGCATCTAGTAAATTCCTAGCATATCATTTCCCCCTGAAAATGAAAAGTCCCCAATGTGAAAGAGCTAATTATCAGCCAGCGCCTCTCCAACTTTTAGAAGTGAAAAAAAATACTGAAGCTGTTTAAATAAAAGAGAAATTGCTGCATAGTGCCTGCAGAAATAAAATATGACAATTGGGTTTTTCTAATACAATTTTGAAATTAGTTGGATTTGTTGTAATTTTTTTTTTTTTTTAATTTATGTTCATATACATGTAATTAAATTATTCAAAGGAGCATCATATGAGGTCACAATTTTGGTCAAAATTTAATTTTCCATTATAAGTGAGATATTGAGTTCACAACAGTTATTTAAACAAAGGAATTTTTTGTTCACATTTTGAATGTTGACAAGAAAATTCCAGATTTGAACCTAAAATGAATGACTAAAGCATCTCATTGAAAATTCATTTGAAGGAGAGGGAGCTGTCCGGACATTGATATCCCTCCCTCTCGATCCGTAAACGAATAATCAATATTGCTAGGCTAAGCTATAATAAGGCTTTCATCTTTTATATACGAATTAAGATGATATTCAATATGATGATATTGACCTGCTTTTTACATAGTTTAAAAGGAGATTTAAACAAATTAATAAACACGTCAGACCAAAATTGAAGAAAGATGTAATAAATAGCGCAACAGACATAAACAAATGAGGCTATATACAGCATCTTGATTAATGATCGACTTAAGTTTTTTAAAAGTTTTATAAGCATTTAATAGAATGTAGAGAACCGAGGAATTAATGTACAGTCAATCTGTTTATAATATATTTCAAGAATTGGTGTTTACAATAACCAATAATGAATATCGTTTTTCCAATCCATAAGCACTAGAAATAAATCCAAGGCATGTTTTCCATATATATGGATATTGTGTCATTAAGTCAATTTGACTTTAATGTAAGATGGCAATTATGCCATTTGATAACCAGTTGACCTTAGAAAAGAGGTTTACAGCCGGTTCAGTTGCTTGCCAGGGACGCTCCTTTCTACCATACTTACCTTTTACATGCTCTTTTAATTAAATTGCCTTTTATGTAGTGCTTTAAAACGATGATTCGAAGTAAAACAGAACTGAACTTGTTTTCTGCCAATTATATTTACTTTTTTTATTACCGTAATAATTTGAAATCATAACATTCATAGAATATTGAGCTGTTCAGTTTGGTGGTTTTTTGCATTTTTTTTTATTTTTTTGTGTGTTTTTTTTTAACAATAGTTTTTGTCTTTTTTTTTTACAAGTTTTATTTAATTTTTTTTTTTTAACTTAAGTCGATCATCAATCATTGATGCATGTATTTACATATTTGGGCAAAGCCTTTTTTTTTTTTACATGTCTATATCATATATTTCTTTCCATATGATGGGGGGGGGGGTTAAGGAAGAAAATAACACAGGGAAAAGAATATTATCATGACAATTATGACTTAGTAAATTAAAGGATTCATTTAATCCATTGGGTATTTATATAATCTAACTTATATCCTTTTCAGCAATCTTATATAAAAGAAGTACATGTATAATTATGCTCATCAAAGAAGAAGTTTTACAATTATGTGTACTATACATGTATAAACACGTACTAGAGAGATAAATAAACCTCAATTGTGACCATGCTATGAAAATATTTGAGCTACGTACACTAGCACTTTTTGACAATTTAAGTCAATCGATCATCTGAATTGCAAAGAATAATATTCAGGGTTGGCTTTTTTTTTGGTTTTGTTTACATATATTTATCACATATCAATACTTGTCTTATGATTTTATTTTAAATGATAGATATATAATACAACTGAATAGCAATAGTAATTTGTAATGTTTTCTTGAATATTAAGAATAATTGCAAAGAATATTCAGGGTTGGCTTTTTGGGGTTTTGTTTACTTATATTTATCACATATCAATATATTTAATTCACAAATACTTGTCTTATGATTTTTTTTAAATGATAGAAGGGAAAAGAGTACTATCACTATCATGTACAATACTAAGTAAATTGTAGTGTTCATTTAATCTAGTGAGTAATTAAATTGTCCTTTTCACCACTCCTATAAGAAATATGATTATGCATATCATCAAAGAAGTGACAATAAATAGCAATAAACAACACTATTTCTAAGATAAAGGATTTCATTATAACATATGAAGATCCGTCTCATTTTTCTAAATAATACTCAAAACCTAGCAAAAACAGCTTTTTGCTAGACTCCGAGTATCACTAAGAAAATAAGATGGATGTTGAAATTAATATGATGTATAGTCTTTTTTATTCACATTTTTGATATACTTAGATTCCTGATGCCACCTTCCACTCTGACCTGACAGTACCAAATGTTTACCTGACAGGCAATGGACAGCTTGCAGACTGCCCTCACCTGTATGGGGGCCTAACGCATTACTGTCAGGCCAGAGTGGATGCTGGCATCGAGAATCTAAGCATATCAAAAACATGAACAAAAATGACAAGATTATATAATACAACTGAATAGCAATAGTATTTGTAATGTTTTCTTGAATATTAAGGATAATTGCAAAGAATATTCAGGGTTGGCTTTTTGGGGTTTTGTTTACTTATATTTATCACATATCAATATATTTAATTCACAAATACTTGTCTTATGATTTTTTTTAAATGATTGAAGGGAAAAGAGTACATGTATTATCACTATCATGTACAATACTAAGTAAATTGTAGTGTTCATTTTAATTTTAATCTAGTGAGTAATTAAATTGTCCTTTTCACCACTCCTATAAGAAATATAATTATGCATATCAAAGAAGTGGCAATAAATAGCAATAAACAACACTATTTCTATAAATAAAGGATTTCTTTATAACATATGAAGATCCGTCTCATTTTTCTAAATAATACTCAAAGCCTAGCAAAAACAGCTTTTTGCTAGACTCCGAGTATCACTAAGAAAATAAGATGGACGTTGAAATTAATATGATGTATGGTCTTTTTTATTCACATTTTTGATATACTTAGATTCCCGATGCCACCTTCCACTCTGACCTGACAGTACCAAATGTTTACCTGACAGGCAATGGACAGACTGCCCATACCTGTATGGGGGCCTAACGCATTACTGTCAGGCCAGAGTGGATGCTGGCATCGAGAATCTAAGCATATCAAAAACATGAACAAAAATGACAAGATTATATAATACAACTGAATAGCAATAGTATTTGTAATGTTTTCTTGAATATTAAGGATAATTGCAAAGAATATTCAGGGTTGGCTTTTTGGGGTTTTGTTTCCTTATATTTATCACATATCAATATATTTAATTCACAAATACTTGTCTTATGATTTTTTTTAAATGATAGAAGGGAAAAGAGTATTATCACTATCATGTACAATACTAAATAATTGTAGTGTTCATTTAATCAAGTGAGTAATTAAATTGTCCTTTTCACCACTCCTATAAGAAATATAATTATGCATATCAAAGAAGTGGCAATAAATAGCAATAAACAACACTATTTCTAAAATAAAGGATTTCTTTATAACATATGAAGATCCGTCTCATTTTTCTAAATAATACTCAAAGCCTAGCAAAAACAGCTTTTTGCTAGACTCCGAGTATCACTAAGAAAATAAGATGGACGTTGAAATTAATATGATGTTTAGTCTTTTTTATTCACATTTTTGATATACTTAGATTCCTGATGCCACCTTCCACTCTGACCTGACAGTACCAAATGTTTACCTGACAGGCAATGGACAGCTTGCAGCTTGCCCATACCTGCATGGGGGCCTAACGCATTACTGTCAGGCCAGAGTGGATGCTGGCATCAAGAATCTAAGCATATCAAAAACATGAACAAAAACGAAAAGACACTAAGAATTTTTCAATTCTATGTCATTTTGACATTTTTTTTAAAACTTGTAGGTAAAAATCTTAACCAAAAAAGTGTGACAGTCACTGTGATAAACAAGAATGAGAGGATCTAGAAAAAAAAGGTCAAGCCTGGCAATTAAATAGTAACAAACAGATTCAGATACAGGGAGACAGGCGTGATGTTTCCAATATATATCTAAATTATAGTCTTTTTTATAAATGACCACAGTATCTGCCCTCAATGAAGAACAGACATAATCTCCTGGTCTAGCTGTAGTTGATACAAGGCAGAGAGATGGGATGGTTCAAATATATTGATATTCTATATAGCCTTTAATATTAAGTGACCACAGTACATGTATAATGGGCAGACAGATAGGATGATCCAAATATATGTGATAATTACTAGCCTTTAATATTAAGTGACCAAATTACACGTATCATAATGGGGTGACAGTTAGGACAATTCATATATATGTGATATGCTAGCCTTTTATACCATGTGATCACAGAACATGTATTATAATGAGGTGACAGATAGAATGGTTCAAATCTGTGATATTTACTTAAGCCTTTTATAGTTTGTGACCAAAGTACATGTATTATACATGTGAAGTGTAAACAGACGGAATGATTCCAATATATGGGATAATTATATACTTAAGCCTTTTATAGTTTGTGACCAAATTACATGTATTATAGTAGACATGCAGACAGATGGAATGATTTTGTGGCCACAGTACATGTATTAGACATGTAACAGACAGACATATCAAATGATTCCAATATATGGGATAATTACTAGCCTTTTTATATTATGTGACCACAGTACAGTCAATGGGTAGACAAGTAGGATGATTCAAAATTACTGATATACTAGCCTTTTATATTGAGTGTCCAAAGTACACCTATCATAATGGGGAGACAGTTAAGATGATTCAAATGATATGTGATATATACTGGCCTTTTATATCATGTGATCACAGTACATGTACATCTATTATAATAGGCAGACAGATGGGATGATTCCATTATATATTCTAATATGTGCATGACCTCCTTAAAATGATAGTTGTGTTACAAACATTATAAGAGAGAACTGCTACAGCAAGAATTTGTTTTAAAGAAGTATATATAAAGCCAGTTACAAATGTATGTACTGAGAACAAAATACACAGAGAGACAGACAAGATATTTGAAATTCTATAGTATGCCGGACATTTCTTTTTTTCCTTCTTTTCTTCAAGAAATCAAATTCATAAAATGGACAAAGAAATAGGACAGTGCTTACCAAAAAAGAGCAATTAATGATTGAAAATAAAATAGGGAACAAACAAATGGACGGACAGCCACATAATGATTGATTCCCATACAGCATGTCAAACTTCTCAGAAATATTCATATTAACGAGAACACTTCAAATGCGCCATGTTTTGGAACTATTGACTTTCCCTCTGACAGTGACTTGATGGATTTACAGTTCATAAGAAGACGTAAACATTATCATGTTTTAAGAATATATAGATGGGTATAGATATTATGGTGAACCTGTTGAGGTGGCACAGATGCCCAGAGTTTTGCTCTAGAAATGGTGTAGAAATGAAATAATTTTTTTATTACATTGTCCTTTGTATAAATTATTACAGTTTGAAGAAGTCTTTGAAAATACTGGATTTTATCAATTACTAGGATGGTCAGATGCAGATGCACTGTACATCTATACTTATTTCAAGTTATCCTTGAAAGATTGTAAAATACTTAATTAATATATTTATCTCTTATGGGCAGAAAGTTATTATATTGTTTAGAAAATGAATATAATATTATATCATATAATCAACTGTTTAATCGACATATGCAGGGAATGTATACTGAAAAGTACCAAAGTAAGATTATATAGTTATTATAATAAGTAGAATACATGTATAACTATTTTATTTACATGTATTATCTTTGTTTACTTCTTAACACTGTGCTCTTTTTTTCTTTTATATATTAATATTGTGCTAAAAGTGGCATATCTGCCTGACATACTGGGTGTTAAATTTATGACTTATAATAATTTTTACATTCACTCATTTTTAGAAATAAAGCTGCCAATTGGTTAATTATTATCTTTTATCAACATACAGTGTGTTTTTTTTTCTTCAAAATATTATTAATAGTATATTATTTTTCAATATGGTCTATTAATAATTTTTTTTTCTTAAGAATTTTTTAATGTTTCTAATTTTTATCAAATAATAATTTATATCATAGTTTTAAAATAAATCGTGTTCATCACCAATAAAGAGTCTCAAAACCCCAGTGTACCATGGTATAAATGTACTACACATTTCAAATATTAAACGTCTTGCAATTTAATTTTGCACACAAATTAAGTTCCAAATCTTTTAAAAAGGACTTATGAATTAAACCAATAATTGTATTTTTCTAAATATATGAATTTACTACTTTCTTTCATTGAAATTCCAGAGCAGGATTAAATAATAAGACTAATATATATACCCCCTCCCCCCCATTAAGCTTTGCATTTATAGGTGTCATAAACCCCCCCCCCCCCCCCCTTGGCCATAACCTTTGCCTTTATAGGTGTCATAAAATTATATTAATGATGAGAGCTTAATGGTTTTTTTTTTCTAAATATGCAGTCAGTTTCTATTCTGTGTCAGTAGACATAAAGATATTTTTTAAACAATTTATACATCAACATTATATGACCATTTTGTCTATACCCTGCAGTAAGAACCCCTACCCTATACACCATATGATTTTTTAAACTCAGGTGACCTAAAACAAGCCCCATTTAACTTACAGGAGTTTGGAAGGAGTCATTTTTTAAATGATTAAAAAATAAGATTAAAAACTGGTTGTTAATAAATTGTTTAAACAAGAGGCCCATGGGCCACATTGCTCACCTGAAAACAATAGCCATTAATAAAATCAACTTTATTGGGTCATATACAAAATATCTCACTGGACAATGTAGTAGATTAGATCCTGTATAAAATATCCTGCATGAATTTTTCTCCAGATATTCTTATGATATCATAAGCATTGAGCCCCTTTTGTTATGGGATGATTTCATAGCCATATTACATATTAAGCATCACATTTCTCAAGAAGATCTTAAATAATTGCTAATAAATATATAAACCTACATCAAACATTGAACCCTTGAGGTGCCCAATAAATGTCCAAAGGTTACAGTTTAAATAGTGGAGAATCAACAATATGTCAAGAAATTTGCAGTATAAGTACTGGAAATACCATATATTATTACACTTGAATTTTTTAAGATAATTTTAGATTATTTTATTTTTCCCATGTAAAATTTGACCCCCTCCATTGTGGCCCCACCCTTCCTCTGGGGACCATTATTTGAACTTACAGCTTTTCTAAATAAATGGTTGTTGAGAAGAAGATTTTCAAAGATTTTTCTCTATATATTCCTATGTAATAATTTGATCCCCCCAATTGTGGTCCCACCCTATCCCCGGGGATCAAGATTTAAACAAACTTGAATCTACACAAATAATTTTTGAGAAAAAGATTTTTAAAGATTTTTCTTTATATATTACTATGTAAAAATTCACCCCCCCCCATTGTGACCCCACCCTACCCCCAAGGATCATGATTTGAACAAACGACGGACAGACAGACGGACGCAGACAAAGAGTGATCAGAAAAGCTCACTTGAGCTTTTAGCTAGGGTAAGCTAAAAATTTGGATTTAAAAATATACAAATAAAATGCATTATAATAAAATATCTATTTTGCTATAAATTAGTACTATCTTAAATATGTGCATACTTAGTTGAAGCTGCTGCCTGAAGCCTGCTTCTTACTCGCACAATGTTTTTGGAGGAAAACAGAAGCATTGGTCTTAGAGAAGCCTCCCTTGCCCCTCAATGTAGTTCAGCCAGAGGGCCCCAACTTTCCCCTTCCTAACCACCACCAGCCTAACCTCACCTCAGTCCATTCCTGCACTCTTTGCTTCCTTCCTCCCCTTCCCTTCCTTGTGACATTCCGTCTTCTCTTCCTTCATTGCTGCCTTCTTCCACCCCCAAGAAAGCCAGTCTGCTACCCAGAGAGAACAAATGTGGGAAAGAAGGGCCCATGGTCTGCATCATCAGTGACGGGAGATGAACTGAGCAGTCAGAGGAACCAGCCACAAGCATACATGGGTCCAGGCGGGGCATCTAAAAGGATCAAAGATATTTTTAAAGTCATTAAAAGGAAATGGTAATCCTACGGTCATTATATTTTTCTTTTTTTTTCTTCTTTTTTTTTTGATAAATATACATTGAGGTTTCATCAATATTCTTGGAATACCGATTTTCCTGAATTTTGTTGTAAAGTTGATCCATGAAAAAAAATTGAAGTGCGGCTAGCCTCTACTGACATTTTTGATTGATAGGATCATTGGCCACAAATTTACATATTCGTGAAACTGATTTTCATTTGATCGATCGCCAAAATTGATACCCACAAATATTACTGAAACCACAGTATAAATATAAACAATGATAAAAGTACTCTATTAACTTTTGATGTGTATTTACCCATTGTTTTACCTAAGAACTGGCCAATGGCCAAATCAACCACTTCATAAAAATGCCAGTTAAAAATCTTAAAGTTAAAAATGATCAAGGCAAACGTTGCGTAAACCTTACACAACTCGACAAACCTTGTTTTGATTAACTTGACTATATCTCAATCCCGAATGATAAGAGGAGCGCATTATGGCGGTCTTAAAAAGAATACATTGGCGGTTATGAGGATCTGCTAAATACACCAAACGTCATCTCATATAATTTCATTATTTAACTTTCATTTTGAAACCAAGTCTGCTTTCGACATAGATGCCTAGTTTAATGTGTGTGTATGCGTGCGTGCGCGAGAGAAAACTTGTGTGTTTTTCGGCAATAATGGGTCTAGATACTTGGGGGTGGGGGGATGGAGGGGGGGGGGTCGGTCCTGTCCTTAAGCACCTGTGTCTGTCTTTCTCTCAATCTCCCCCCACACAGTGGCGTTGGATGCAAATCGAATTTAGGGGGGGGGGGCTATAGACTTATCAGAAATCTTGACAAGAAAAAAAAAAAGATTGTTAAAATACATGTATGATTATGTCTTAATGAAAATTTGAAAAAATGGGGGAAGGAGGGCTAAGCCCCCCGGAGTCAAGTGAAGTCGTACCCAAACCGACTCGTACCCAAACAGACTTATAAAAGTCCATTGGTCCGGACGTGGTAAACAATGATACCTGGGTTGTAAATATTAAAGATAATCTGTTAAGGTTTAAGGTTTTGATGTAATTTAATACAATCATTAAGAAATTATGAGAAAAATGAAATCAATGTAGAATTTTTGATAATATATATTTACATTTTCATCTGTCTTTGTCTGTGATAACATTACAATTCAATTTTGAACCCTAAAACCCATGCAATAACTTCATAAGTGACACAAAATGGGCGTGTCTTATAGCATGACCAAGAAAAAGTATTGGCTGCGCCGCGTAGTAATTTAATACATAGCATAACATACATTTTAAGTGCTACGTAAAAAAATAGTGGCTTTAAAATAATGTTTTAAAGTGAACAAACTTGAAATAATATAAATTTACCGGTAATAAGGAATCATTCTTAAAGAATTATGAGGTGATAATTTCGATCGGAGCGTGGTCAAATCTATGGATTTGACCACGCCCGACCAAAATTATCACCTCATGATACTCATGATTCCTTATCATAAAGCCCTTTGGGCTTTATTGGATTTGACCACCCCCCGACCAAAATTATCAATTCATAATACTCAAAGAATGATTCCTTATTCCTTAAATAATGTCATCTCCTATATAAGTTTGCCAAAGAGGTCCCTATATCAAATTTGATTGAAAATTTCTGTTTACATGCAATCTTTTCTTGAAAAACCGATTAATTAGATTGACAAATTTATAAATTCTTCTCACTCTTTGAAGGCAGACATAATATTATAATTGAAGTCATTTTTTACTTGATAACTTGATTACAATTCTGTTTTGGTTACGAGTTGACTGTAATTCGCCCCCCCCCCCGGCTCCGAAGCCTATACCCACATAATCAGAATACTTTATCCATCAACCAATCTAGAAACATTTGTGTTATAGCAGTTCTGTGTAGCGGTGGTCAGCGTGGTATTTGGGGGGGGGGGGTGTATACTATACCTACGGTCCATGACACTTCAAGAATACCACTGCGCATGAGCGTCGGAAGCATGCATATCTTTTTTAACTTTGATCTTAATATTTCATCTATCGCCTCCATTGCTAAGTCCAAAAATAATATCACGTGACCTAATTTAGGCGGTTTATTCAAAGTTATTGCTGAGATCAAATACATAGATAACGTAAACAAAATAGCATGTTATTTATGTCTCTGCTGAGAGTACAAAATTGTTTAACAAGTGTAATTCACAGAAAATTCTTATTTTTATAAAAGTAATTAAAAGAATGTTTTTTAAATTAACTTGAAATATCGAGTATTTTTGCTGTGTAAATCAATCTTTAGTGAAAACGTAGAAAAGATTACTGCCATGGTGCTGTAAATGATATACCATTCATGTATTGTATATAGAGAATGAATATTTTCAGCGTATCTCGACAGTAAATTTCCCCTAGAAATCACCTGGTTATAGAAGTAAGATGCTACCACCGCCAAAAACCCTTGCATTAAATTTTAATTAAATATGCTTTTTAAAAAAACCCACAATCTTGGCAATGCTTCTAACCTTGAAGAATCCGCGGTTTTCCATGGCGGGAGTCCTCAGCACTGGTGCAACACGACCGGTCCGTTCCACGACACTAAGAGAATGATACCGAAACGTCTAAACAATGCTCACGAGCTCCTTGGTATTTAAATCATGTGGTGTTCTTGGACTTTAAAGCGCGGGAAATGGTTCTCCTCGTTATAGTCCGTTTCTAAAAATCATGGTAGTTGTAGTACGTACTGGATCACCGTTAGCGAACTGTCATCCACACCTTTCAAGGTTTTAGGGGCTAGGCACGTAGCATGAGGGGGGGGGGGCTCCCTTGTTGGCGCAATATATTTTTTTTTTTATCCCCAATTGAAAATTTAAATTGAGTGGACAGTGAAACCCCGCCCCCAAGAATTAGGATTTCATAATTTTGAGAAGGGGGCTTTTTATCCTGTCAAGATTTTTTTTGGATGAGTCTCCCATCCCCACCCCCACCCACACACACAAACACACTTTCAAAAACTAAGCTACGTGCCTGTGTGCAGCTTTTACTGAATGAAATAATAGGAAAGTTAAAAAAAAATAGACCAAAGAAGAGGGGTGTAAAGAGAGTAGATATCTTCCTTTTGGAGTGTGAAAACGAACGATTTTCATATTTATATGATAAACGTGTACATGTATTCTTTTTTGGCGTATGCATGAAACATTTTATGGAATAAAATTGATGATGTAAATAAATAACGTTATTTCATTTTGTGACAGATATAGGACTCGAAATAAATCATCATGGCATTTTATGTCTAAATCTTGATCTTTGAAAATTTTAATTCAGAATGGGTCTAGACTCTTACTGTATAGCAGTTTTCAAGCTTTTTAATCAGAGGTTTATTATCACAGATTATAGACCCATTATTGGGCAGAATTCGTGATTTTCTATTCACAAAAACTCCTTACTTCACAGATGATTTTCAACCTATAAAAATCATTCGCTACATTATTAATGTGTCTGAATTGAACATATTTTATTGCATGAAACATATTCAAAGAATTTTATTTAATAAAAAACAAGTTCAAACAATTAATCTAGGAGTTATTCACTTTAAAATTTTTCTGCGTGAGGCAGGTAAAAAACGGGATGTCGGATAACTAGTACATCCAACTGATGTATTATTATTATCACTGTTATTATTAATATTACTATTATTATCATTATTATAATCATTTGATTTATTGATTTATAGGGTCTCTCCTCCTATGAATGTACATGTATGAATAATATTTTTTTAGAATATTGTTTAACGTCAATAGCGAACTGTTTGATTCTGATTGGATAGAGTGTAGCGTTATATATTTATAATTATGTACATATGTTTCAACTGCTTATAATTCATTTGAATTTTAGCAAATAAACAATACAATACAATACAAAATGCAAATAAGTGTAATATGATTATCACACAACTGTCATTAAAAACTGTAGTAAACAAATATAACAAATAATCAGCGAACACGCACATGAAATCATATGTATCATATGGTATATCAACAGCTTAATCTTTTAGTTTCTTGAATATAGATGTACGTGTGAACATAAGTAATAATACAATTATTTTTTAATTATGTTGATAAAGCAGAAGAGATGATGGTAATACGTACTCAATATATTTGATTCAAAATAAATTGAAAAGTATTCTATCTAAATATCATATAGCAAATGTCTTAGCTTTTCCTTTTTCTTTTTACGCAAATCCCGCCTATGCGGGCTATGTACATGTATTTTTTTTTATTTTTTTTTATTCATGTATATTCTTCATAGTAAACATTGTTAGCACATGAAAAACAATCAAATCTACCCGCCCTTACTGCTAAACGACGCAGGACAATCACATTGTAAATGTATTTTTGAACTTAATCTCCAAAATTTATTTATTTTTATTTACTAGTATATTAGTTTTTCAAAAATACATTATTAACGTTGATCAAAAAGTATGTAGAACTACATGTATTTGTAGCATATATTTGCTAATAATCTGATTGATCCAAATGCCATCAAAAGCAAAGCGTCGTCAAAATTTTCTCTATGAATTTTATAAAAGTATATCTTGTTTCAAATCACCAAACAATCCACCATACCTGGAATACTCTTAAAATGTTAATTAATGGGAATTAAAAAAAAAAAAGATTCTAATCATATAATTTATGATAATTCTTTAGAATGGATTTCGTCAAAAGTGTTAAAATTACCCCATGTAAGAAAACCAAAGAGCACAGTAATCCTTTGAAAAGTTAATTAATGCGCAAGGGATTTTTTTTTTTTAATTTTGGTCGAAATGATTGATACCAAAATTATTAAAAGTTGATATACTTTTCACTTTGAAAATATTTCGGAATCTGGGGTACCTGAAAACGTATGTTCAAAGAATTTAATCAAAATTCGTTTGCAACAGCAATAAAAGTGAAATGAGGAATTTAGGAATTATTTTCTAAGCGTCGTTGAAAGACTTCAAGTTACTTAATCGACGTGATGGCTTGTAAACTAAAATACAGAATTGGCCCTTCGAAACACCCAATAAAAATCCAAAATATTTCGATAAATTGATCTTTGTTGGATTGAGTCGTCACCAAAACTGACATGTACTAAAATATCTTACTAAAACTACTGAAAACCGGATTTCTACCTCTTATTTTCAAAAATATTCTCTCAAACCAAAAAGAAAAAAAGATCTTTGAAGCTTGTGCAAGCACACAAGCTATGTACAGAAGATTCCTATTTTCATTTAGTCGGTGTTGTATTTTTAAAAAATAACAAAAATGGCCACAGCATAAATATTAGAAAAAGAAGTAATTGAAGGGCAACATTCTATGTTATCCCTGAATGATTAAATTTAAATCCGTGTATATATGTCACTAGCTGTATTGCACAGTTTGTACGGATACATTTATTACACGACAGCTTAGATCATTAGAAACCCGGACTTTCTAGACTTGTAACCTATGCACACATAATCAAATGTAACACTCATCTGAAGGCTTTTACTCATAGACACACAAATGTGATATTAATTTTTGCTCTTGTACAAAATGTCTTCATTTGTCAAAAGTTTCTTGATATTGTTTGCAAGTTTGGGCGGACACTGTACTATTGGGGGTAAGTATCTCATAATAATCAAATGCATAAAAATATGTTTTGAAAACTTTTACGTGATAAACCGTTTTACATGTTGCAGCCTCGTGCGGAGGGGTTCTGACAAATTCCTCTGGGATAATTATGTCACCTGGCTTTCCGCAAAGCTATGCCAACGACCTGTCTTGTGACTGGGATATCATTTGTCCAGTTGGCAACAAAATTATCCTGACTTTCACAGACATTGATGTGGAACACGCCGGTAGTAATTGTTTTGACAGCATTAAGGTAGGTTTAAGAATGAAAGGTGGTGTATTCCAATGCGTTTATGAGTCTAGGCAATGACACGGATTATAAAATAATAACATCAACTTTTGAAGAAAAAAATATCACTGAAACTGGTAAACTTTTCATAGAATTCCCAGTATGGAGAATGTTTTTAGAATGCATATATTTTGTATAATTACTTATAGATATTTGAAGATATAAATGCATCTTCGACCTATGAGGTATGTGACGGAATTGATAGTGCAAGCGAGAAAGGATCCTCCATTTTGTTAAACTCGTCCACCGTCAGAATCCGCTTTACATCGGACTCGACCGTCACTAGGAAGGGGTTCATGGCCAACTATACTTTTGTTCCGAACAGTAAGCTAATGGAAGCAGGGCAAACGAAGAAACGTTACTTAATAGTCAATTTGATGAAAGAAGCTTTAAAGAAAAATATCTACAGCTTATTTGGGATTGAATCAGGTGCCTTCCACTGAAAGGCTTTTTTAAAAGTGTTATGCTCCAGTTTAACGTGACCAAGCAAACTAAAACAAAAAGATGCATTAAACTAATCAATATTTGAATCATTTTATCATCTTGGAAAGTTGAGCGAAAAAGTGTGGGGGGGGGGGACAAAATATATAGATATCAGTAACCATCTTCTATTGGTGTTTTAGATTGTGTGTATGAATACAATACGTCATCGGGAATCGTTTTGTCACCAAACTATGCCGGAAGATACCCCTCTAACATACAGTGTGTATACTCATTTTCTTTTGGGCCGAACCAGGTTTTGGCTCTACGATTTCTGTCCTTTGAACTCGAAAAGGAGGTCAAGGACGGATCATGCTCCGATTTCGTCAGGGTAAGTGTGTGGGAGGGGGGGGGTAGATAAAATCAAGTAATTTGGTAAAAATAAATAAGTATTCGTTTTAAAGGTATATATAATTCTACACATTTATCTATATAATAATATTTCAGATAAGGAATGCCAACTTCAAAATATATGGGGAATTTTGTGGCAAGACGGTGCCGCGAAGCTTCTCTTTCTATCAAGGAAAAGCATGGATGATGTTTTCCAGTGACAAAACAAAAACCGAGGCAGGATTTAGTCTGTCGTACGAAGGTACATTCCTAGGAGTATAATGACTGTTGTAAAACGTTTGTTCATTTTGCTTGAAATTTTGGCATAGATATTGAGATGTTTCAAATTGCCATTTTTCCTAAACTCGACCCAAGGTTAATATTCCCTTAATTTTTTTAATGCAAAAGGTAAACAAAATGCAAAACTGTAGAATTATTGAAATTCGTGGGTGCCGATTTTCATGAACTGTAATTTTTCGAAGTTTTTTCGTGGATTGGCTTCCATGTGAGTATTTATATAATTTATTAGGAATGCAAAATTACAGGTGACGTGCTCCTGCGAAATCCACGAAAACCGAGTTACGAATATATTGCTAACAAAGCAAATAGTTAACAAACAGCAAACATGAACCGTCTTGCATTTTGATTAAACTACTTGGAATACTATAAAAATGAGGTTCAACTGAACAATTGTATATTGATTTAATATCTAAAAGCTTGTTAAAATATGTTTATGTCTTTGTTTAAATTAAATTAATAGCATTGACTTTTATTCGCTTATCATCAAACAGTGAAAAACATCACAGAATGTCTCCAAGATCCGTTAGGGGAAAGTTATGCAGGACAAATCAACGTCACCAGTAAAGGTAGCGCATGCGCACGCTGGGATAGCACACTTGCAATGAAGAAAGGGTTCAGTAACCTGTTAGATCAAGAGAACTACTGCAGGAACCCTAATAATCAGCCAATGCCTTGGTGCTTCAATGAGGCGACCGAACTTCCAGAATACTGCAACATCTCATTTTGTGGTAAACGGCAATTTATTTTTTTAATTTCATTTTACGCGATTAAGTGTTTCTAATATTACTATAATTATTTTCATTATTTTTCGCAGTTTGATGAATATACTATTTACCTTTCAAAATACATGTACCTAATATGTAAGCACATCTAAGATTATGCTTACTTTAAAATTCAACGGATTTCATGTACTTTTTGTGGATTCATAAGTATACGTGTGCTCTTTACACGTAAAAACTCCATGGGAAACTTGTGCATAAAGTTTCAATATGGTTTTGCAAACAAAAAAAATCGTAAATAAATTATAATACAAGCTCTGTATGTTATTACCATTCAGAGTTTACGACCTCCACAGAGAAAACGACTACAACGACGACAACGCCAACAACAACAACAACAACAAAACCTAAATCAACAACAACAAAACCAACAACAACAACCCCCAAGACGACAACACCATCGACAACCACAAGTAAGACTGATGTTATTATATAGTGTACAACTAAAAATACGTGTTTAACAACTAGAAAGATATGTGTTGTCTGCATTGTTATTTCTGATTCTATTTTTCAAAGTCTATATTTGTTTGTGTTGTACAGAAACCCAAACACCAACAACTTTATCGACCACCACCACACTGAAGAATAATCTAACCGCACCAGGTAAAGATATATGATGTCTCTTGCTGGTCATTTTCGTTATGTTAAATATAATAATGTTATTTTGCTCAAATGAAATACTAGTACTGTATCGGCTTCTGTGCTAAGATTCGTATTTTTAAAATCTAAAATAATTTGGATAGTATGTTTACTCTAGAAAAATATGGCAAATATAAATTTTGTTTTCTTTCATATCTAAATTTGCTTCGAAATTTTCAGATTCTATGGTTCTTTCGTCTACTAAAGTTTCAACAGACTTCATTATCATTGTCATTGGTAAGTTTGAAGTTTCATTATGAATTTATTTTTATCGCAATTTAAACCATGTGATTTTGAAGTTCTTGCAGTATATTAAATTCATTTAAATACATACGGTATAATTTTTATTTTAGTGGTCCCGGTCCTGCTTTTGATACTCATTTTTGGAATTGCTATTGCAGTTGTTCGCTTCCTTGTAAAGAAAAAGTGAGTTGTGTACTAAAAGTAATTCCATTGATCGCAATTTTGGCTTAATTTATAAATCCTACAAATATTGTTTTCTTTCATTTTACAGAAAAATGAGCGCTCCAATAACGCAACTTCGGTCAATCGTAAATCCAAACTACGTTTCCAAAGACAGCGTTCTCGACGGCTATATAGAGGCACTCGAGAATGATGAAATTTCCCGACAATCCATCGTAGCAGCACATGAGTCAGTAATGCGCATGTCACGGAAATACTCCAGATCTCAGCCTAACTCCGTGTATCAATCTTTAGAAGATGTTGTTAGCTCAGGTACTCTGGAAAGAAAACAGTCGAGTAAAGAAGAGAGTCCGTATGTGGAGGCTACAAACACATACGACGTTTTAAGGCAAAAGAGAGGAAAGAAAGTCGATCCAAATGACTTCAAAACCTACAGTGAAGTGTCCATCATCAGCGAAGGAAACGAAAACTATGATCATTCGAATACTACTAGCCGAGTATTTGAAAACTATGAAAACCAGGAAATATATACGAACACTCCTTCGCTTTTGAAAAATGTCTCCGATGGCCAAACAGCCAATGATGCTAATGTAAGCACAACGAAATTGAACAAAATGAAAAACGAAATGCCAAGTTATGCAACTATCAATAAAAAGAGACATAGTTCATTTGTTAGCCCAAAACCCGTGCTACCGGAATTGACCAGTGCAAGTAACATTCGTTTTTCAACCGGAGAGAAAATTTTTAAGAATTCTAATAAATCAATTGCGGAAAACGAAAATGACCAACCTATATACAGTCAACCTGATAAGACGAGAGGAATGGTGGACGATGTTCTCTCAGTTCTAGACAAATCGGAAAACCCCAACAGCGATGATGAAAACATTGGGGGTTCAAATGAGCAGCCGGTGTATGCAACTGTGCACAAAACTCGTCAAGGTTCCACTAAAGACCCCAAAAAGCCAAAGGTCCCAAACCCAGTAACTAGCGGCAAATTAGGAGGCGAAGTCGATTTGGAGAGCCAGCAGCAGCAAGATAAGGCCATTGCATCCGTCGCTCTGGAGGAAGAAGAGGCCATCTACGAGGAGGCTGATGTTCAGTATGACCAGCTGCGGCGTCAGCGCACGCGCCGCAATAGGAATCTTGGTGTGAAAGTGTCAATTTACAGTGAGATACTCCCAGACACATCAAATGACGAAGGCATATACAGCAACACAGAGAGTGGAAGACGAATGATCAAAAGCGAGCAGGTTATGGAGGCTAGACCACCCCCGTCAGCCGAGGAGCCAGTGATAAAGACTGCTGCTGATTCAGATAGTCCTGCAGAACAAGACACTAACGAAGCAGTGATTGAGAGTTCAAGATTGTAAGCGTGTTTGAGTTCATGGACCTATTTGATTATGATTTGTTTATTAATAAAAGTTTCTTAATACTCCATAGAGGTTAATTGGTTAATTTTATAATCTCTGACGTCAAGATTTGCATGTCTTATAAGTCATGAAACATGCTCAGCATTTGTTTGGACTGAAACAATTTGTCCATTTCTATGATAAACCAACGAAGACCTTTTGAATAATTTCTTTTTATTCTCATGTTATGATTAGAAAAATTATCACCTTTAATTAATTCTTTATGCAATTAGGAGTGATATTCTACATCTCAGAAAGAAATACATGTACATTAACGTCTGGGAATATTGATAGACAGAAATGAAGGGAGAGAAAGAACAAACTTCAATTTGTGATATCCTGCCGCAATATATTAGTCATGGGATATTTGAAATAACACCTACACCAATTGGTATGGATGGGAAAGTGAAATTCAGTATTGACGAAATACGTTTGCATACTCTACTTTTAAATCAATATGTCTTAAGTAATGCCCAACAGCAGATCTGATTCATGAACGCCAGTGCATTTGTATAAAATAACTGAAAGATACAGGCACGGATATTTGAAGAAAGTTTATTTTACAACTTTGGGAAATCAATTTATAATTTAATAAACAAGAGTTTAACTATAACTATTTACTATACATTTTGAAAACATAGATTTAATCTATATATAATTTAAAATTATAGAACACATTTTAATCTTTATCACCGGATTAACACGCATGTCGCACAAACACTGGGTTTGTAAGAGTTGTACACATTTGCCTACGTCACTGACAATAAATGCGATTATGAACAGGATGCGCAGCAGTTATTGCCAAATAATTTTCATAGATCTGAATAACGCACCCATCATTTTGTTTCTTCTAGTATACGGTAACAAAGCAAGATCATTTTTGTACAATAGGAAAATAATATGATTCCGGATGCATTGTCGAACGTCTTTACGCATTGATCCTAATGAATGAATGGTCGATTACGTATAGTCCTACACATGTATGACAAAATCACAACAAACTGATGTACAATGAGGAAATCTATAATCTATATTGTGTATTGGGCATAGCTCCAGATTGGCGGATTATTGTATACAGGGTTATTTTCGCCTCGTGATGTTTTCGATCTTCTTCACTTGCAAACAGTTTCGCCCCGTCTTGAATTCGCCCAGACATGGTTGTCTTTAAATCTAAAGAGAGATAGTTTGAGACGTCGGAATTCGCCCAGTCTTAAATTCGCCCGCTGACGACAAGGGCGAAAGGGGCGAAAATAAAACGGGGGCGAATATTTCCCTGTATACAGTATTATTTGAGTTCTCCCCGGTTGAGCTCTTCGTTGGACTCGTAGCTTGGGTTCAATACGGCACAGGATTGTCGGGTTCTGCGGACTGAAAGGATCTTCAAGTTCTCAGTGTCACTTTTTGAACTTCTAGAAAAAAAGGAAAGAAAAAATAATTGATTAAAATAATTTAATGTTAGATATAAAAAAAAATTAAAATGAATTAAAATTTATTAAATGAAAATTTAAAGTTTATCGTATGAGTTGTATAATTATTATTTTTTCTGTGAAATAAGCAATCATTCTTACTTTGACTTTACGATGCAAATAACGGCAACGATGAACAGTAGGGCACTAACAACGATGATGGCAATGACTGAAAAAAAAAATAAACCAAGGTAAATGATATAGTACATTGAATACATACACGGATTTAAGGTGGAATAACACACCTGGAAAAAGTCACTCAGATTAATAGTAAATTATTTGATCATGAAAGATATAATGATAAATAAACTGTACATATGTCAAATAAGCGAAAATTTTGCAGTTTGTGGATAAAAAATGAATATCTAAAAACTTTAATTCAGTAAGGAGCAATAAAAGCCCCTGCGGGATTCACTCTGGATGTACGGTTCACAAGCCCTACACTTTATCAATTCGGCTATGGAGTAAGTAAGATGTTGACGTCGATAAAATCCTTTTAAGAAAACGAAATGTCGTTTTGATCAGAGGTCAGCCATTTTGTGATGATGTGTTATTCCACCTTAATAAATGTGTATGTAAACCTCTCGATAACATTTCCGAGCAGTCCCCGTAAATTTCGTGAATTAGTCATTTGATTTATTTAATTCTGTTACGTGTCTTAAACAAACCAAGTCCCACTATCAAAAGTATTTAACATCAAATGTTGAAATTTTGCATTAATGAAGTCACACTTTGACAAGTATTTAATCAAATGTTGAAATGTTGGAATATTTTATTAAAGTTGTTTTTTTTTTAAGAATGAAACTGGATGAAAGAGAATATGATTGCAACATACTAGTAACTTATTTAACAACTTTAATACACGATGACAAACATAACTATGTATATTATAGTAACCAATGTAACATTAAAAGTACAATAATTAGTCAAAGCTTCGACTACTCACTGATAGGTAGGCTGGCAGACGTGGTATTGTCTTTCGTTCCAGGTCCACCCTCTGAAATTAGAGTAGATGCCAAGTAAGCTTTATTGGTCATGGAAATGAATGCTTTGAATTCAAATATCTCGCTGGATGATTGATTTGTTATGTCCCATTTCAAATGTTACATACAGAGCTTAAGGTATTGACTCAGAGTTTATCTAACACGGTGTCGTTCTAACTTCTTGGCGACGTAACAGTACATTTATAAGTACATAGAAACCTACATTTTGCAGTGGAATTTAGGGGTATTTAACATTATGAATCTCTCGGTCACAATATCATTGGGGTAATTGATTTTATAAAAACTGTGAACATAATTATGAAAATATTTTATATGGAGGTAAAAGCTATAGATATTGTCATTCAAAAGTTTAATGTTTTTTGTGGAATCGTTAAATTCGTGATGGCTTAATTTTCGTGGATGTACTTCTCACTCACGAGTTAAAATCTTCAGCTAACTACAGTCTTTGTTCTACGATATATAGGTATATGTAAATCTACGAAATTACATCTCAATTAATTTTTTTTAAATAGTATACCAAAATTAACCCCCCGCGAATTTAAATGATTTAACAGTTAATTGAGTTGAACTGTCAATAATCATGACGTTATACATGTACTTTCGTACCTCCTGGTGTTGAGGATGTGGGCGGGGCTTGAGTTGTGGACGTGGTTGGTCGGTTGGTCATGGTGGTAGTGGTCGGGGTGGTGGTGGTTGCTATAGAAAACAAAGATACAAAGATAAAAAGGAACTTAAAAATACCGCAATGAAGAGGAAGTTCAACACAATGCAATTGAAAGGATCTTGAACACATAACAAAACGGAAACTTAAACATATTGCAATATAAAGGGTCTTGAACACATTATAGAAAAGGAACTTGAAAACATTGCAAGATAAAAGGGCATCAAGAGGCACAGGGGCCACATCGCTCACCTGAACCACAATGGCCATAACAGATCAGAAAAGCTGTAGACCGTCTTTAGAGTTTCAAATACAGAATATATACACAACTTAAATAGTAGAGTATATCTTGTTAATAAAGATTTTCAAATTTATCTCCACATACTCTTAAGTTTAACATTTAGCTTCTGTTGATGTTTCAGATTTTGAGAAGATTTTCAAAAGTTTTTTCTCTATTTATTTCAATGTAGAAATTGCCCCCCCCCCCAAATGTGGCCCAACCCTCCTCCCGGGGATAATGATTTAAACAAACTTGCATCTACACTACATGAAGATGTTACCACATAAGTTACAGATTTACTGGCCAAATTGTTTTTGATAAGAAGATTTTTAAGACTTTTCTCTATATATTCCTATATTAAAAAATTGACACCCCTCCCATTGTGGCCCTATCTTACCCCCGGGACTATGATTTGAACAAACTTGAATCTGCACTATCTGAGGATGCTTTCACACAAGTTTAAGCTTTTCTGACCAAGTGGATTTTAACAAGATTTTTAAAGATTTTTTTTTCTAAATATTTCTATGTAAAATTCGACCTCCCATTGTGGCCCAACCCTACACACAAGAATCATGATTTGAACAAACTTAAATCTACACTACCTGAGAATGCTTTCACAAAAGTTTTAATTCTTCTGGCAAAATGTTTTTTGAGAGAAAAGTTTTGAAAAATACCAACAAATTTTCACTGATTCAAAATTATTTCCCCTATAAAGAAAGCCTGCATGTCCCATTTAATTATTCAAATTAAATACTTAATTCATTTTAACAAACTTGAATCCCTTCACCCAATAATGTTTTGTGCCAAGTTTGGTTGAAATTGCCCCAGCGGTTCTGGAGAAGATGAAAATCTGAAAAGTTTACAACGACAATAACAACAATGATCAAAAGACCTCACTTGACCCTTCGGCTCAGGTGAGCTAAAAATGGAACGCCAAAATAAAGGGGGCTTGAACAAATTGTATAATTAAGACACTTAAACTATTGCAATATTAGGAATTTGGACATAAAAAGAATAAACTTTGACGTGTAAAACAAAATAAGTAAAACAAAAGAGCTAGTTGCTTACGTATGTCAGTAATATTGAAATTCATGTTGAAACCCATTGTGTTATTGCCGGAGGCAGAGACGTAAGTAATTCTGATTTCCCTGGCTTGAACTGTGACGTTAAAAGGAGCTCTGTTCCCACAGAGCATGGTTTCCTTCATCATCTGACTTCCCTCCATGGTCGCTACTTCTATGTCTCCGCTGTGGGGATCAGTTATCTGGTAAAATATAGTAGATAAAAAGCTTAAAAATGCATATTTAAAATATACATCCGACATCAGCGAGCAATCAAGTTCTCTACTGTCATTCGATCATACCAATCATTGGCTTAAATTTTCAATGAATGACTTAATACATTTATTTTGAATGCTTGCATGACATGCATTTTTAATTATACATAGCATTTAAATAGAATTGGAAAACCAAGTGAGTCGTGTGCGCGTGTATAGATAGAAAAGGCGGAAAAGGATATAGACATAAAAATAAAGAAATATATTAAATATGCATTACTTTGACATAGTTGTCACACATTCCGTTGACTTTAGAGGGAAGATCGAATTTTGTGAAGACTATGTCAAACGTTCTGTGGTAGGACTGTCGGAGGGAGTAGATACAGGTGATATTTTCGTACGTGATCGCCGGATAGCCAGGGGAACGGAGAACGCCAGAATCCTCCATAATGGTAGTGTTACAGACTACAGACAGAAACACAGACATCCTTATCTACCGAACTCCCCAAAAACTTTTTTTTTATAGAATGAATTCTCAAGTAAAATCTTGTTTTGGAAAAGTTTGGAAAAGGTTAATAAAAAAGATATCCAATTAACTTCGGACTCTCTTACGTTTATTAACAATTCAAGCAATTTTGTGATTAATGTTATCTTTATTTAACTTTTTGCAAGTCGTTTACAGGTATATTTTACCATTGCTTCTTTTCTTTGTGATTTCTGCAAATTATTTTTAAGTAGTCTTTTTTTTCCATATTCATTATCTTTATCCAATGGTGTTGGGTTATTTACCGTCATACTGAGCCTGAAATCCTGCACCAGATAGAAAAAAATCCGACTTGAATCTAAAGCTAGTCGATCCGTAGAAAATATACGTCTTTGGATTCTGTTCCCCGCATATTGTCTCAGTTCCTATCTGTTGGCAAGCACAAGTTACAGAGACAGTTATCTGTTATTCTAAGTAAGTAAAACGAAGGAAATGGCCTTTTGTGAAATGTAACTTGTTTACTGTTGTTCTAATCATTTAATATTCACCTCGTCACCCCCATATAAAATTTAAATTCTATATTCACAAAAAAAAAAAACCCAAAAAACAAGTGTTAGTTATACCTGATTAAAAAAAAATCATAGATAGATATTGGTGTTTACCTGTAAATAATCCAGGCATGTGCCATTGACGGGTTCTTGGACTTCGAAATTGAGTATACTTAACAAGATGGGTTCGTTCTGGGGTCTGGTAATTGTGTAGTTGATGTCTAGATTGTGTGCGTACATCCCTTGATACTGGGGAGGTGTTATTAATCCATTGTAATCCGTGAACATAGTATTCCTTTCTGTTAGTTATAATTATAACAGCAAATTTATAGGTTAATACAATTACAACATAATTAAGGTGGCATGGGACATCTGTCGATATTAATGTGGATAAAATTATATTATAATCATAATACTTTCACCGGTTAAGAATTTTCGAATTTCACAAAATTTGCTCAAAAACTAGGTTTTAAATTTTGTTTGGAAAGGTATAAATTATAAAATCCCTATCGAGATTCAAACTTATGACATATTAATCCGTTGATAACGCTCTAACCCAATGCGCTGCGCTGTTAAGCAAATGATTTGGAAAAGAACCAATATTTTAACTTATACTTGATTTTATTCTTTATTTCAATAGGAAGTACGTCACAATAGGAGGTGTCTCATATCACCTTAATGGATATCTAGTATTTTATTCTGAATGAAATCAATCAGTTTATATAATTTCAAACTCTTGTAACTTATTCATGCGTTTCAACCTCACAAAATAAACGTAATATGCTAATTTTTTACGTTTGCTGCTTGTCAAATATAATGTAAAATATGAACAATGAAAATTTACATTTAAGTTAAGGTCAGACGACACGTTCCTCAGTTTTATAAAACTTTTTCCAGGAATTTGTTGTTGATTTTCTTCTACTTTGACAAGCTTTCTTGCAAAAAATTAGGGTATCTTACCAGGCATTTGTGCAAGATACTAGATCGATAATCTTATTTAAATACACTTGAATTGCTGATATAAAACTTTTTGGCGTGTATATATATATATATATATATATATATATATATATATATATATATATATATATATATATATATATATATATATATATAAATTTTAATCATTTTAAAAACGATAATGAATAATAATAATTTTATTTGATATATTATCAGGTCGTTGAAATTATTTTTCGAGGAACGTGGCGTCTGACCTTAAGGCAAACAAAAAAAAATCGATAGAAAATATTAATGATAATTTGTCATTATTGAACTGTCTGTAATAATTTCAAACCTATTGTTTCGTATTCTGCCACGAACCCCCGCCGATTTATTGCTAAATTAGACTTGAACAGTAGAGTTATGCTGTTGTTAATCGATAGAATGCTAAACGGGTTCCTCTGCCCACAGTAAGACTCCAGGCGGCCAGAGGAATCATATATCTGTATAAAAGAATTGATAAACAAAATATTAAAAAAAGATGAAAAAGGTCGCACTACTTTCCAAGAAATCACATTGAGCACGGTTTTTTTTTCTAGTATATTATGAAAAAAAAAATATCTAAAAAAGTTAAAGAAAAATTAAAAATTAGTTTAAAAATCTATGTTTTCGCGTGTTTTTGGACAACATTCGTTATAGAGATTGCGTTTATGCGCTTAATACAACTATATTTATATAGCTATTATATCAAAGACATCTATATCATTATGAATGTACCTCCAGTAGATCAGCGCAGTTTTGTCCCGGCATGCTGACCGCGTCTTGCACAACCTCTGGTTCCAAATCAAAGACCGAGAACTTTAGGAACACTTGTTTGAATGCAGGTAACGTGATGATGTAAGTAATGTTGGCATTGGATGGGTACAGCCCGCCAAAGCTAGGAGAACTTATCATTCCAGTCGGGTCCGCATAACGCATTGTGTTTTCTAAAAGTATCGTAAAATATCATTGTTTTCAATCATGCGCGGATCTAGAGGGGGGGGGGGGGGGGTCGGGGGGGGGGGTCCCGACCCCCCCTGGAAAATGAAAATTTATTAAATTTACATAGTAAAATTATCGAAAATATGCCTCGGACCCCCCCCCCCCCCTGGCAAACACAATTATCCTTCGGACCCCCCCTGGAAAAATTTTCTGGATCCGCGCATGTCAATCCAGTCCAAAGTTTATGTTACAGGTCAAATTGTGATGTGTTGATCTTGTAATCAAGTTGGGAATCACTGTTTCACCTTTGATATGATGTTAAATAGTTTTTTAGTGTACCTATAGCATCCCAAGAAGCGGTAAACCCTTGTGACGTTATGGTGTTGTCAGAGGAGAACCTGACCCACATGGTGTTTTGTGACGTCATCACGCTGAACCTGTCCATCTCCCCGCAATACTTTCCTAAATCTGTTCCCATCGCTGTCTCCTTCAGCTGAATATCACCATTATTTACATTAATATTATCTAATTAATGATAATATTGAAGTATTACGAGATACATTTCTGGTGCGTAGTTTTTAACTATATCGAAATTGTAAGGGAAGGTAAAATTTTAAAACATGGCATATTTGCATATTATCTGTTGCGTTTTTTGTTCTTACACAGTTCAACTTAGTGAAGCATTCTATAGATGTTTTAGTCGTATTCTCCTTATTTAATAATTAGTGTATCGTTCTCACCTCTAGAAAATCAGAACAAGCAGTGTTCTCTACTTTGTTTTGCAGAATCAGCCTGTCCACCTTCAAGAAGATGGTGTACATGGCAGGAACTGTGATGTGGTACACACAGTCGGCGTTGTTGGGATACATGTTGTTTACGTCAGCCGGAGACACTATTGTGCCATTCATCGTTGTATAGTTCCCTCCGCATTCTAAAGATAAATCATTGAGTCAACTTAACTATGAACATTGAACTTTTAATGCAGGTACCACTAAATGTTACCGTTTTATCCATTTGCAGTCTCTTATTATATAAAAATGTCATACGGTAAGACAACCCTCCAATATGTATCTGTTTAGAGTCTAGCGTGTAAAATGCCACACGACAATCTTCTGACTAAATAAATGAAGACTTTCGGTTTCCTTTTCTAACGGATTATTTTGTTTTCACTACAGAGTTGAGTTCCTGTTTGTTATAAAGATTCTGGAGTCTTACTGGGTATGGAGGTGTAGTTGGCCCTGAATCCAGTTAAACCCCCTTCCTCGTTGTTGGCATCCGTCACAAACACCACGGTGAGGGCCTCCCCCGATGACATGACAGAGAACGACCGACGGTTCTCCCCACAGTATGTCCCAATAACTGGGCTGGAGGGGTCAGGCCCATCTAGTACCTATTTTTTTTAAAGATATATTATTCTAAATTAAGTGAGATGTTAGCTGCAGGTCTGAAGCTTTCTGTAGTTCCCGGTCTGAAAAAAATTGCCGATTTTTTCAGACTGGGAGCTACAGACCTGCAGCTAGTGACATGTCTATAATTATGCGATTGCGATTCATTATACTCCAAAAGAAATAGAACATTTATCAAATTCATAAATGGAAATTATGATTAATATTGTTGTTTGTTTGTTTGTTTGTTTGTTTGTTTGGGGGTTTTTTGTGTTTTTTTTTGGGGGGGGGGGGGCGGGGGTGTTGTTGTTTTTGGGGGGTTTTTGTGTGTGTGTGTGTTTTGGTTTTTTTTTAACTCGATTAATATAAATTTTAATTTTCCCTTTCCTCTCAACAAATGTTCCTTACCTGAATATAATCACAATTACAAAACTCGCAATCTTCCAACACGACGTCACTGAATGTGAGAATAACCTGCTCCATCGCTGATGCCCGGATGGTCCATGAACAGTTCAGATTACTGCCGTAGTTCACGGGATAGCCTTCACTTTGTATCATACCATTTCCCGCCATCAGCTGGTTCCCATGGCAATCACCTATTAAATTTGTATCATAATGTTTTATTTTGTTTCAGTAGTATTAAAAACACCCTATATGGCTTGGGGGGGGGGGCTCTTATTTTTTTTTTAACTTAAAGACATCTATTCAGAGAGAAAATAAAATTTTCTATTTTTATGAGACATTAACCTACAGTGAAATGATAATGTTGCATAATTTTTTTTTTATTCGGAGGCTTGTTTTAAGAATATGAAATCGTTCCTTATTTATTTATCTGCATTATTTAACAAGTTAGGCAACACAACTAATTTTTTTTTATTCAGCATAATTCATTTCAAAATTAATATTATTAGACACGAAGCAACCGGGATCACCACTCTTTGTAAGCTTTTTTTTTTTAAATAATCGCTTATAGCAACGTAGCATCGTTTTTTAAGTGGGGGGAGGGCAGGCAGAGTCATCCAAAAATCTTGACAAGCAAAAAAGAAAAACGAATAAGGTTACTTTCCAAAATCCTAATCCGTTGGGGGGGGGGGGGTGTTGGTTTACCTATAACTTAAATTTCACTGTTCATTTCCTTATTTTCAATTCAATATTTTACATGGTCCCATGAAAGTGCCCCCCCCCCCCCCCGATGATACGTGCCTGGCTTAAATATATTATATAGAAAGTTTTAAGCGAATTGCCCCACCAACTTTTTACAATTTTCATTAAATGTTGATATAAATATAAAATTTTAAGATACTAGGCCATCCTCGCCACCCCAATCATGGATTAGGAGTTGAGAATCTGAGGAATTAGGAATTTGAGAATCTGAGGTTTTGTCAAGTAAGTGTTTTTCGCCCCCCCCCCCCCCTCTAACTTGAAACCATGCCAAATATCATCTCTTACCTTTTACAAGAAGCGGACATACAGAAGCCAAAAGGAAAAAAACGAGCATTTTTCTTTTCCAGATGAAGACAAATATTGAATTGTTGTTGCTCTCTGCAAAGTCCGGTTGTCAGTTTTTGTTAGTCACGTGACTGGTCAGTAGGAAGTTATAATCAACTCACCATCCGTAAAGTTATGCAAACTTTTTCTATCTTTATTTTGTCGTGAAATATATTAGCTAACATATTTTCTTCATTAGACAGGCTCTTCCTATAAAACAAAATAGATACAATGAAAGCGAAACATCTATGTTTCATTAATGCATTTTATTTCAATAATTTAATAATAACAATAGATACACTTGGTTTCGTTACTTGTTTGTGTCTGACGTACATGTACTTGTAGGGTGAAGATTTCCTTGTTATTTTCTGCGTCAGTGTTTATAAAAGATTATTCTTTATTGTGTAACGATTTGGGGTTAAGATCCTAGACACATATGCAATGTGTTGGAGGACACATCATTTCTTGTTTTTGGATCAGATATCAAGTTACATTTTTTAAAAACCATTCTCAAATTGTTAATCTAATAAACTTATGTTTATCTTTGACAGTTTTTGCATTATGTTATTTAGCTTTAAAATTTTTCCTCAATATAATTTCTCTCTCTCTCTCTCTCTCTCTCTCTCTCTCTCTCTCTCTCTCTCTCTCTCTCTCTCTCTCTCTCTCTCTCTCTCTCTCTCTCTCTCTCTCTGGGAAGTGACATCAATTGGACATCAAATTAAAATTTAGGTATTGATTTTGATTTATGAATTAATCTATCTTTAGATGTGAGGATAAATACATTAGATTAATTCATTATCTTCATTTACTTTGTATTGGAATTCATTTCACAAAGAGATGACACACACAGGGCATTTAATCTATTATTTTCCTATATTGGGATTGAAACAAAAACGCAAGCATCATATAAATCAAAATATTAAATACCTTAATTTTAATTTGATGTCCAATTGATGTCACTTCCCTCTTGTTGATGTACCTTCTCTTCTTCTCATTAATCAATCTCATTTGTAACCTGTCTCTGTTCTTTTTTCTTAACCCTATTTTACCAATACAATTTCATTTCGCTCTCTGTCTTTCTGTCTGTCTCCTTCTTTCTGTCTGTCTGTATGTATCACTGTCTGTCTGTCTGTATGTCTCCTCTCTCTCTCTCTCTCTCTCTCTCTCTCTCTCTCTCTCTCTCTCTGTCTCTCTCTCTCACAAAGGAAAAAGGCAATAAAGTTATCAAGTTAATGTGCCTGTAGGCCTTCTATAAAAAAAATTATAATAATAATTCGGAAAAAATATTTCTGACCCAAAAATGCAACTCAATTCGAATATTAGTCTCGCCTCAACGTTTCACAAACGTTTCACATTGTTTGATAATATGCAAATTTTCAAAACAATATAAACATACTATGTTGACGATTATAAGTAGGAATAATTTTAAATTGTTGTGAAGTTATTAAATTCTTGTTGATCGTAAATCATGTATACGGTATTTTCAGATCTGTTGATTGGCATTACCAAACACGGCAAACAACATTCAGATCAAAGTTACTGCTTACTACATGCTTCCACACAATATACAGACCTATATACAACTTCACACAAATAAAGATGATGTATACAATTTTGATAGGCAACCAAAATTTGAATGTCATTCGTTGAGTTACTTTGCTATGTAAACAAAGCTTTTATTTTGAATATTGAAGTGAAAATTCCAGTTTTAGACATAAAATGAATGTGTTAAACGTTAGGAACTTTTTAATTATGCTAAAAATGAATAAAAAGATTTAGACAAAACAGTTTAAAAAAGATTTTTACTAGTATATTGAACCTATTTAAACCAAAAAAGGGCACAAGCCTTGTTTACATGACAAAAAATTGTGAGCCTTGTATCTTACTTACAACTCTATACGGCTGCATGACTCAAACATTTCATTTGATCATCAGAAATGCATTCCTTCCTAAAGTATTGCAAATAATAGAAGTTGAATCTTATAGCTTTTAGTGCATGTAGGGATAAATCTTCCTCTGTCCAATATTACTCATGTTTATTTGAACATATCTGAACATGAATCTATTCGAAATTTTGCTGATTTCTTAAAGTTAGTTTTTGCTCCTCATTTAAATACTATTTAAGTAATAAAAAAAACCAAATTAGGTCGATCTTGAATTATAAGCAAGCAACACCATATATAGAATATCCTCAACTAAAGAGTGTTAATTGGAATATAACATATAACTGCTGCCTATAAAAGATTTTATTATTGAAACGCTATTAATATTGTTTTCCTTTACTTTATTAATTTGATTTTTCATTTTATTTAAAGCTGTCGTGCGATGCAAAAAGTAATTTGTTTGCCATTTCGCTCCTCTGTAACTGTATATATCTAGTTGTATCAAATATACGAACGGGAGAAAAATATAGAAGTTTTATCTGTTTTGTAAATAATTGTTGTATCAGTCAATGCCGGTGTTTTTGTGGAATACTAGTATAATATGCATGTGCGGATCCAGAATTGTTTTCCAGTGCGGGGTCCGAGTGATATTTATGCTTGCCAGGGGGTGGGGATCCAAGGTATATTTTCGCTAATTCTACTATATAAATAGAAGAAATTGTAATTGTCCGGGGGAGATCCGCCCCCCCCCCCCGACTCCCCCTTCTAGATCCGCGCATGATATGTATCAATAATTAATACAAGATTTTTATTTATTGCCATTGTCAATGGGCAATAATTATTTTATCTTCGCATTGCGTAACTAATACCATACTGACTTTTAATTATAAAATGTACTCATTATTCACGATTGAAGAATGACACATTCTTAATCTGCAAACAATGGTTGATTAAGCATAAAGGGGCTTAAATATAAAATTTCCTAGAACCCAAAGTCATATTTTTAATCTGTTTGCTGGAATACAATCCCCATCTATAATAATTTCTTAAAATTAAACTTCGGTTAGTATTATTTTTGTAAATACTTTATATAATGAAATGTTCCTTGATAATAAAAGTGAATTTATTAAAATTACGTTGTAAAGATACGGCTTTTATTAAAAATGATTAATGGTATAAGAGATAAAGGCATTTATTTTTTATGTTCAATTCATAAAAACCTTAATCATTCTGCATTTGTTTTACAAGTTTAGATGAATATGAATATAAATTTAAGTAATACTAGATGATACCCGCGCAAGCGCGGGAATTAACACTTTACTCATATAATGCTTAATATGTTGAACCATATTTTTGTTCATTTTTGTATATACTTTGTCCGATTTTTTCCTTATCTTATTCTTTAAATTTGAAATAAAAAACAAACTGCATTGTTGGATATTTAGAGGAGCGGGCAGGGATGAAAAATCTAAACTGAAATGGATAATATATACATGTACGTGGCCTTAATCCTTAATTGTTGCAGCTGACTGAATAAAATAAACTTTTTTATTGTATTTATTTCAAATCAGTAAATGGGTATTTAGTGTATCTCTCTCTTAATTTGGTTCTCTTGGTCAATTTTCAATATAATTTGTATTACTCTCCCAAATAAGAATTTCGGATAAAAGACTGTTTTGAAAAACAATCTGGAGGTGGTGGGGGAGGGCATCCTCATTAAATTTATAGATGTAGAATACAAAAATCTGTTCATTAATGTTTACAAATTAATGTCTAAGGTTTACAACCAATCTGCCGTGGTATGAAGTTTGAAATTAAAACACGCTAGGTTGTGCATTATTATCAATTTGCATGCATATTTTATACCAAAGTTGTCAGATGCAAAGTTTCTGGCCGATGGTTAACTCGCCCTACACTTTCCGTCATGTCAATTAGTCAACCCGTTTCTGGCCACCCCGATCTGAAACGTTCTTTCCATTAATACTAAAATTGCATTAATTGTTCTGTTTTATTTATTAACTTTTTGTATTAAACCAAGTCCGATCCAATGTATCTGCCTGCGATGCATGATGAATTCGTCCTACACTTTTCGTTAATTAGTTAATCCGCGTTCTTGGTTACCCCGTTCTGGAAAGTTCTCAAGCGAATGTGTATCAAAACTAAAATCGCACGCTAAAGAAACGAATTGACTCATTTTATTTATTCAACATTTGTCAAATCTTAACTTGTATGTATTCTCTAAATAGGCTCACCGTAAATATATTCACTCTTTACGTAATCATTCAATATTATTTCATTGCAAGTATATATTTTGATGCAAACTATCCCTGACTTGGATCCGCCAAAGCGTGTCCACCACCTTACTCTCATTTTTGCTATTTCGGGCTTGTTTATCGAAAATGAAAGTAGGTTTTTTATTAATTTCACAATAATAACTTATAAGTTAAAATTCAATTATACCTTACGGACATCATCACGCATGTGTTGAAATACCAAAGGTGTAAGCAAGTACTCTGGTGCAGGCATTTTGTAGTTTATTTGCAAAATGCCTTAATTTATAAGTATAGATTTGAAATAAAAAAAACTGATTAATAAATCGTCATTTCCGGAAATATTCTTTATTGGTGGTGTACTTGTTACACACTTGTCGTAAATCCACTAAAAAGATAAAATCAGAGTCGTGTATAAAATCATTTTTATAATTTTTCAAATTAATGGCAACAAAAATTGATAAGAATTGTATGTATACAGGTCCTAACTGTACAAGATATAGTATATCCGTAGCGTTAAGTTTGTCGGCGAGATCCAGTAGAAATATCACAAAATTACCCATTTATAGCATTTATACTGCGATGTTCCTTTAGTTCTTGTGCCAATAAACAAGAAGCGATAGAATGTCATCTATTTATAATGTTTCCCAGTTTGGGACTGGATTTGGGGCTATTTTTTGGGCTGTTTTTCTGTGACTTTGGAACATCGTAGACGCCTGACAGAGCTGTGGGGATCAGTGGGGGCCTATCGTACATCGTCTGCCCGGGGAAGGCCCGCTCGTTAGACGGTGGGGGTACGTCGTACATCATCTGACTACTAGCAGCAGAGTTAACGTTGCTCCTGGGAGCGTCGTAGTCATTGAGCGGCGTATTACTTCCCGGGACATCGTATGTTTCTTGAGTCTCGTTATGGTTTTGAGAAGAAGATGAAGGCGGTACGTCGTACGTTTCTTCGGCCTCTGACGTTTGTGACGTGTGTGATGGCGGCACGTCGTACGTTTCCTGTGGATCTAAATTCTTCTTATGACTTCGTGGCACATCGTAGGGAATCTCGGGTTCCTTTTTTCTCCTCAAACTAACTTGTTGATATGGAATTAGTTTGATTCCCTTTGTCTGGTTCTCGTTTGGAATCGAGTTCTTGGGTCTCGGTTGATTCAAGTGGTCATACTCTCCCTCTGTCAGGGGCATGTACACATTGTCGCTCGGTAGGTGACGAGGGAGCGTGGAGGATTTACTAGCCTGGTCACTGCTCTTCTTTTTGTTACCAGCCTTATTTACAGTCGAGTAGCCATACTTCCCTCCTCGTTTAACGCCAGTTGTTTGTTTTGGCTCGTCTGTTACCGCGAACGCTTGCGTCTCAGCGTAATGCCCCGTGCCCCCCGCCTCTGCGTAATGTTGTGACGCATCGTCTGCCATGCGCACGTTTTTCGTCAATGGCGTCTCGGCCTCGGCGTAGAGGGCCGACAGCACGGGCTGCGAGCTCGATTCCACTGTAGTGTTCTTCTGTTTGTTTCTGGAATTTCTCGGATTGTTCTTTCTCTCCGATGGCCTCGGTCGACGCATTGGCGCTCTTTTAGAAAAGCTGTTTTAAGATAACATATAATTAGTTAATGTACATGTACTTGCAAAATTCTGGGGAAAAAAAGAATGGCAGTTGGGGTTATTTGAGGAGAAACAGTTTCATATTTTCAATAATGATGATCAGGTAATTATATGCAGTGAACTACTAGTTTACCGATTTTGTACACTGTTACTGGGGCTATTTGTATCAACATTACAGAATTTTCATAATGATATAAAAATTGTCTGTATATTCATCTTTGATACACATGGGTTATACCCGTTTCCTAATCCTTATTGAACATATTCAATAAAAAAGTATGTTTTAATCACTCTTTCTTAACAAGTATATACTGATTTCATCAGACATGATTGGAAACTGTTTAGCACTTGTTGTTTGGCATGAAGATACTGACCTGAGTTTGACCACCATTATAGCGAGTGCTGTGACGACTATAATCAGGAGGCCTAACACTCCTATCAAAGCCATGGACATCACGCTCAGTCCATTGTCTATATAGGGTAAAACAGAAAAACAGGAGCTAGTATCAATTTACAGAACTTGGCTTATATAAATATAATTCCTATTTAATTAATATTCAATGCATGTACGTATTACTCAAAACAAAAACTATCAATGTGTATCATAGTTCGGAAATTTTAATAATTAAAAAAAAAATCGCTACATACCCTGTGTAGTGCAATCGCATGTTTGGGATACAGCTGTAAAGAGATAGAGAATGACCGATTTAGAAATGGTGCAATTTAATTTTTTTCTAAAGATAAAATTACTGGAACAGTAACATTTATGATATTTAAATTAAAAATCAAGAATAAAATAAATACCTTCAGATGTACATGTACATGACAAAATCACAGTATATAAAATTAGAACGGAATTCATAATCTACACAAAATATCAAATCGACGGTAAATTGATTGGAGGCAATTCCATCGGAAGTTGTAAGGTTGTGTGATTGCAGAAGGGAGGATATCCTAGTATAGCGGATCTGTTGTAACCTTCAAATCAAACGTCACCTCGTGTTGGCTGTTGAAAAAGGTGGCGGATCTTAATCATATTATAGTCATAGAAAACTAGGTTTTTTGATTTGAACATATTTTTATTGTACAGATTGGGCACAAGTTCCATAACTTAGACCGCCCTCTCCCAATACAAGAAAACTAGGTCAAATTGTACATTGTAAATTTAGCAAAATATCTGGAAAAAAGGCAATTTAAATATTTTTTAAACACAAATAATTTAATTCTGGTTGTGATGCTCTATTTGATTGGCTGAATAAATAGTTTAACGTATAAAGAATGTTGTCTGACTTACGTCAAAAACGTATCAATCCGATTGACGTTATGAAAAGATTATGTACAATTTTCTGGTTTTTAAAAAAAAGACAATTGTCTTACTTTTCTAGACTCAATAAACAGGCACATGCCATTAAAAAATAGTTATTTTTATGATATGATTATCCTCTGTGCTATATAACAAAAAATCACCATCATCATCATCATCAGTACAGGGAATTCATTTGTCTTATTATAAAAAGAAATATCTTTTCTTTTAAATTTCACGTCATATATGACTAAAAAACAGAAATTTGAATTATAAGGAGAGCTCTACCAAATTTATACTCATATAAACTGTGTTGTAACAGTTAACGGTTTTTGTTTTGTTTTTTGTTTTTCTTTATATAGAAACCGCCGGCAACTGACATTATCCAGTTAATTATTTACGTATATTCTCTACATTGGAGGCATGAAAAATAAAGTTCAATTATTTCAAATGTTAAAATACTTTCAAATTTGGACATAAATCTGCTCTCAGTTTATGATCATGAAATATAACCAGAAACTATTAATATTGTAACGTTAACGTTATATATTGATATAGAGTAGATTGAGATAAGGCAGTGTCCGTTCCTGGTCAAGACCACGTTAAAGTATACAGGGCGGTGTCCAGTAGTGTCTAAATTAACATATACATAGAGTTTATGATAATTTGTTAATAAGTAACTCTATATTTATTTCACACATATTTTAAATCAAATGCGCATTTGGTGCAAGAGCCCTGCTCGGTACCTCATCATAGAACAACCAATCAAAATTCGTGTTACTTATTCACTAGATCCTATCCATTGCGAGCGCGAATAAGTCTTTATTTTTGCATGAAAGTAAGATTTATAGCTCAAAACTATTTCTTGTAAAATCCACACATTTAAAATATTTTTTATAAAGATTATAAACTGCTGTTTTGCATAAGCGCAAAATACTTTCCCTTTTGGTACCCCACTACCTGTAATAAATATTCATAGTTTACAGAAATATATCGGCAGCCATTTTGATGGAAGACATTTGCAATTATCTTGAAATAGAATTAGAAGGAACAAAATAATCAACATTACCAACACAATGTGAAGGTATGTATAATTGTTAGGAAACCAAAGTGTTAACAAGTAGATTATTAAAAATGAAAACTAGATTTTTAAAATTTTTAACTTAAAAATTATATGTAAAATTTTAACGACGAAAATATGGAAAAGTGAAAGAAAATCGATCAATTTTAAGTATGATTTTAGAAATATAAATAGTCTGAAATAGATTATTTTCATACGATTCATAGTTTATATCATTATATAGCTATAAATCTATGTATTTTGAATTTATTTACTAAATATTTCACTGTATTATTGCTTCCGGTAGCAATGTTTACATTGTCATGTAGAACGTATAAAAGCTGTTTCATAAATCATATCATAAAATATTGTGTAAATTCATACATTTACTTAGTTTATAAATTTTTAACATTGGTGGAATACTTGTGATAGTTTATTATTTGATACACACCATACAATTCGTGGTAGTTTCTACATTCTGGTTTATTTCGGAACAGAGGAAATTCTGGAAGGAAGTTGCATCGTAGTATTTCACATTCTCTTTATATTAATGTTTCCCTTTGTATACTAAATATTTGCAGAAAATCATAACTTTTGATTCATTACATTCAATGTACTAAGTGATGTCCATTATACTTTGTTGTTCATTGTAAATTTGGCTGACAGCTGAAACCAAAATTATTTATTACATTTGAATTTAACTTGGTCATTGGAGCTAAATTAGAAAACCAATATTACATTTAAAATGATACTTGTACTGGCCTTTGGTCAGTTTCTACTAAGTTCTAGTTCTCGTAACCACATGATTTAATGTGTTGATATTATGACTTCAATGCTATGGCAAGCAAAGGTACTTTGCAAGAATTAGTCTTAGACAAGTAATGCCATTTTAAAAGAAAATGTATTGATTTGGTACTAAGAAAATAAAAAATACTTTTTTTTAATTCATTGTGTTTTTCTTGCAGAGTTCACAGAAAGTTTCAACTCCCTCCGTTTTGGAGATAATGTATGAAGGCAAAAACATTCACTATACATCTGGAGCTGATCACAAACCCTTATGTTCATTTAGTGCCAAAGTATGTAATCAGCACCGCCTCAATGGATATGGCTTCTGTGTACGCCACATTTTGGAGGACCCCACAGCACCATTCAGGCGATGTGCATATGTGGCCAAGTCCAGTAAACAAATGTGTACCCAGGCAATCCCTCTGCATGAAAAACGAGAGTAGGTGTTCTTTAATAAATGCTTTTCAAACAAACCATAGAAAAAGGTTGACTTTAATTTTGGAAAAAAGATGTTTTATCATGGTCAATTAAATAATTATAATACTATATTTGTGCTTAAGTGTAAAGATTTAAAGTAGTTTTTATTCATACCCAGTTGATGATTTGTTCTTCTTAATTGATTTCTCCCCCAATCATTGTATACATGGTATATGTAGTTATTAGATAGTATATATATATATATTTTATTTACCAACAGATATTGCAACAATCACATGCAAGTCTTGGGAATGCTACCAAAGAAAGAAAAGAAACAAAAGCCCCCAAAACAACCCACAGTGCAGCAGATGCCCATGCTCCCAAGAGAAAAGTTACCTTTCAAGGATAGAGTGTCCAGATTCAACTCGAGCAAAATCAACTGTGCCCCTCCTGGAAATGATCTCAGAAGATTAAGTAAAGTTTTAAAAAGTGATGTATTTAATGCAGAGACAGAGGATGTAGATGATCCGTATGCTTTTCCTGATCCCGGTGGTGAGGAGAAAACCAAAACAACAGTGAATACTATTCTGCCCTCATCTAGTCCCTATCATGAGGCCCCTCTCTCAGTCGGATCTCAGGGTTCACATGGTTCAAAGTCCCCGGGAGATGGGGGAATGGGTGTGTCCTCCATTGCCAAACTCTACCCAGAGCTTGCTGAAAAACTGGAAAAAATTAAACCCAAGTTTGATACTGGAAACAAAAGCAAAGAGAAGGGGAAGGCCAAAAGCTCTCGAACAATGAACAGACTACAAACCAAAATTGCTCAGAACAGAATCAAAGACAAGTTAAAACGAAACCAAGAATCAAATTCTCAGTCACAATCTCCGTGTTACAACTTTAATAGTTCATCCTCATTAAGTGCTGTTAACCATTATAACTTCATTGACAGAACAGTGCCAAGTAGCTCCACTGAAACATCACCTTGTCAGCAAACACCAGGAATTCTAAATTCTATTAGTCATAAAAGAAATTCTCTTCCTGTATATATAATGCCACAGAGTGTGAATGGTCTCCCGGAATCAACAACAAATTTCAATCTTCCAGGCCAAGGATTTCTTCCTCAAGGAATCCCCCATGGAATGCCATTGGAATTACTACCTGGAATGCCCAACTCGGTGCCAAAACTACCAAAAGATTTTATCAGCTCTGAGATGGTATTGGGACTAAATAGTTTTCCAATTCCGCAAGAACAAATACAAAATCATGTGGGATCAACATCTCTACCTCTCAGTAATACTGTTGCTCATCTGTCCACACAAAATTCTGTGAAAAACAAGGTTTCTCCTTTGGGAGGCGAAACTCCAAAGCAGAAAAACATTCAGGAAAATGAAAAATTTAATACAATGATACCAAGTAAACAGCAGCCCCCTCCTGTTCCCCCTCCCCCATCATACTCACAGTCAGTAGCCTTAGGATATCCTCCCTCAGTCACCTCATTGACCTCAATGCCAGAAATTAAGGTGGAACCCAAACCTGTGTTTGGGGCACCTCAGGAGGATATTCCCCCACCACCACCATACGAAAGTAAGCCCGTGAAAACTATCAAGTCCAAGAATTCTACACAAACTCTGTATGGCTCCAATGTGATAAAAGATCTCGCTGAAAAAGATATTACACGACCTCACAAATTTAAGATGGAAAGTGATAATAATGCTGTATTGAAGAAAAAATTCAAGAAGGATGAAGTTCTGGACTATTACCAGGATATTGTGAAACGGAAGAAAGAAAATCATGACCTTGTTGGTGCAGGTGGGATATATTGTCTGCTCATAATGATGTGAACCTAGATGTTTGTTTCATTCATTTCTCAAAATAACGAAGAAAATAATCAATGCATTTTTTTATTGTGTTTGTATAACGAATTGATTGAATTATCATTGTAAATATTGTATCCATTTTCAAATTCTGTAAGAAATATTAAGATATAGTTTTCATTTCCAGGCTTTGATTCGTCTGATAACACCAGTGACTCTGACAGTGATGATGTAGTGTCATGGCAACCAGACTGGTTCTCTCCTTCTTCAGATGAGGAAATGCTGGAGGATGAGGAGGAGTAAGTTCATTTGTAATGATTTAATTCTGGTTGTAATGTTTTATTTGATTGGCTGAAAAATTTGTGAAAAAGGTATCAGTTGGCTTGACATGACATTTGAATTTTGAATAATTTAGGGTCAAATGGCTTTATTTAATACACACTGGATAGCAGAAAATTCAATTTTAAGATATGAATTCAATAGCTACCCAATTTTTACTCCAACTGGGTTGGAACAGTTTATTCTTTTTAATGAAATGCTTCAAAGTTGATAAAGTGTAAACTGCCTCAATACAGTGAAGAAAACATTCTGGACAACAATGAAGCACAGTGGCTTGTTTAAATTGCATGAGAAAGGTTCTGTTTAGTTAGCATACATGTAGTTTTAATTAGACATGTGCGACTGGGGTTTACAGGATATAATGCAAGTGTGTTAGGTGTTAGCTTTTTATTATTTCTAAGAAAGGAGGTTTTTATCAAACTTAATGTTTGTGCTTATCAGAGTGAACTTAAATAACACCAAAAATTGTAGAAAAAGTTAACATGTATTCTAAACAAGGAAGTGAATGATTTTATTTTATAAGCTATTTATCAAAAAAGATTATTATGCACACAAGACAGCACATTATTAAGAATTATGTCTCAAAAATTGAAAATTTTCAGTATTTCTTATACATGTATTGAATTTGATCATGTTGATTTAAAGTTGTTATTATGTTTTTGATAAGAAAAGAATTTTTGTATATTGATGATGACTGAATTCTGTTGTAGAATTTTTTTTCATATTATTTGTGAATTAATGTATTTAAATTTCATTTGTTCATTTATACTTTTCAGGGCTGCAGATATTCTTAGAACAACCAAACTAGCATTGTTGAGGGCGCGTTTACGACGGAGGTGTTTCCAGTATAGAAAGTCTCACAAGTCTAATAACAGACAACAACTTTCTAAAAATGAAACCACGCTCACCCTCGTTAAAGCCTCTAAAAAGGAACCCAAGGCAACTGTATCAATTGTCAAGAAAATGATGCATCAGCAAAATAAGACAGTTGACAGGTAAAGTAAAACATTTTCTCTAATATAAATAGATTCTATACAATTCTCTATATAAAATATAGATTGGGTACCATGATATATTATTACAGTGGACAGTAAACTTATTTTGATAAAGTCATATATGTATATATGGTAGTATCATTGTTGACATGTAATTGTATTATGTAAAGCTTAAAAAATAATTTCCCTAATCAAGATAATCAAAACATGAAATATCTTGACAATATATTTCTTGCTAGTCCAGCAGTAAACCACACATCAGGTTTGCTTGTATATTGACAGGTTTAAGAAGCGGGGACTTGAGAGGCGGCAATGTAGCTACAAGTCTGAGAACGAGGAGCAGTGTAAAAACCCTGTCCTTCCCTACACAAACCACTGCCTGTCTCGTATCCTTTTCTGTCCTATATCGACTCTGGTTCTTTGTGTCTCGCATAGAAAATTTAATTTTGATTTGTATCTAATTTACATTAGAATCATGAGGAGACCAGATGCCATGTTCAAGTGCAAAGGTATGCTTGTTGATAAAGATATTTAGTGCCATAGTAGACTAATACATGTATCTGCACCACAGTAAAATTTCCATTGCTTCATAAGGGTCTGCCCTTGGTACAGATGCCAGCTTCATAGTCTGAAATAAACTTGTATACATGTGATTTACGTAAAAACATGAAAAAGAAAAGATGCAGATTAATATAAGTTTCACTTTTGTATTCAATGTACTGTACCAGTATGTATATAATTGCCCCAATTTTGGTTTTGTCTGTCATTGCAACAAAATGTCACTACACAACATTGCCCATATGCTTTGATCCACAGTAAACTTTGAAAGATGGTAAACCTGTTGACATGTACATGAAAGTATTGGTGTCACAATTGACTGGGTTCATTCCTTTGTTGATGTATGTGGTTTTTCCTTGATGGCTGTATAGATATAATGTACAACGTTGACCAGCAGCTGTTTGACTACTGCACTGCTAAGTTTGCTGACAACACCCAGTGCTGTACTCCAGTGTTTGATATTCGCCATGAGCTTCCTCTTTGTATGGAGCATGCAATGAAAGCGGTGAGTGATCCAAAAACAAATGTTTGAGCATAATCATAGTTGTTACTAGTATCACCCTCTCTTCAAAATACTATGTATTTCTTGCTCAAATTTTCTTTCCCAGGGTGATTTGTGTATTTAGACAATACACTTATTCATAAGTTGATTTCTAATGTTTATGGTACATGTATTAATCAAGTATGGTAAACATGTTCACAATTATGATATTTTATATTTAGGATAACTACTCAAAAGACCAGGATTCTGAATACAAACAGAAGCGAGCCAGGAAGAAGACCAAGCCTTCAGCCCTGACTAGACCACCTCGCAAAGGGAAGAAGAAGAAGAACGCACGTAAACCACCCCGCCCACAGAAACCCTCCCCTCCCAGCGAGCCTACTGGAAACACAGGTCAGTTTGCTCAGCTTTATTGTGTAGGTACTGGACTATGTATTTGTAAAGATAATCTAAGTATTGGAGATAAGACCATAAACTGTGCAAAAATAGTTAATAGATTTCTCTTTAAAAAGTAGTCCTTGAATTCTAAAAAAGTTGTGATATTTAAAATTCAGTTTTTTAAGGATGAATTGGTGATATTTTGTAGGAATGCCAGTATCGGTATCGGCCACAACAACAGTCAAAGAACCTCCTCCCCCTCCCACGCCCAGTAGTGGAGGGGGTACTAGTCAGTACACCACCCCACAGCCCGAGGAATCCATTAAGAACACTGTGTCTCCAGTAACTGTACCCCCCAAACCTCAGAACAGTCCCCCAGTGGCAGCCATAGGAGGGGTTCAGGTGACCAGCAGGCAGGAGAAGAATTCCTTGTCTGAACTCTCCGAGAACATGTTGGGTGGAGTCGATAACTTTAATACAGGTAGGGTTAGGATAATTGAAGGCAGAAAACTGTCATATAATGTGAAAACAAAAATTGCTAACTGGGGAGAGGATTTTATATTCAAGATGGGAATTGAATACAGGATTGCGATGGGGATTATTAATGATTTAATGAAGTCTGGACACAATGGGCTGTGACATGATGTTTTTACAGTAATTCTATGATTATTTTCTAGAGTTCGTTGGACCAATTGATTCGTATCATTATTTGTCATGATACTATATGTATCACAATAATTTAATTAAAATTCAAAATTTGTTGTTTTTTTTTTATTATAAAAAAACATGTCTCCAGCAAGAATAATTCATCAATTTTAGCATAACATATCATAAGAAAACTCTTTATATGTATTTTGAGGCATTTTAATGCAAGCAATATCTATACAGTTAACTAATTTAACAGAATTATTTATTATAATTTTAAGGTATTTTCTGCATGATGAAACAATTAAAATCCATTATTTTCAGAATCTATTTTTTCTCTTTTTTTTGAATTTTTAGAACACAATAACAAATCATTTGAATTGTATGGTTCAATACTCTGTAAATACATGTAGGCCCTATTTAAATATTAAGTTTCAAACTGTATCAAATCACTTAAGGCTTTTTAAAATATTCAAAACCGATTTATTCATTTCAGAATTACCATTGGAGCAAGCTTCAAAACTGCTTGAAGAACCAGATTTTCAGGATGTATTCAACAAACTCCCAGATGAAGCATTTAATTTATTTGGTAATAATTATTTAATGCTTTATATATGACATCATTTATTCAAATAAAGAAAGTTTTTAGTTATAATTTTGATTTTCAACATTTAGGGAATTTGTAATTTTTAAAAGTAACTATGTATTTTTGTAACAGGTAAAAATGGAGACTTTAATCCTACAAGTGAAGAGTTTGAAGAACTGGAAAGGCATCTGGCAGCAGCTAATATGGATGTATCCAATGCTCAAAAGACACTGGAAACATTCGATCTGGATTTGGATGAAGAGCAACTCAAACAGATTTTATTTGGTTCTAATACAAGCACATCAAATAGTGGAGCACTAGGAGGAATGATTAATGGGGAGGACCAAGAAAGTATCAACGCAATTGCTCGAAGTCTGTCAGCCTCTGAGCAGTTGTTGCCAAAGACAACAACTATGTCGGAAACCAATATTCCATTTACTGGTGCTAATATGAACTCCTTTTCCTATTCCCAAATACCTGGTCAGGTTGTGACTCCTCCAAACAAAGTGGTCACTCAAAACAGTGTGATGTACTCCAACAATTCACAGTACTCTCAGTTTCAGACGCCTCCTAGCTATGCTGCAAGTCATGTCGTGAACAATCCTCCTGCGTATGCTGTAAGTCAGGCATTAGTGAATCAGACTCCCCCTAGTTATGTTAGTCAAGCAATGGTCCATCACACTCAGCCTAGTTATGGTGTCGGTCAAGGACTGCCCAATCATTCGTACCCTCAGCATATCACCTTGCAGTCTTCACAAATTCGACCAATGGGAAGCCAGTCAAACATGTCAGGAGTTCTGCAGGCAGTTTCCACAGCCTCAGATTTAAAACTACAATCCAAAATAGATTCACAACAAAATGCTACGCCAATGAAGGTGGTGCTAAACCAGTTACCAGAGCTCAGTAACAAAACTCCGACTTTACCGGTTTCCATGCAGGGGTCTCTACCACTGCCCCAATCTCCGTGGCCAATCACTTCTGGGCAGGTCCCTCCCTTTCAAAATGGCTATCCTGTTCATGGAATGTATCTTCAGGGAACAAATGACATGATGACAAACTTGAAATATAACATGAATGCTCAACACACAGAACATGTGGGCCAGGTGGGTGAAGGAAGTGCACCCCCACATCACGTGACTCTCCCTCCCGCGGGAACCTTGCAGGGGATTCCTGGCTTCAATCACCAGCAGTTTGTAAAGTCCTTTACGGCCTCCAGTGGCAAGGGCTCGTGACACTAGGAGGATTTTAGATTTTTTGACATTTTGGCAAATGAATCATGTTTGTTAATAGTAGTGCATACTTTTTTTTAATTAACGATAAAGAATATTTTTAAAGTTTATATTTTTCCATTGAAATATTTTTTGTTCCTGAAAGAATGGTAATCTTTTGGTTCTGTTGAGTTTAACATGTAAGATGTGTTACAGAAAAGATCTGACTGTTTGTGATATTGTTTTATAGTAACGTGTTGTAGCGATGGATGTATATAATGTGATTTCATTGTTCGTGCCATTCCATAGATTTCATAGTTTTATATACCATATTCCCTCATGTTTGTATGTTTAGTCATAGATTTTTTATACACTGTTTTGAATTTGAACACAAAAAGTTTAGGACATAATAATACTAATATTAAAAGATGTTCATTTTATAGATGTAATATGTAAAATTGTTTTGTTTGTAGTATTAGGACTGCATGAGTGAGAAAGTGTTTTTTGTTTGTTTGTTTTTTTTTTTTATTGCAAATTGCTCTGAATTTCTTTCAAAGAATAATGTGTGTTTGATGTGCAACCTATCTCATATACACTGTAGATGTTGAGTACTATGTACTTTAATTTAAACCACTCTTTAAAGCATCAGTTCCACTTGTTTAGAAAGCATCTCAGTTTACAATGTCACTCGCTGGAGAAGTATGTTGCTGATCTAATTTTTATCTGCTAAAATAAATCACAAGGGAATCCATTTTTGCAATAATGACCCACAAATGTTTTTTTTTTTTTTTTTTTTTTTAGAAGTGTATTGTTTAATTAAGTGTTACTAAAACAGTTATTTTAGTGTGAAACAGTGTATAAAAGTCTTCAATATATATAATACCCCTGTTCTGTTTGTATTAGTGGAATTAAGTGTTTGGGGATTTTTGTCATGTTTTGTTATGTTGTTTTTTTTTTCTCTGGCAATTGGGAAATTTGTGGATGAAGACAAAAAATTGGGTCATTGATACAGGGATTTTAACTTAAAAACCATTATTTACTCATCTCTATAGCAGTATCTCTAGCTTATTTATATATATTTAATTGACTAAATAGAGGCAGCTCTGTGTTATGGTTGTAATATTGATTATTATCTAGTATTTATGACCTGGGTAGGGGAGAATTCATCTACCATTATATATCACCTGTGTGATGAACATGCTTCGTACAGCTGTTTGCATTGTTTTTGTATATTTCTAATTTTGGAGAGCGAGAGAAGGACGAGTAAGAATATATTTTGTTATAATGATGTGTACCGGTATACGCATGTACAGTGTACATGGATTCTGTAATAGATAAGGTCGATTGTTAATTTTTGCTTAACTGTTTTGTGCAATGCTTTGCACGTCTCCCTTCCTCTCTCATAAAGTATCAAAGACTTCATACTGGAAGTAATTGTACAGAGGAAATCACAGAAATCAGAAAATGTTTGCATTTCTATGTCATGTTTATTTACAGGGGCTCATTATTATTATTAAACTTGCATCTGCAATACACTGTAAACACACAACATTTCAAAAGGGACAAAAAAAAAAAAAATCCAAAGTATAAATAAATTTCTTTTTGACTTTTCCTTACATCTTAATAATCAAAACTTTTCAAAATACTGCTAAACAAAAAGGTCATACATTAATAATTTCATTTTTTAAATTTGATAAATTATTTACACAAATATTGTGTGTATATATACATGTACCAGTACATGTATTCAACAGAAGAAGACTTACTTCATCAATTCTTAATTATTTTTTTTTCTTCAAAAATATGTTTTTATTTTTGCACCATGATCTTCATAAACAACTTGCATAATACTTCACAGCAGTGTTTCCTGTAGTGATTTGTGTGCAATTTTTTCCCACATTTATTATGTACAAACTCATCGTGTCGATTTTGCAAATACAAGGAAAGATTTATTGCTTGTTGATACCTTATATTGCAGAAAGCAAAAACATCATTCTTACCTCCAATTTATAATGTTATAAAGTATATTGATAAACTAGGACAATGTTATGGTCCCTATAGCTACTTCAATAAAGGCCAAGGTACAAACTTTAGTTACTTACCAATGGGATATTGGTTAGAGAGCATGGACTGGGTGCATTTTTATATATACTTGACAGTAGTAAGTATTTTGGGAGGGAAGTATCATTTTCAATTTTTAGATTTGTATGTTCAGTAATTTGTTTCTTCAACAAATGATATATTCATTTTGTTTTTGCTTCTTACATACATGTATTTTTTTTTATTGGAGTGCAATAGTCAATTCTTGTACAAGTTATTTCCAGTTTGAAAAACACTGTTAATTGCCTTCATCTCAAGAAATGGGTGCATGTTTTGTTTCTGTTTTGATGTTTTTTCCTCTTGATTATTTGGGCTCTTTACTTTTTGCTGTGCAAAAAATGCCGGACCAATAAGGTAATCTTTTCAAACGAAACAATGTACATTTCAAAACAAATTTATCCCAATCTCTTGCAAGAATTTTTAAAATTGTGTACCCCCTCTCTATTCTCCTACATACAATGGTAAAACTTGTTCACCTTGTCTGGCATCACCAGATTATGCATGTATAAGGCTTAAATATAATATAATCCTTTTTAACAGAAATGTTTTAAATTTTGTCCATTACTAATATTTTCACTAGATTTGTTATTTTAGAATATATTAATACATGGGAGTTTGCAATCAGTTAATTAGTGAGGTTAACATCTTTAACTTTTTAAAAAGTAATAACTGAGGCATATGATTTAACCTCCGATTTTTCTAGCTGCATCCTGTCTTACTGGTATATTCCGAGACAGTCACTGTAATTTCAAGTAATGTCTGTCTCGCAGTGTGCTTTATCTGCCATATAAAATATTGTATGTACATATCATTGTTAAATTTTTACATACAAGAAAATCATGTAAAGTGTAATTATTTTAAAAGAGCAGGCTTATCCCCACATCCAACAAAAGCCAAGGAGGAACCTTGTATTGTCATTTTGTGATCTGATTTGTTTCATATGAAGATGTAGAATAATGTACGGTATACATATTGTGTGAATGTTTACTTTCTTACGAGTGAGAATGTTCTTGTTTTATTAAAGTTGTTATGAAGTTGTTGTAATTATATAAATTATAACATTATTGTGTTCAAAACATGACCTAAAAATCTAAATAACAACTCTGAATATAAGTATTTGTTGTTGTTTCTTATTGGAATGATTTGTCAATATTGTTACAAAATTTGAATTCTTTAAAAGGGTCCTCCTCACCTTTGGGGAAAATTTTGCATATGAGCCCAAACTTCTCTTACTTAGAGATATGGAATTCCAGCATTCGGTCTACTTGAAAATAACAGAAATAAAGTTCAAGGGAAAAATAAACTTTTAAAGAATTCATCTCTGAAAAAAAAAAACCAAAACAAAATTCCCTGTTGTATTAGAACTCTGCTGGACATGTGGGTCAGTAGAATGAAGCTATATCCATTGCATATAAATAATAATAATAGTTTTATTTCCAATTTTGGGTCGAGAGGGAATACAAAATTACAGTTATTAGAGAGAAATGTCTAAAAGAGAGATTCTATATACAAAATAGTCCACATATACACATACATGAACATGTAACAGCCGGGCAAATGTACATCAGTGTGTCATATCTTATTAACAATATACATATAATATATAGTCATAAAAGTAGCTGATACAGATACAAAGATGGTATCATGATCTGTATAAGTATTACACTAGTTCATTTAGATCTCAAAGTAGTCTGTCTTTTTTGAAAGCATTAATTAAAAATTCACATAACTTTGTAAGTATTGTTTTGTCTTCATTGGACATTAACCAGATAAATTTGTCTTTCTTTGTTAAAAGTATAAAATTTTTGTTAAGCATTGAGACATACAATAATAATTTATATATATAAAGGACATTCAGTAAGAAAGTGACATTTATCTTCTACACAATTTTGGTTACATAATAAACATGTCCTTTTGTTTCTTTCTAAGGAGTTCTTTGACCAGAAATTCGTATCTATACCTCTTTCAACTCGTAAGTTGTATGCACTTATTATAAATATATAAAGTGTTTTTCTTATTTCATGAGATTGAATAAACATATGTTTCCATTGTAAAATTTTCTTTATACAAAAAATAAGTATCAAGTTTTCCAGAGTTCAGTCCCTCTTCACGTTTTACTGTCGTGTTTTCTTACATGTTTCTTAACTTGTTGTTTAAAACATGTGGTTTTTTACTTTTTACATACAGATAGTGAAATGTTAATTTTCTTTCTAGGCTTTTGTACTAAGAGTTTACATTGGATAAACTAAGATTAATAGTTTCTTAATATGCATTAATTAAAAAAATTTGGAGAATTTATTTGTGTATTTTTGTTAACAATAACTGCTATATAATGCGAAATAACGGTATAATGTGGCTCAAAACATTATATTTAGCTGTTTTCCTAGTATATTTTACATAAAACGATTATTATTTACAGTTATGAAATACTTACGAGAGGGTATGTGCTATCGTAAAGTTACGACAAATTTTACACGTAAGAATATCATAAGATGTTTTGTGAAAATGAACAAAAACTTAAGTTTTCACTTACGATAAAAATTAATCGTAAATTTTTTTGTGAAAGGGCCTACAAAAACCATTTCTCCATCAAGAAGATCATTATAACACCCCCTCCCTTGTTCGGGATTTTTTTTTTTTTGTATTATTATTTCAAAGATATCTTTTTAAACTTAAGCCGAGAAAAAATTAATGCAAATTTTATACCAGAGAATATTCGTCCATCAAAACGATTATTAACAGAATCATCAATTTTTTTAAATAAGGGAAAAGTAAAAAAAATTGTCAGCTATCGGTGATTCGAACCGAGGACCACAGAATTGTTTATCCAGTGCTCATGCACAGGGCTGTCTACGCTATTGTTCACAGTGGGCAATTTATGATAAAGGTACATGTATGTTAATCACAGTTCATGAACTTTATTGATATTAACTCACTTCACAGTCAATTTCACCGACCACGTGACCAGTATTTTGAAGCGCGCTTTCTTCTGAGCATTTAGTTATTAATCGTTGATCACAGAGGGTGTAGGTCACACTTGCAAAGTCGCAGAAGTTCCCGCCAAAGAAAGTCTTCATTGTCTTGAAACTTTGTACATCGAATCAGGTATGCATTAATGTAAACTAATACTTTCTTTAATATTATTGATATATGTTAGTTTTAAATTTGTTTTTAATTAATGAGAAGCACATCTTATCTAGATCTTTAACAATGTTAAATTTGCCCCCCCCCCCCATTAAAATATCGGCTTTGTCTGATATTATTATCGAAAGACCGTCAGGGGCGGATACAGGATTTGTAGTTGGGGGGGGGGGGCGTGGATAAAATTATTGAGGCAGGGGGTCTGGGGGCCCAGGGGGCGAAGCCCCCGGAAGCTCCTGGGTTTTCGTGTATTTTGAAGGTAAAACCAGGCTCAAAATAGTGGTATTTGAAAATTTTAGGGGGGGGGGGGGGCGTGCGCCCTCCACGCCCCCCCCTTAAATCCGCCAGTGACCGTATTCAGGGGCGTCGGAGAGTATTTCATATCGGGGCGGCGAATTCGATAAGGTCCGCCGTAGGAGGGGGGATGGGGGGGGGGGTGGTAGAACAAGATTCTAATTGAAATTAAGATAATAAACAGTATCTATACTACTAGTGTAATTTCACCATAGATCGGCACCCTTGGATTTTTCCCTTTGATCACGCATCAATTACCGTATAGTCCAAAAAAAAATATTAAAACTTGCTTTAAAAGTTACAGGTTTTCCCATTGGAGAAAAATTAGTGATATTGTTAAGAACGTAGAAAATAAAGCAAATTAATGAAGTGTTGAACTATTTCACCATGGATCAGACAATATTAATACCAAGCATCGGACAGTTATACAGTAGAGATTTAAAAAAAAAAAACCAAACATTTTCTAGTTTTAATGCAAAAATACAGAGGTTCGAAAAATAAATTTATTCAATTGATATTCAGATTTCTTTTAATGCAAATCCTCGAATCTACACTCAGGAATTTAGACTAGTGCATATTTATCATGAGGGGCTCTTTATCGTGCCAGCTAGCACTTACGGGAATTTTGCTTCAAAAAGGCAGTACCCATCAAACTTGAATTTTAAGTGGTCTGGGGAAAATGTTTGTATCAATTATTTTTTAGATTTTTATTTTATTAACATTTAAATTATATCAAAAGGAATGAGCACCTAACATGTTAATTATTAGAAAAAAGCATGCATTGTAAACTGTCCGATGCATGGTTAATTTGTGTCCGATTCATGGTGAAATGAATACCAGGCTATATAATGGGGCAAAATGACCTTGACATTAATTATTCAAATTTCTAAGACTTATTTTATTCAAATTTTGTTTCAAAACTTAAATTTTTTAAAATTATTTTAGGTAGACTAGGATGCATTTTCACTAATTCAAAATAAAATGCACAAAATTCAAAAAATGCTTCTGTGTAAAATCTCCGTAACTAAATTTAAGAAAAATCTTTGCTGCGCCAAAAAGTGAGGGGGGGTTGGGGGTGGGTGTGGGCAGGCCCCCCCCCCCCCAATGCTACGTGCCTGCATGGCTTACATAAGCTTTGGGTTTGCACCATCAGGGGGGTGGGGGTGGGGGTTATAGCTCGAGTCATAAAATATCTTACAATAATACTTATATTTAACTTGCACAACTGTTAAGTGAAATTCTACTTATTGAAAAGATATTGTATTGCAATTCAAATGTTCTCATTTATAATTTCATGGTTAAAATATTAATTGCTTCTTTGAATAAAGTTGTGCCTGATAATAATTCACCATGATGTACATGCAGTCTGGATACTGTTTAAATTTGTCATATGTAAGCTGCATGCAATACTTAATGGAAACCTCTTGCAAGATGCAGTTGCATGTCATTTTACATAAACTGCTAAAGTGCATAAAGCCATTGGAACATATCAATGTATAATGATCAGGTCTTCTTTATTACAGGGAGTGGGTAACAATGAATATCTACATACTGGAAGTGAGGAAAAACTTTAAGGAATAGCTGTTCGTGGTTATGATTCAACACCATTCATTACAGGAGGTACATGTAGTAGTATGATCAATATCGCTACCTGTAACATTGGATTCCAGCTATTTTTGGTCAGTATGTTTTTCTTTATATTATTTCCCCTTCCCCTCCCCCTCCCCCACCCCGCCCCCACCCCACCCTCCTCCCATTTTGGTTAGGGAATTCTACTCACGGCCCTCTGGTTGTTGAAATAGAATTTAGGTTAGGGCTAGTAGTAATAACCCCCTGTGCACTTGGTTTAAATTTCATGTTCTAACCTATTCTCAATTTCTACTTCCGTTGAATATTCGATGCTACCCCCTAGTAGGGATTGTGTAGCATTTGAATATTTAGCCGACAGGATGAAGTCTAAGAAGAGCTAAGAAGAGCAGCAGCAATGGGTTGAAGTAGACGCCAAACAACGTTGGATTCCAGTTATTTTTGGTCAGTATGTTTTTCTTTATATTATTTCCCCTTCCCCTCCCACCTCCCCCCCCCCACCCCCACCCCCACCCCACCCTCCTCCCATTTTGGTTAGGGAATTCTATTTACGGCCCTCTGGTTAGTGAAATAGAATTTAGGTTAGGGCTAGTAGTAATAACCCCCTGTGCACTTGGTTTTAATTTCATGTTCTAACCTATTCTCAATTTCTACTTCCGTTGAATATTCGATGCTACCCCCTAGTAGGGGTTGTGTAGCATTTGAATATTTAGCCGACAGGATGAAGTCTAAGAAGAGATAAGAAAAGCAGCAGCAATGGGTTGAAGTAGACACCAAACAACGTTGGATTCCAGTTATCTTTGGTCAGTATGTTTTTCTTTATATTATTTCCCCTTCCCCTCCCACCCCCCACCCCCCCCCCCCGCCCCCACCCGCCCCCACCCCACCCTCCTCCCATTTTGGTTAGGGAATTCTATTCACGGCCCTCTGGTTAGTGAAAAAGAATTTAGGTTAGGGCTAGTAGTAATAACCCCCTGTGCAATTGGTTTAAATTTCATGTTCTAACCTATTCTCAATTTCTACTTCCGTTGAATATTCGATGCTACCCCCTAGTAGGGGTTGTGTAGCATTTGAATATTTAGCCGACAGGATGAAGTCTAAGAAGAGCTAAGAAGAGCAGCAGCAATGGGTTGAAGTAGACGCCAAACAACGTTGGATTCCAGTTATTTTTGGTCAGTATGTTTTTCTTTATATTATTTCCCCTCCCCACCCCCACCCCCACCCCACCCTCCTCCCATTTTGGTTAGGGAATTCTATTCACGGCCCTCTGGTTAGTGAAATAGAATTTAGGTTAGGGCTAGTAGTAATAACCCCCTGTGCACTTGGTTTAAATTTCATGTTCTAACCTATTCTCAATTTCTACTTCCGTTGAATATTCGATGCTACCCCCTAGTAGGGATTGTGTAGCATTTGAATATTTAGCCGACAGGATGAAGTCTAAGAAGAGCTAAGAAGAGCAGCAGCAGTGGGTTCAAGTAGACGCCAAACAACGTTGGATTCCAGTTATTTTTGGTCAGTATGTTTTTCTTTATATTATTTCCCCTTCCCCTCCCCCCCCCCCGCCCCCACCCCGCCCCCACCCCACCCTCCTCTCATTTTGGTTAGGGAATTCTATTCACGGCCCTCTGGTTGTTGAAATAGAATTTAGGTTAGGGCTAGTAGTAATAACCCCCTGTGCACTTGGTTTAAATTTCATGTTCTAACCTATTCTCAATTTCTACTTCCGTTGAATATTCGATGCTACCCCCTAGTAGGGGTTGTGTAGCATTTGAATATTTAGCCGACAGGATGAAGTCTAAGAAGAGCTAAGAAGAGCAGCAGCAATGGGTTGAAGTAGACGCCAAACAACGTTGGATTCCAGTTATTTTTGGTCAGTATGTTTTTCTTTATATTATTTCCTTTTCCCTGCCCCTCCCCCCCACCCCACCCCACCCCCACTCCACCCACCCTCCTCCTATTTTGGTTAGGGAATTCTATTCACGGCTCTCTGGTTAGTGAAATAGAATTTAGGTTAGGGCTAGTAGTAATAACCCCCTTATTCTTGTCTTGAGTTGTTTAATTTTCAATATTTGTTTTCAATTTCTACTTTCCGGTAAATATTCAATGCTGTCCTGTGTGGGTGGACATTGCGATGGAATTGAAATGTGTGAAATTTGAATGTGAAATGGTTGGTGATCATCATCATCATCATCATCATTATCATCAGCCTGATTCCAGCTTCTTTTTGAGAGTGTTCCCAATGGCAGTGATTCAGGCATCTGATTTAGATGACGACAGCATTAATGCCAAGAGAGCAATGGTGAATTGTCAATGTCACTCGTCATTAACGTTTCCAAAAATATGGATTTATTAATAACAAAGAAGAATAAAACATAATAAGGATTTCACTGAAAGTCATTTCTGTCTTAAGTAAGGAGATACTCACTGATGATGTTAGCAAGAACAGTTGGTGGATACACAATGAGTTGGAGGAGGACAAACTCAACGGGGGTCAAATAATGTTCTACAGCATCCACACAGAGAGCTGGAGGAGGGCAAACGTAAAGGGGGCCAATGATGGACTACAGCATCCAAAGGATGTCAACACAAAGAGTTGGAGGAGGATAATCATAAAGGGGGGGGGGCCAATTATGGACTAAGCAACAAAAAGAATTGGTGGAGAGCAACATAAAAGGGGGGGGGGCAACGATGGACTACTGCATCCAAATGATGTAACTCAAAGAGTAGGAGGAGCCGGCAACATAAAGGGGGGCCAACGATGGACTACTGCATCCAAATGATGTAATTAAATCAAAGAGTTCGAGGAGGGCAACATAAAGGGGGGCCAACGATGGACTACTGCATCCAAACGATGTAACTCAAGAGAGCATCCAAGATGAAAGTTAACTTGCAGTGAGGATGTAAAACATTAAAAGATTTGTATGAGAACTGGATGTGTAAACATTACTTGATTATGAGTGTACATGTACTTCATTGTTTACAATTAATAAAATGAATTGATGATACCATATATCTGGGAGGAAAAAGAATTGTTCTACAAGTAATTTTTTTATTAATTTAAAAAGATTCTAATAGCTATTGATTTGTGCATACACAGTATTTCATTCTGTAATTCTGAGAAAAAATGTGAAAGTAATATTGTGAAATAATCAGATATATGGTATCAAAGTAATTGTAAATTTAAAATTTAATTAAATTTTTAAATTTTTGCCATGCTTTGTTTTGGTTGTAGGTTGCCCCCACAAGCATTGGTTTGACAAATTGTTTTTACATATTCTTTTTGCATTCAAATTCTTGTGGAGGTTGTTATTTCTTCTAATGAGACTTCACAAGTTGGCCAGGGTGAGTAACCTATTTAATCTACTTGAAACTGAAAATTATTGCAAAATATATAACCATCGTCATCATATTAAGATGTAGAAAAACCATATCATTTAAAAATGATTCCTGCTGGGTTTAATTAAGTCTTTAAGATATTACTTAGGTCCTAATATACTTCACAAAACTTGCATGCATGATCGATTGCTGCATCAGTAGATTAACCAGGTACCTCACTACAGCTAGACTTATACTTTTTAAGATATTGCGTACATCACAAGATGGCGATTTAAATGTTTTAGTAATTTGTTTATATTGTTCAATTGGGTTGTATATCGTCATAGCTTAATCAGTGGTTAAAGTATTGCAATTTGGGCTTCGGAACCGCAGATCTTGAGTAGCTAATTTATAATCCGCCTGGAGCTTTTGTTAATGTTTACTGAATTAGATTTTTGAAAATGTAATTTTTCACCCAAAATTGCACATTTTTTTGCCAGTTTGACTTAAATACTTCTTACTTATTATGATATCTAATCATAATCAAGTAATTTTCTGCTGATTTAGGAAAATATTTCAAGGTGTAGTGGGCCACCTTAAGTGCAAAATGGCTGAGCCTTACCCAATTAATTCTTATATGTTGTGCATGCAGTTACCGTACATTAATTTGTTCCTTTCACTTTCATTGTTATCTAGCTAGCAATACATTTTTAACTATAGTTTAAAATGTTTCAATGTTGTTCAATATCCCTTCATTATACATCAAATACCTTAATTAAAGTTTCTTGGTGATTAAATTATAATTAAATAATTGCTATCCATCATTTATGCAAATTTGCATGTGTAATTTTCTAATTTTCTTCCAAATATCCTAGCTGCCACTGAGTGGATACTTTTTTCTTAAGGTACATAGATATTGTATGATCCTAGTGGAATATTTTTTATCCGACACATACTGAGACATAGTCGGGGGGAGCTTATGCTATAGCCTCAGCATCCACATCCGGACCTGGTTATAAAGTTTTTGGAACACCTGTCTTGTATCTAAGTCATATACTTAATTGTCCTACTTTCACCAAACTTGCATGGATCATGGTGCATCTAGACCTACTTATGAACTTACTTATGAACTTACCAGGATGCTGAATCTGGGTCATGAATTTCAGATGCTGAGTGAGGTTATGGTTTTTGGAGCAGGTGCCCTTTGAAAGCCATATCTAAGTTACTACTGGTCCTATCTTCAACAAACTTGCATGGACTTATGATACTTATGTACTTGACTGGCTTGAATGCTGAATCTTAGCCATAGGTTTCGGATGATGGATAATTAAGGTTAAGGTTTTAGGAGAAGGTTAATATTTTTGGAGCAGGTGACCTTTGATGACCGAGTATTTCATAGTTTTTACTGGTCCTAACTTCACCAAACTAGCATGGATGGTACATATCTTATGATACTGATGCACTTGACAGACTTGAATATATTGAATCTGAGCCATAGGTTTGGATGCTGGATGAGGTTAAGGGTTTTGGATCCATTAATTTAAGTTCTTTTAATTTTTTCTATCACTGTAAACTAATTTTTAACTTTTATTTAATTGCGAGGGAAAAAATTTTGCAATGTTCGCAAGAGCCTTAATTATCATCATGAATATTAGTCTTTGTTGTATGTTTGTTGTAACTTATAATATAAGAGTCTGGATAAGCTAGGCTTCGTTGAAAACATTAGTTGTTGCAAACCTGTTTAATTATTGGAAGTACGGTAAATCGTTTAATAAACTTCTCCGTGGATAAAAGTATTTTAGAAAAATTAACTAATTCATCTATGATTTCTAAAAATTATTTCCTTATATTATCTAAATGTTCGGTCAGCTCTTCATTAAAGGAGATTAAAATAGTCGAAAAACTGTCACAATTATCTGTCTTAAGGTGCCAATTTAGATCAGGATCGCCCATCATGAAATTCCAGAATTAGATCACATACCGCTATTTTTACAGATAGCAGACACATTAAACATGCAGTTTCCCTCGTAACATGCAATTGTTGCCTCCTGAGGACTTTGCTGGGTAAGAAACTGATTATTTTCTCCAGGTCTCGATCTGTCAAACTAATTAGTGACAGCTTTTTCACTAACCATTCAACATCTGGATTTTAAGTCATTGCTAAACACCCCCTGTAACTGATCCTTTTTTTCTTCTTTTTTTTTTATAGAATGGAACATTTCATCACTGTACTGATCTGCTTGGTTGCTGGCACGGAAATGTGATTGCCCAAGATGGACAGGGTCTAGCCGCTAGGCGCTCTACCTTCCACAAGGGATAAAGAGCCAGCATGGCATCATCCACTTTTGTGGCATTCATGGTAACATATACTGGACTAGAACATCTTGCAGGCCAAGCTCAGTGCAGATATCCTTCCCCATCTCATATTCCGGGAACGGAGCAGCTGGAGACAGGTTTGCAGTAAATTCTGCATGACCGCCAGGACAGTCCACTTCCTTTCCTTTAATTGCCATGCAGCAGTCCAGCAGAGTTTGTTCAGCGCAGCACAGGCAAGTGTGTACTTTCTATCTGTATTAGTTTCTACTGCCAGAGAAGAGGATTGACTGGCATATTCTGACCTGGGATCTAGCTCTGACAAAACATGATGCTGCTGTTGTATCCGTTGAAATGTTGATGACATTTTCAGGGTGTCCTCTTGTAATGTTAACTTCTTTGACTTTTTGTATCTTGTTATTCATGTCCAACTTGTTTAGCTCTGTCATTTTTATACCCCCGCTCCGAAGGAGAAGAGGGTATACTGTTTAATTACCCTTGTGTGTCTGTCTGTCCTTCCGTAACAAAAATTTCTGTCGCATTTATCTCAGCAGCTATTTATCGCAGATGCTTAAAATTTTCACAGTGTTTGTTAAGGCATGCCATATTGTGGGATATATTTTTGTACCAATCGAATGTCAACTTCCTGTTAAATGACGACTGTTTATTTTTAGCCAAAATTTTCAAACAAATTTTCGTCAGATTTTTTCAGCAACTATTTATCGCAGATGCTTGAAATTTTAACACACTATTTGTTGTATATTTTTGTACCAATCGGACTTCAACTTCCTGTTAAATGACGACTGTTTATTTTTAGCCAAAATTTTCAAACAAATTTTTGTCAGATTTCTCAGCAACTATTTATCGCAGATGCTTGAAATTTTTACACAGTGTTTGTATAGGCATGGCATATTGTGGGATATATTTTTGTACCAATCGAACGTCAACTTCCTGTTAAATGACGACTGTTTATTTTTAGCCAAAATTTTCAAACAAATTTTCGTCAGATTTTTTCAGCAACTATTTATCGCAGATGCTTGAAATTTTTACACAGTGTTTGTTGAGGCATATATCGTGGGATATATTTTTGTACCAATCAAACGTCAACTTCCTGTTTAATAATGACTTTGTTTATTTTTAAGTACAGTAAAATTTGGCATGGGGCAGGTGCTTGAAGTAACATGCTGAAGATTGGCTGTGCTGGTCATCATATCAACCATTTTCTCCTCACTCACTACACATTGTCCCCCTTCCCTTCATATTCATTGTTGTTGGGATTTTGTAGGTATCTGCAGCTTTTTAGCTCACCTGAGCTGAAAGCTTAAGTAAGCTTTTCTGATCACATTTTGTCTGTCGTCCATCTGTCTGTCTGTCTGTCCGTCTGTCTGGAAACTTTTCAAATTTGTACAGATTGCAATAATTTAGTAAAATCAAACTGGAAAAGATCATATAGAAATATGAGTTTGTTTTTTCTAAAACATATTAATTAATTTTTCATAAACCCTCATAAACATATAATTAACTTCGAACAGCCTGAGGATCCTTTCGTTATCGGTTATAATATTAATGTTATGTGATGCATGGTTTTGCCAATATTTCTGGATTTATACTTGTGTTTAACACATTTTATGTATGTTAAGTGAAATTACACTAATGTTTAACAATTTATAGAGAGTAGTTTTGAGTTAAAATCGCTGAATTCAATGAAAAACTGATAAAAACCGTACATAGGCAAATGACAGAGACAACAATTCATAATTTTTTTACCTGGGAAGGTAAAAATTTCTTTTGAGATTTTGATAGGATATATAATGAATTACAATAATGTACCAACCATTATTTTAAAAGTTATAGACGTTTAATGTTAATGCTAAACTGTACTTAGTCATGGTTGAAAAATTGTATCAAAATGCACTGTAAATGTGATAGCTTTCATACTGGGAAGTTTAAATATGGCCTTAAAATGTTAAAATACATAAAATAAAGGATTGCGATTAATTTCTTTGAAAAAATTGCTTTATTATTTAGAAATCGGTAAAAAAATAATGTGATGTTTGATTGGAGAACAGTCGTCGTTGTAATTGTCCTGATAGTGTACCTGTGTAAGCTCCTACAGCATGAACAAAATATTTGCAACATACCAATATTTAAGTTCAGTTTGAATGTTTACATATTAATCTTTAAATTTAAACAAAAATTACATGGATTAAACCATAAAAACATCAAGGGTGGAGAAGCCTTAATTCAGAAGTTTGCTTTGTTTGCAATTGATGCATAACATGCGGGTTGAATAAATAACCTAATCATTCGGGGGACAAAACCTTTCTAAACAATCCCATGATGCAGTTTGGTTTGTTTTTTTGTTTGCCCATAAAGAAATTATTTTATTTACTTTTATTTTATTTTTTATTTCTAACTCTGAAAGGAGACCGATTCGCTGGTGTACATTGTAAATAGGCAAAAGTCTATGACTTTCTACGATAATTGTTTTGTATGAAAAATTATTTGATACTGCAATAGCAAAAAATCGGAGTATGCAGCTTTCTTCCCAAAAAATACAAAACATATAAAAGAGAATAAAGTCTTTTAAAAACTTTATTTCCAATCCATGAGTTGTGTAAAAATGTTTCCAGTATAATGGTACATGTAAAGTGTTTATAATAACATGTCCAATGTCCACTCCTTATTTCGCACTACCTTGTAAAAGTACATTCTCCATTGTACCATACAAATATTTTAATCCTCCTATAGAGGGAATTTCACTCCCCAATCGGCAATGATGAATTCGGAAATTTCACAACTACATGTCACAAGAACTTGCATAAAAATTTGTACAAATGTCAATACATTCTGAATGAGAGGACCAGAGCCTTTTCTTTGCTAACAGACTAGCACACCATTGTACAACATCACTCACAATTATCACCCATACAAGCTTTCACAGTTTACAAAATATGTACATGCATTGGAGAACACTTTATGCTGTCTGAAACCCAAGTCTTTCTTTTTCTGCCTTTTCTTGTAGTTCGGCCATTCTTTCTGCTTCTTTCCTCTTGTGTTCCTCAAGAAACTTGGGTTTATCGACTGAAATAAAAATGTCCATAAATCCCTTCATTAAGTTGACCATTTATTAAATAGTCTTTGAGGGGTTCAAAAGTTAAACATTTTATGATTTTTTAAGTATTATCCCAACAGAGACATAACATGATAAGAGACTAATATAAACTTAGTCTTCCAGATTTTGGCATCTATGAATTATCAATTAATTCTTATACGAACCACACAAAATATAAAAATTTTAATTTGTTTCCCATAATAACACTGATTGAGCCCCCCCAAAAAGTGATGGGGTGGGTTCATGTGGGTTGAGAATATTTTGGTGGGCTTACCTTTAACATATCCAACCACCTGCACAATGAAAAGCCCCGTCAAGAGGAAATATGATACATGCAAGGCCTTCACTGATGAATGAAACAAAACATCATATATCCGATGTCTTGTCCATTTCTTTGGGGGTCCTATTCTCTTCATTCTGATTTCCTGTTAAAAATGATGAGATTTTTTAAAAATTTCATATATGATTATTATAATAATGTCGTGAACATGGTGAATATAACAACCCAATGAGTATAGTTATAAAGAAAATGTTGATGAATTGTCATGGTAACTGTTTCATGATCTCTATATAAACTTTCATCTTATATATTCTAGACTAACACATTTCTTGCCTATATAATACATACACTGAAATCATTATTATACACATGGTGATCTTACAAATGCATACATGCTTATTAATTTCATTCACGCCACTTCTCTCAGTTTTATATTTAAAGGGGCATGGTCAGGATTTTGGTCAAATTTTATTATTTTTTTGTTTACAATGCTTAAGTAAGACATCGACATTTCTAACATTCAACAGAAATTTCAGTTTCAGTCGTCGAGTTATAAGCAAGATACAGAGCTCACTATTTTTTTTAATGTATATATAAACTAGGTTCATGACAAGCAACTGTCAGATTGGTTGAGGGCTGATACAAGGGACGAGATCAAAACAACAGTGTGATGTTGTTTATATCATATATCTAAAACCAAAGACTTTTATTCAAATTCAAATTCCAAAAAAGGAATTATTATTTATCAAGATCATGAAGAAGCTATAGATTTTTTCGGATTTACAGAACTCGTTCGTTTTTATTCCTTTTTATATGTGTCAAGAACTGTCAGAGTTGTCGGACTTTGTTGACAAACCATCGTCGTTTGAAATACAGTAGAAGGGAGTCTGTCGTCTGAGATGAAGCACTATCTTCTAGAACTCAAAATTATCGAGAGAGAAACTTCCATCCTACGCAACTTCGTAATGAGTCAAATTCTTTCACTGGGATTTCGTAAGTTTCCTCACTTTCCTGTCAGATTCCATTCATAAAAATCCATACTGTTATAGACTCTACCGTTTGAGAGCGTTTATAAGCGCGTCCATTACTTTAACCACCTAATTTTTACAATCTAAACTCTGGTTTTCTAAGATTAAGTTTCGTGACTTCTATCCTTCTCTATATCCTCCCTATTTTAAATGTTGATTGATATTAAATAAAGCGTGCTATTGTTCCAAATACACAACCGTCGTGTAGGTTACCTCCCCGAGGGCGATACAGCCCTATAGCTTTTAGTTGCTGTCTCACCTAGTCCAAAACACGTGTAACAGGGCTGATACACTACTAGGTATAATATATATTACAAATCAGACGGGCCTGCAGTGCCAAATCAATTATTAAAGTCAACATCTCTATTCATTTAGTAAGAAGCTTTAATAATCATCCCTTAGTTTATGGACAATTATAACCAATGGCAATGATTTGGAATCCTATTCTTTGAATTATGATTTTTTGATAATTATTTTCTTGTTGCAAAGGCAAATGATTTACCCCAAAACTGCGAATTTCAACAATTCAACACAAAACGGTAAATCCATAAGTTATAAAATGACCCAGATCGAATTATCTCTGTTTTTTCATGTTTATATTTTGTAACAATTAATTTTTTCAATAAAGCGTGCTATACTTTGAATATTATACAATGTTAATGTCCAAAAACTTATATATTACCGATGAAATTATATGATTTAAGAAATTATGAAACCACATACGTGACTTTGTATCCCTTGCGGCGCATGTATGCCAAACAACTGCGTTATTTAGTAAAACCCAAATCATTTAACAAAAATAATGAATAAAAATACAAAGAAATACGACTTTGTAATGTTATGTAAATATTATTTTTGATTTATAAATTTGGTAAAAAAAATTCTTTCTTTTTTATTTCTCATGTGAATATATTTTTTATTAGTTTATTGTGATTTCGGGGTTTTAGCAGCACCTTATCACAACTAACGTAAACAACATGGACGCCACCGCAAATAAATTAGGCTAGTTAAACAAATTTTAAACATGAGTAGACCAGATAGAATTAAAGACCCTCTTCCCATTCTGGGTGAAGATGGCGCAGTCTTTCAATACGGTGATTACAAGAGGTAATGATCTACTATTTTATTGAATGTTGAGGATAAAAGAATAAACTTTATAAACGACTTGTTCGTTTGCGTGTTTACATCTATATTGTACAGCATTCCATCGGGGTACATAACAAAAAAATATATTAACTAAGAATAAAAGTCTCTGCAAAAAATATTTGGTTGGAGAGATTGCAATATTGTTGGTTTTACAAAACTTTTTTTAGAACAAAACTTTTTTTAGAACAGCTCCAAAACTTAAAAGACGTGAGATCCATACAAAATGCTGTAAACCAATCTTGCACAAAATTGGCAAATAAAATACATGTTATATTCTACAGAATGCCACCCCAGAATCAAAGCAGTTCTCAGAGCCGAAGGACCCCAACCCCTACCAAACAAGTTAGTTTACGGTCAGTCAGCAGAAGAGAGGAGGATTCTCAAGGATACGAAGAAACTATAGACATGGAGGAATTGAGGCAGTCATTGAGTCGAGAAAATTCAAGGTGAATAAGCAATTATGGATTAAAAATTGTCTGTATGTATCTTTGCAATTGGTTAAAAAGAAAATGAGAAAAATGATCACCAATCTTTGCAATTGGTTAAACAAAAAATGAGAAGAATGATCACCAATAAGATGTAACTCATAAAAAAAACAAAAAAAAAACAAGCAAATTTCCAGAATTATAAATTTACAAGGTTCATTTCAGCATAATTCAGCAGGTAAATTAATAACATGAATTTATTTAATATTCATATATTTTGACATTTTTATATTTAAACCAAAATTACTTTTTATAGAATATATGAGCCTCAAGTAGAAGAAGAAAATATTCAAGGAGCAAATTCAAAAGTATCAAGAAAGGCTCACAGTATGTGTATTTTATTTTCATAAGAGTTTTAAAACTACTAATGAATCTGATTATATATTAAACACATAAACTCCGAGATTCAAGAATTATTTAATATTTGAAGAGTGGACATGGTGAAGGTGGAATGCTACACTCAAATTTAATTTTATGTATCATCAAAGTTTCTTTTCTGATATACGATTTAGTTGTTCAAAGAAAGATACATGCTCTTATTTATTTTATCACACTTTATCGACCCATAAAATTTTGGTGTAGCATTCCTCCTTAATTAAAAAAAATTGTACATGCATCTTAATGTTGATTTGTATTTTTCTAAATGATACATTTAATTATGAAAAGCCCAATATACTGGTATGTTTAAACACTCTTGAATTCAATCAGAAATAAGCATAATGTCTATTCTTGTAGGTTGTAATCATAATGATGGGAACAAGAAGCCTCCTTTCGTTGTGTCCTCCAATGCATCAATACCCCCACCGTAAGTTTTCAAAGTAATTGTATCATAATGATTTATTTATTGATCCACTTAATCAAGGGTGCGAGCATGGCATGTACAACTGTAGACCAACTTTTTGTGGGGACAACATATTTTGCGATAAACCAGCATGAGTTCTTACAGCCAAGCCTATGTAATATTCGCATGGAGAGGGTTCGTGTGTACCTCCAGAATTTTGTCGTGTGCCAATAAAATTTGGTTTCATGTATTTTCACATTTTTATTAATGTGCACTTAAACATTGTGAAATAGAAATTATTCATACACAGTATCATGAATGTAAATCAACAATTTTTAAATGTTAAAGACTTTCAGTGAATTTAATTGTTTATCTGTTTTTGAACCATTAGGAAGTCTGTGAAAGCTCCTCTAAAACCCAAAGAGAAACCACCTCTAGAGGGCGCCACTGGTGGGGAGGAGTCTGAGGACAGCAGTAGTAGTGACAGTGAGGAGGAAGAGGAGCGGAGGGCCCCAAGTCAGCTCCTAATGGAGGTACAGAAAACAGTATAGGAATATTAAACAAAAGCAATGCATGTACAGGTCTGATCAATACAATGGCTCCAAGTCAGCTCCTCATGGAGGTACAGAAAACAGTATAGGAATATTAAACAAAAGCAATGCATGTACAGGTCAGGTCAGTACAACGGCCCCAAGTCAGCTCCTCATGGAGGTAGATTACACAGTACAGAAATAGTACATATAGGATAAACATTTACAGCTTGTTATGAAAATACAATACACAAACAAACTGTACTGAAACAAATAGAGTCATGTAAGGTTCAGTGATGAGGAAAGAAAAACTTCCAAGTTGATTTTTAGCTGTTAGAACTTGCCAACAGATGATAATGGACACTGAATTTAGTTTCCCCCTAATTCATGACAAAGAATGTGACGAGGAAAAAAAAAATAGTGATAGAGAAAAAAATCAAACATTTGTGCATGAATTTTAATTTGAAAGAACATGGTTTAAATATATACATTCTCTTTTTTTACATGTTTCAGTTTCTAGAATGTTTAATGAAGAAAGAATACGTTGTAGCAGCCAAGTTGTGTAAAATGAGTAAGTACTTTATATGCCAATAAATCATGTTGCGTAGGATAGCGAAATTCCACTGTCAGAAGATTCATGGTCTACAACAAAGTTTCACTGGGTCGAAGACCACGAGTTTTGGTTGCAAACTAGAATTTCACCATTCACCATGTGAGTGTGTACATAACAAAGGGTTAATTTTCTGGCATTACTTTATGTACAAATGTACATGTGTCATTACCATTCAAGTCCTGGACAAATTCAGGAAAAGTTTCTTGAACTAGCTCAACCTGAGGCTTGTTTAGCAGAGCAAGCGCTCGCAAAATTTCCCTATACATGCAACACAAATTTTGGCAAACGCTCGCAAGTGCTTGCTCTGCTGAACAGGCCTCTGGTGTTTTCTTTTATGTGCAGATTCAGATATTTTTCCTTGGGAGAGGAGGTGTGGGAGATCATTGTAATTTCCAGGGGGGATTGGGGTGGTTTAAGGCCTTTTTTTTTGGTACAGTACCTTTACTTACTGTACTTATTTACTTACTTAGGCTTCTTATTAATGTTGTGCTGGTCTTTTCTGAGCACATGGCCGATCCATCTACACTTCCTTCTAGCAGTTTCCACTGCAATGTCTTTCTGTTTTGCCATCTCTCTGAGTTCGTTATTAGATACTACTTTTGGCCATCTGATCTTAGATGTGGACAGTAGGCATCAATTTACGAACACTCTCAGTTTCCTTGTGAGGTCTTTCCGGAGCTTCCAGCATTCTGATCTATATAGTAAATCTGATTTTACATTACTATTGAAGATCCTGAGCTTTGTTCTAATGGTCATATAAGAGGATGTCCAAACTGGTTTTAAGATGGTAAACACATGACAGGCTTTGTTGATTCTTGATGTGATGTCCTTGTCAGTACCTTCTGATGTTGTTACATGTTTAATGCTGCCCAGGTATGTTAAGGTTTCTACATCTTTTAAACGCTCTCCATTTACTTGTATGGAGTTGGTAGTCGAAAATTGTTTTCGTTCTGTTTTATTATTACTAGACTTTGACCCGTGCGTGCACGGGTTGACATTGCATATGATATCGGAATAATCTAAGTTTATTCTAATAGAATAATCTGTGTCTCGGGACAGGCCTTTACCACAGTTAAAATGCCTCCCATATACCCGTAATGTAGCAAAAAACTGCAGAATCGCTCCGATACGATTTTGAGAAAATTAATGAAGCTTTATTGAAAATAACAGTCAAATTATTCATAACAAACCATTTTGCGGCTGTAAATACATTTCATCTAAAAATTTAATTCATATTAATGAAGAATTCAACACTTTTTCCCCAACGTTTTTTACTCGCTTCAAATTTACACACCATGTTGACATTCGGAACTTTCGGGATTTTTCAAATCAAATGCACTGAGTTAGAGTTATCTCCCATATTTTCTTTGATGAACAGAATATATACATGTAGCAAACTTTCAATGAAAATTTACACGTATTTGTATTATCGTTTCTGAGTTTATCCATGCAAATGTGATATTGTGGAAACATAAACTAAAAAGTCTCCCGTGATTTAGCGTGAATGTAATGCGCATGCGCAAGACTGTAAAATCCAAAAAATCCAGATGATTTCCGGATTTTTAAAAGGAATTTTCGTTGATTATTAATTAGTGAAGCTTGATTGAGAAAAAATAAAAACATATTGGTAATCTTCAAGTACCAATGATGTTTAAAATATATAAAACAAAAGACAGTACTCTTCCGATTTCTCGGTATTAAAGCCCAAAAATTCGAGTCTATTATTTTAATATAGTAGTATAGATTATTCTTCTCAACAAAAATAAAAATTTAATGTTTAATTCATGAAGCAATCGTTTATTTCTCCCGTATGTCCCTTTTTGGACTTCCGGTTTATATACTTCCGGCTTACACATGCAAAATACAAAATATTAAAAGGACCCATGTATCTATTTTATTTTTTTTATTATAAACTAAACAATTTTGGAATTAGATACTTCATGCTATGATATACAAAATCGTAAGCGACAACTTCTTTCTATCTCTTACTGTTTTTGAGATATTAGGCTTCAATCTTTGAAGAAAGGGGGGGATGAAAATAGTAAAAATTGAAATAACCACCAAATTTTTAAAGTGAGGTATAGGAACTGTTAAAACTGTCATAATGATCATATATTTTAATTCCTAAACTTCTAAATGTTGTATGGAGTTTTGTTGTTTTCTCCTGAATATGCTGATGAGTGGATGAGATAAGACAAATGTTGTTGGCATAATCATCATCCAGTTTGTTTCCCATTTTCCATCTAATGATCACTGGTGGATTCCCTCATGACCCAGTCAATGGCCACTGAAAGAAGCAGAGAAGATAACATACAGCCCTGTTTCAGCCCTGATGTTACTGGGAACCACTCAGTTTGGCCATTGTTAACCATCACACTACACTGAAATCCTTCATGTAGTACTCTGATGATGTCAGTAATCTTCAATGATAGGCCAAACAGTCTTAAGAGTTTGCATAAACTTTCCTGATGTACACTGTCGAAACCCTTTTTAAAATCAACAATGTTGAGGTATAGAGAGGACTGCCATATTCTATTGACTGCTTTATGATGTTTTGTAATATAAAAATTTGGTCAGAACATGATCTTCCTGGTCTAAATCCCACCTGCGCCTTTCTCAGTTGTGCATCGATCACTCTGTTGTTTTACTCTTTCCAAGAGAACTCTGGCAAAACATTTTACATGTACTTTTTGTAGGCAAAAATGTGATATATCACACAAGTTTTTGCATTCTGTTTTATCTCCCTATTTTGGTAGTTTTTTAGTTCCACTTTTCAACCCTGTTGGTAACTTGGTACTATGTTGGTTCTCCAAATGTCTTGGAAAAGATTATGCATAACAATTAATGTTGCTTCAATGTCTGCGTTTAGTAATTCTGCTGGGATGTCATCGACCCCTGCAGCCTTGCTGTCCTTCATATTACTGATGGCTTTCTGTATTTCCTCTACATGCGCGGATCCAGAAAATTTTCCAGGGGGGGGTCCGAATTTGACGTAGGGGGGCTACACTGTTCATCAGAAATGTTGACAAGCAAAAAAAAAAAAAAAAGACTAACTTCCCAAAATCATGAAATTCCTAATCCATTTTGGGGGGGGGGGGGGGGGGGGGGGGGGTAACATAGTATCGGTAACTCCAAAAATTTAGAAAACATTGTACCTGTCAAAATTCTTTTTCTCCCATATTAATGATATTCCTAATCCGTTGGGGAGGGGGGGGGGGTGGGGGCAATATGCCTATAACTGCAATTTTTTCAATATCACTCTCAATATTTCATGTTCCAACGCCTTTCCAAAACATATATGTGTTTTCCAGGGGGGTCCGAGCCGTATTTGCGATAATTTCACTATGTAAATTTAATTACTTCTCATTTTCCAGAGGGGGTCCGGACCCCCCTCTAGATCCGCGCATGCTCTACACTTATTTCATCCACATTGATTCTGTTATGTTGTTGTTATCAATTTCAATATCCTAGTGTAGAGAATCTGTTCCTCAGCTCCAGCTTCAAGGCTTCTTTTCTCAGGTTGTGTAAGTTTATTCCCTGCAAACTTCTCCATGCATCCTTGCACTTTCCTCATCGCCTTACGTTGTATTTTGGCACACAAGAGTATGTGATCATTGTTAACGTCTGCGCATCAGTACATTCATGCGTCTTTGACTGATCTCCTTCACCTCTTGTTGATCATGATGTAATTGATTTGATTCTTTGCTCTCTTATATGAGGAAACCCTAGTGTATTTGTGAATGTCCTTGTGTGCAAAGATTGTGTTGCAAACCACTAGCCTAGCCCATTTATCTCACAGAAATCTAGTAGACATTCTCCATTTTCATTCATCTGTCCAATGCCATGTGCTCCCAAACATGCCTCCTTGCCAACTAGTTCGATGTACCAACACACTCTGAAGTTGGTTGTTAAAAGTATCCTTGTATCATCATTAGCATCATTGGTTGGCGAGTAGCACTAAATCACACTATATATGTCATATTTACAGTAAATGATGTTGATGTGTGAATTCAATCTATTTCAATTATAGCAAGGCGTTAGTATGTAAAAAAAAGTAATGAATAATTTTGAATTGAGTACTGTAATCGTATTATATTTTTTTTTGCGTGTACGATTATTTGGCGGAAAATAGTTTTTGAACAAGTTGGCGTGGACTTGAATTAGCCTATTCCTGAATGTGACTACCTGGTATTCTTATACATACATGCATGTCATTTAGCGATGTGCTTGATTTAGCGGAAGTCGCATTCCACCAAAAATACTAAATAGAATACACAGCCAAATGTAATACGTTTACAGTAATTCTCTATATTTAGATGACAGTTGTTTATTTTACATTATTTTACATTATAGTTTTGATATATGAGCCCAATCATCCTACAGCCTTACAGTTCCAGCCAGTTTTAGAGGAAAAAATTCTAATAGGTAATATGATACACGTATGAAAAGCTTTTGTGAGGCAAAATAATGAACGTGATGAAGGTTATTAAGTTTGGAAGGCTGGAAATTCCGAGTAACAATTTACAACAAGATGTTATGCCCACAGCGCATTACGGTATTTTATCAGTGAACTACCTTAAGAGAGATGGTTAATCATGGTCATTTTTAGAATCCTTGAGAAGAATTTTAAGAGCTCTTAATAATAAAGATAAAGGAAAACAATCAAATTTTAAAAAACCTAAAAGATATTTACCCGGGTATATGGAATTTTTCTTCACTAAATAATAGTTTTTAGCTTTACAAATTATATCTTAAAGTTTAATGTAAATCTAACGGGTAATCTGTTATGCCTCCTTAAACAGTAAATAGATAATATGACATTAATCTTTTTCAGAACAAGAGAAAGAAAATGAATCGGGGAGTGATGAATCAGGAGATGACGACGATGAATCAGATGATAGTGGGGAAGATTCGGATGAGGAAAGCGAAGATTCAGATAGTGAGGAGGAAGAAAATGATGATCGAGAAAATGAAGAGGATAGAAATAGGTAAAACTTATTGTCTGTCTATTTTTTGTTTTTTGCTTTTTTGCTAATGAAAGATTTGTTTATATTCATCTAGAATCCAAACTTAGTTTTTTTTTCCTCTTCCTAAGCTCATTTTGGTATAAAACGCATGTATATTAATGAATTAGTGAATTCATCTTCAGGAAGTTTGAACTACATGGTATTTTATAATAAACCTGCAAATTTGGGGGGGGGGGGAGGGGGAGTATAATGTTTTTGACACATTCATTAATCAGTCAGTCTGTCAGTCCTGTTTTGTCAGCGCAACTCCTTTTAAACTGCTGCACAGAATTTTGTAAAACTTTGTATATTTAGGGTACAATGTAAAGATGTGCACATAACCAGGAAATTCCGATTCTGTTATTTTTCTTTGAATTTCGGAACTATCGGTCACATATTGAATATAGTACTGAACAGTTTGTCAGGGGAACTCCTCTTAAACTGCTGCATAGAATTTCATGAATTGTCGGGATTTAGAACCTAATGTGTAGATATTAATATTACTTTGAAATACTGATTCCATTATTTTTCTGGGAATTTTAGCCCTTTTGACTTTAGAATTTTGTTGTTAAAAACAAGAGTATAGATGTGCTTATTTGCAGGAAGTTTTCATGTGATGATTTTCAGGAGTTATGCCCCTTTATTAAATTATTTTGTGTTATACATGTACATTCGATCGTTCCCTGCCATTCACTCACTTTTGCTTTCATTTTATTAAATTTATTTGTGCATAGAGTTTTATGTACATAATGTTCATGAATTTGAGCTCTTCAATAGGTCAAGTAGATGTTGCATTTCATTGAAAAAAAAAATGAAATATACATGTTCAATATGTTATGAGGAATTTTTCTTTTTTTTAAAACTGATAAATAAGCTTTAATTCTGAACTATAATTGGCTTCAAATTGATTTACCATTTTAAGTAATTATGAGGACTTTCCAATCCAAATGATTTCTTCAAGTATTGATTTTAACAAAGTCAAGTAAAAATTTATTTCACATTTTTATTGCCTGTGCTCAACATTGGTACATTTCAATCTTGTTTTACAGTGCCGACGAGTTCTTTGATGAATTTAAACAAGATTCGGGTATCGCATCAGCATCATCAGACTGATGCTAAGAACAGTGGGACCATAACGTGACTTATTTGGAGAGGTGATTAAGTGTTTACATATTTACAGGGGATCACAAGATTTCATAAGGAAAAAATGGACAAGTGGGCTTGCCTTTGCTGGAAAAAGATTGTGCCAAATATTTTTTTCAGTATTTCCCGCAAATGTAAAGTATTTATGGAAAAGTGACACTTAATTTATATTATGGAAATCAATAAACCTTCTGTAATATTCCGTCCAATTGTATCCAAAAAATTGCCTTTTTTTTCATTGTAATTCTATGCTCTTGTCAATTATTGTTTCATTTTGAATAAATAAATGTTTAAATAAGTTTTTTGTTAATTTGGGGGGGATTAGCAATGGAATATTAATATAAAAAACAGAGATCCCTTTATCTTGTTTGTAACACAGTATGACCAAGGCCATCATTAAAAATATCTTTGTTTTCCCTAGCCTGACCTTAAATTTTGAAGTTGGGTAGGTAGGTAGGTAGGTACTGGTACCGGAAATTTTTTTTTTTCTGCCAGGGTAGAATTGAAAATGCATTATAAATTAAAATAAGAAATAAAAAATGAATCATTTCCTTATTTTAAAATATCAAAATATCAAAATTCACAATTTAATATTGTTTAATCAAAAATTTAAACACGTTTGTTCAACGACTACGTGTGCGTGACTAGATTCATTATTACATGTATTTCAATGTTGATGTACATGTTAACCTAGATTCGATCAATTTCATTTAAATGATAATGTACATGGCTACTAAGTATCAAATGAATTAATTTCTCTCAAGCTTCGGGTAAAATTAGATTTCATTAAAAAAAGAAAGAAAAACTATATTGTGGTCAAAAAATTAAGTAAGCAGGATTTAATTCAATGGTCGTACTAGGGGAAACAAAGAAATTTTTTATTTTGGCCCAAGAGGTCCATTTTTCTTACATTTTTAGCTCACCGAGACGAAGTCGGGGGGAGCTTATGCTATACCCTCGGCGTCGGCGTCCGGACCTGGTTAAAGTTTTTGTTGCAGGTCCTGTATCTAAGTTATTACTTGTCCTATCTTCACCAAACTTGCATGGATGATGCATCTTGACCTACTTATGGACTTGAAAGACTTGAATGCTGAATCAGGGCCATGAGTTTCAGATGCTGGAGGAGGTTAAGGTTTTTGGAGCAGGTTAAAGTTTTTGGTGCAGGTGCCCTTTGATAGCAATTTCTAAGTTACTACTGGTCCTAACTTTACCAAACTTGCATGGATGGTGCATCCTATGATACTGATGCACCAGACGTGCTTTATTGCTGAATCTTAGCCATAGGTTTCGGATGCTGGATGAGGTTAAGGTTTTTAGAGCTGGTTAAAGTTTTTGGAGCAGGTGCCCTTTGATGGTTATATCTTAGTTATTACTGGTCCTAACTTCACCAAACTTGCATAGATGGTGTGTCTTATGATACTGATGCCTCTGACAGGCATGAATGCTGAATCTGAGCCATAGGTTTCAGATGCTGGATTAGGTTAAGGTTTTTAGAGCTGGTTAAAGTTTTTGGAGCAGGTGCCCTTTGATGATTCTATCTTGGTTATTACTGGATCTAACTTTACTAAACTTACTAAACTTGCATGGATGGTGCATCTTATGATACTGATGCACCTGACAGGCATGAATACTGAATTTGACCCATAGGTTTCGGATGCTGAAGGAGGTTAAGGTTTTTAGAGCTGGTTAAAGTTTTTGGAGCAGGTGCCCTCTGATGATTATATCTTAGTTATTCCTGGTCCTAACTTCATAAAACTTGCATGGATGATACGTCATGATACTGATGCACCTGACAGGCTTGAATGCTGAATCTGAGCCAAAGGATTCGGATGCTGGATTAGGTTAAGTTTTTTGGAACAGGTCACATGTTTAATAAATATTAGTACTATTTCAAACTTGCATAGTTGATTGAACTATAATATAAATGAATTGCAGAGGTAGCTTCAGATGCAGATCCTGATCTCCATTATCAAGGATGCTGAAAAATATATCTTGGTTATTACTGGTCCTAACTTTACTAAACTTGCATGGATGGTGCGTCTTATGATACTGATGCACCTGACAGGCATGAATACTGAATTTGACCCATAGGTTTCGGATGCTGGAGGGAAGTTAAGGTTTTAAGAGCTAGTGTTTTTGGAGCAGGTGCTCTCTTATGATCATATCTTAGTTATTACTGGTCCTAACTTCACCAAACTTGCTAATGATACTGATGCACCTGGCAGGCTTGAATGCTGAATCTGAGCTGTAGGTTTCGGATGCTGGATGAGATTTGCTTTTATGGAACAGGTCACATATTTTATAGATAATAGCTTGCATAGTGATTTAACTATAATATTAATGAACCGCAGAGGTAGCTTCAGATGCAGATCTCCATTATCAAGGATGCTAAAAAAATTCTCCTATCTCAAACCTGCTTGATAGATGTGTTCGTTGTTAAATGATATAATATGATTCCTATGATATAGTATTGTATGATATGATACACTATTGTTTTATATGATACAATATTATATCATATATTATATTGTAAAAAGTTATATGATACAATATGATATTGTATCAATTTTTTGTACATTATGATATGATATTGTATCATGATATTGTTATGTAAAGTATTGTTTATTATGATACAATATTGTATAATATGATATTGTATAATATACTATTTTATCACATGCTATTGCTTCATATGATATTGCAACATATAATATTGTATCATATGATATGATATTGTATAATAAATATCGTATCATATGTATACAATATACTATTTTATCACATGCTATTGTTTCATATGATATTGCAACATATAATATTGTATCATATGATATGATATTGTATAATATATATCGTATCATATGATACGATATTGTATAATATGATATTGGTTTATATAATATATTATTATATCACATGAAAATGTATTATATGATATTGTATAATGTGATATGGTATCATATAATACAATATATTATAATATGATATTGTATAATATGATATTGGTTTATATAATATATTAATATATCACATGAAAATGTATTATATGATATTGTATAATGTGATATTGTATCATAATATTTATAATACAATATAGTAAAATATGATATTGTATGATGTAATATAGTACTATATCACATGCTATTGTATCAATTGATATGATACAATGTTGTTTCTAATTTTATTGTATCATATGATACAATATCCTATTATGTATCAAATATGATACAATATCATACTATAATATTATACAATAATATCATATGTTACAATATTGTGATGTATTATGTGATATGATATTGTATCATATATTATTATATTGTATCATATAATACCAATATCATAATATATTATGATATTGTATTATGTGATCAAATACAATAATGTATAACAAGATACAATGTCATATAATGTTACAATATCATATTTCATCATTATTTATTACAGTATTTTATTGTATTATATGATATATATTGTAGGTATCATAGGATGCAATATTGTATTTTATATTATTGTATTGATAAACATTGTATCATATAATACCCTATGAAATGAACATATGATTATTATACAATTTTTTAACATATGATATTGTTATACGATATTGTGTCAAAACAGTATCCATGTATATCCAAGATCATTATTAACTATGATTTTCAAATAATAATAATAAAGGTGGTCTCATAAGATGATTCCTCATAAAGGTGATGCTCCGTCTCGGTGAGCTTTGTAATATGTGATTACCTATGTTTAAGGAATAAAATTGATTTTAACACATAAGAATCTCCTTTAATACTGAAGTTTGTTACTTAAGAGCCATATTTATGAGCCTACAAAGGTCATGTATCCCCTCAATGAATGTTTCTCTAAGCTCAGCAAGTGATAATAAACAGATACAGTCTTAAATCCAAGGGGAGATAATTAGAGGACATTATCTGTAACTACCACAGACAGAATCCATCAACTCGCCCCTTATAATCCTAACAAAGTATCATCAGAAGGAAAAATCCTTATCAGATGACTGTTACACTCTTATTTTATGCAAGCACATTGGTGAAAAAGGATGGGGGACACGTCAAGGGCCGGTAACTACATGTATACCCTTACCATATCTCTCTCTCTCTCTCTCTCTCTCTCTCTCTCTCTCGTCAAAACTCAAAAGATTTTGGAAACAATACTTTAAGAGAGCAGAAAGTTCCCATCTCTCTCTCTCTCTCTCTCTCTCTCTCTCTCTCTCTCTCTCTCTCTCTCTGTTCTTCAAAATACAGATAGTCAAAGTCTCATTTCCTCTCTCTCTTGTAAAAAAATTTGGAAACAATACTTTTAGAGAGCAGAAAGTTCCCATCTCTCTCTCTCTCTCTCTCTCTCTCTCTCTCTCTCTCTCTCTCTCCGTCTTTTTCCATCTGTACTTTACTGTGGACGCGGGGAATACATTATATCTAAAATTGTGACAAGCACGTCTCACGGATTTTAAAATCTCACCGTTTTACCGTACAAATTAAATTAAATGAAACTATGGTAAAAATTCGGCGTTCGCCATTTTTTTTTTACCTTTGATTTGATGCAAAACAGTTGAATGGCGGAATTAAGTACTCGCGTAAAATAAGGAATGTACAGTAATAATTTTAATTTAGAATTATGAATATAAGATATGTTACGGTGTAAATACCTATAATTTTTTTATACACACATACATGCATTTTAATAAAACATATTCTTTTTTAAAACTATTATCAATCAATATTATTTTAATTTATGCTTAGCTAAGAATTACGAAGCATGTTGCTTAGAATTTTAATGCAATAGAAATTAAGCATCTTACTTATTTAAAAATATTCTTAAGAAAGTTACATGTAAGCATAAACTTTAGAAAATTCTTAGAATGTTTATGCATACGACCCCATATCCATCTAGCCACGATGAAGATTAAGTATCCGTCTATAGCCACGATGAATATTAAGTATCCGTCTATAGCCACGATGAAGATAAGTTATCCGTCTATAGCCATGATGAAGATAAGTTATCCGTCTATAGCCATGGTGAAGATTAGCCATCCGTCTAGCCACGACGAAGATAGATCTTCATCGTGGCTAGAACGGAATTGGTTTAATAAACAAAATACGTCTGCTGGTCATTCCTTTGTATCAATAATTCATATTTCACGCCAAAATCAATGCAGTTGTAAGGTAAAGTTATGAGATACGTAGCTTCAATCTATGACGTGCTTCATCGTTACTTATGATTATTTTCCTTTTGGCGAGAGTTAAGTGTTGTATTAATGTATGATGCCATATAGTCGACTTTCCCCATTGTAGCTTTCAACCGGAAAACTGCGTATACGTTAACCTTCCCATAAGGAGAAAATAAAAAGTTTGGCTACATGTGGTAGTTTTCTACCATTGAATATTTTCCTTTCAAATGTTTTTGTTTTGATGGTTATAACCGTAACACTATTATTTACAGACAATTTCATACATCTATCTGTAGACCCAGAATCTAACTCGTATCTACAAGCTGAATGGTTATAAATTGCAGAGCACCTTTGTTGCTGTTTAATCCTATTTATTTTTTTACCAATACAAACTCCAAATTTTCGCTGGGTTGGTTTTGTGACAGAAAATGTATGACGATGGCTATTTTCGAATATTCGTAAATTAAAACCATAAAACAATATTTGTCCTTTATTAATGTTTTAGATAAATTGATAATTTTTTTCGAAGTTTACGTAATTTACCAAGATGCAAATATCTCCTTTATATGCCAGATTTACAAAACACAGATCAACCGGTACTTATTAGTTTAGTAAATGGTATTACATTACAAATCCTTAAATTATTCATGACAACTTATTGTACTATGAAACCTTGTATTTAAGGGGGATGTCCGGCCATCTTGTACATATGTGGACAAAAAATGTAAACATTTCTTTAACCGTGTTATTCATGGCAAAAACTGACCAAAACCGTTGTCAAAAGATAAAAAAAGAACGCAATAAATCTGAGGTTTTACAAGTTTGTTTTATATGCAAATTACTCACACAAGTACGAAACAATGCCTTTTAATGCCTTAATCACTTGAGATTTTTCAATCTTAATATAAGCCGACAGTTGCACAGTCCCAATATGAATGCGCAACTGTCGGCTTATATTGCGCAACTGTCGACTTATATTAAAGATTGAAAAATCTAAAAAAAAAATATGAAATTAAAGAGCTTTTTGGTGGCTACTTTACAACTACTGTTGAGAAAAAGGTTAAACCTTGCACATTTGCACAAGTTGTAGCTTTATCCAAAAAAAAAAAAACAAAAAAACCCCAAACAACGGATAACAAAAATATGGTGTTCAAGAATAAGATTCATTTCGTTATTGATGATCATCTAAACGGTGAGGTCTCGTAATTTGAAAACTTCGAAATATTAAAAAAAATATAAGAAATCTAGAGTCATATTAAATTACATGTAGATAGATAGACTTATCGCATATATGAAACATGCATTTGTAGATGTTGAGGGTAAATAATAAAATGTGTTCATATTTGCAACTACGCTTTCTTTTGCATGCAACTTTAACCAATTAGTTAATTGTGTTTTAGATAAATTAAATTTTTGTGGGGTAGGGGTGGAAGGGGAATCGTTTAGTTATTGATTTTGCCATTTAAACATTTTTTTTTTCAACCAGACGCCAACAGCTTTTTTTAATAACGATATATAATAAACTCAGTCTATATTAATATCCAACTTAAACTTTACTGCAGTGAATAAAGTATATTATTATTATTTGAATAATGATTCTCGATTGAACCAGAAGTGAATATTACGATTGTAGCTGTATTTTCTCCAACTTCAATTCAAAACATCGTCTGGTCGCTAAGATATGTTTTCTTTATTCGCTTCCTTACGTATCTATTTCATTTTCTCAGTTATCTTTTAAGTAAACACTTCACACAAAAAATCACCGTAATTCACGTACATTATTCACTGGCCTATACATGTATAAAAGTGTTCCTCCCAAAGGCCAACACATACTTTCAGAACTTCATGGAAGCGCCTCATCGTGTTTAATTGAATATCTTGCCCAAAAATACTGTAAGATGCGGTAGAAAACAACAATTTCCAGCGATCATAGCATTGTGAACTACAACTGATCTGATGGCATGTGTACTGTAATGCACCAGCACGTGCACCCATCATAGTTATATGCTAAAACAACATTGCATTTGAGAACACCAGGTGCTCCATGAAAAATGCTACATCGACGGGCAACCTCGACCTTGATATTTTCTAGTCAAACGCCTTAATGATCAAGACTCGCGTCTTTTATATTGTGACGTCACAATCTTTACTACGTCATAATACTTTATCAGCTGTGTAACTGAAAGGCGTTGTTTGCTTCCAAAGAGAAATTGTTTTGAGATATTCGCTGTCTTCCCTGATATTCCAACACAGGAATATTGTATTCATATATCACCTAGTTCAGTACCTTGCCCCCCAAAAGTCAAAAAAGTCATGTGAGTAGTTTAAATAATATATCAATGTTGACTCCGACATTTACCTTTGATTACCTCTCCGTCTTCATGTAAGGCCTATGTATTTCTGTTACAGTTGATTCCATATATCAACCAAATAAACTGATAAAATTCTGGTGTATATATCATATCATATATCATATGTAATATCATCTTAATATGATATATAAAGTACAAATCGACTTTTATAGATATCAACATGATTGGATTTACAATCTTTGTAATGATTGTTTTCGAGACCTTTAAATGGTGGAGAGGGGATGGTAACTATAATGCTTAATGAATATACATTATGCGATAATGGGTTAAAATATCTTGTGTCGGGGTAATAAAATTTTGCATAATTGATTAAACCAATTGAAGTGTATTAAAATGCCATGCCATGCATATTTGAAACAAAAAATCATGTTGTGATAAATTTTGTTTGTTTGTTTGCTTGCTTGCTTGTTTTTTGGGGTTTTTTTTTAATCCTTTTTTCAGATGAAGCAGATATTGACAATGAGATATCTCGAGAAATTGATGTTATGTTAGAAAACATTCAAAAATCTTTGTAAAAAATGTAAATAAATATATTTACGATATTTTTTATTTTACTTTGTAGTTAATATTTTTACTATTTATACTCTGATTTTGAAAAAAAAAATTAGTATGTCAAATATTTGAGAATGTTCCGTGGCATCTTTTTCCAATAAACTCTCTAGGTTGAAAAAGGAATATTTTAATCTAAGAAAAACAAGGTTAGCTTTTTAAAAAGCTAAGAAAGTCAGCCAGCGGAATTTTAATTCTTAGGTCAAAAGTGAATAGATAATCTATTAAAAAACAAGATAAATTTACTTTCCAATCTCACTTAAAGAGTCGCGAAGATATACGCGGACTCCGGACTGTGGCTGCAGACGATTCACATTGACAGTCTTCCGATGCGCAGTTTGACCTAGAAACTGACCAGTTTCATAACTTCTTCGAATTTCTCTACCACGAACTGTCTAATTCCTTCCCAGAATTCCAATTTACGCAAGCGCAATTGAAGTTTCATCCTAACTTAATTAGTCAGCCCGCGGGCTGACTAATAACATGGTGCAATAGTTTGTGATATAACTGTGCAAGTATCCTGACTTCACAAAGGGGGTCTCTGGAGGGGTGCAAAATTTATTTAGGAATACATCAGGGGTGTCAACTCAACTCTTTTTTTTTTCTTTTCAAAATCAACAAAGGTACAGTTAGTGATACTCTTTGCAGGAATCTTGATATAATATCAAATATATGAAAAGGTTAAGCCGCCAATAAAGTTAAAACTGATTAAATTCTAATTAAAAAAAAACAAGATGAAGTCTAAAACACATCACGGAATTCCAAGCAAATTACTAGTAGTTTAATTTAATAACAAAGTACCGTCATATATCCCCCCCCCGTATTTAAGTGACTAATATGCATATCATTTTAATTCCCAGACTATCCTCTTCTTCTTTTTTCTGCAACGGTTACCAAGATTGTCGTAGAACAAGGCGGTGTTTAAATGTGTCATTTCATAATTATTATTATTACGTATGAACAGCTCTTCAATTTCACTGGGTATTGAATTATCAATGTTATGTTTTTAATTTCCCAAAACTTTCACCCCTTTCAGCGACAAAAAGAAACCAATATTGCCAAAGACTTGAACAAGAAGGAACAGCCAGAATAATAAGAAGTCGAATGCTGCGCACACAGCTTTCCACGTGACTTCATTCTCTCTGACTGATTGGCTAATATCGTTCCCCTCACAATAGGCTTCATTGTCTCGAACACGCACATTTCGATCAAACGAACACCCTTTTTTACAGGTGATGAAATCGACAAGTTTCACAACCAATAAGCAATTTCGTGGAATCGTTTTGCTCTCGTTGCTATGGACGGTCCGGAGTAAAATGGTGGTCACGGTAATCACAACAACACCAAATACGTACTGATATGTGATGTAATAACTTAACAAGGACATATTCTCTGAGTTGGCGGGTACGTTGTCAACAAGAATCCCCGTATACACATTAAACGATAGGAGAATAGACACCGAGTATTGTAACTTCTCGCCGGCGTTAGAGGGAACAATAAACACAAATACGTTCAAAAATCCAATTAGAACAGTTGGAACTATGAGATTTATGATAAGAAACGTCGGTTTTCTGCTAGCTCTGATGGTGCATATCAACGATGTATTTAAAAACGTATTACTGACCTCACTATCTGTCCATTTTGAATTCGAGTTTTCCATCATACAGGAGCTGTCTGAAAATCGAATTTCTGAGGGCCAACTGGTAATTTCAAACGAACATTCTTGGCTGTCAAAGGGGAAATAAGTCATGTCTATTTCACAATGAGATTTAAATTGGTGGTGTCCAAACATCGTTACGCCACCATTCGAATATAACGCAACTCCATATAAATTGGTAAGGTTGCCCAAATACGATTTTTGGCCTATTGTATTTTTCAGCAAAATAGTCGGATTCCATAGTGAAAAATCTTTTTTATTCATGAATATTGGATAATAGGAATACTCGGATATATTCCAAAAAATCGTTTCGTCAACCCAATCGGAAACAAAAAGCATATTGACTTCTAATCTATTCTCAGTATCGTAAATTTCGAAGTCTTGAACGATGCACATAATTCTGGCTGTAGTCGGTTGGGACTGGTTCTTTGCTGGACGCACGTCTGCGTGCCTCGGATCATCTGCCAAATCCCCGCGAAGTCTTCGCATATCTGAAAATGAAAGATAGCTGTGAAAACCCTGAACCGCTTGTATCCAAAGGTAGATCCATGTTCCTACTATTCTCCACATGTCTGGTATCATACAGATAAAGAGTGTGTTTCGGATTTGGCCACCTGTAGGACCGTTCAGATAGCTCCAAAGATCTGGTACCTGTGTTGCTGAGCTGATAGCTGATAAGGAGTTGGTGTCCTTATATATATATTGTTGGAACTATCTCTAGTTGCTTAGCTATCAATACCTCTGCTGGTCATTTCTTAGTATCAATAATTCATTTTTATGTAAAAATCAATACATTTTTAACCTATCAGACATGCAATACGAAGCCTCAATAAATATGCGATGATCCTTTATATGCGGTTTTAATGCTCTCTTTGGTGAATGCATATATTAATGTTATATATGCTTTAATGAACGAACTAGATCAACACCTTTCCCTATCAGAAATATCAAATGCTAACCCCCCCCCCCCCCCCCAAAAAAAAAGAAGTAGAATTAAAAGATTCTGATTCAGACAATACATGTATTTCTAACCACATGATGAAGAATGGTTAAACTTCTCTGTTACCTTACCTTCACAAAATTCTTACAATGGCCACTATCCCAAATCATGGTCCCTAGGCTACACTACTCCGATTCACAAAAGTAATTACATCTGTGATCCAAAAAACTACAAAGGAATAACAGTAACAAAAGCAATTGGCAAATTGTTTAATCAAATTCTTGACACTCGATTAAACACATTTCTCACAATACATGATATTACCGTATTAGTGAATGCCAAAAAGGTTGCACTCGCATAGTTAGAACATCTGATGATATTTTATTCATATAGATTATGACATTAAACATTAGTTTTGATGTTATCTTCAGCTACTGGCTCACAACAAAAATTTAATATTCTGCATAAACACTGCATGGACTGGTGTCTGAATATTATTACTTCCTTTTACCTTAACAAAGTAGGAAAGTTTTCCTACAGGTTTCAGCTTTCCTTACTGATTAGTTTCTGAGAATTTTTTTTAAGATTTACCATTTGCTTACTATATAAACTCCTATGTAAAAATCCAAGTAGGAAAGTTATTAAAAATGAACTTTTTTATGCTGATACTGAACTCACATGAACAACAATACCAAATAGCTCTCAAGGCTTAATTCATGGAAAAAACCAAAACATAATCTTATTGAGCACTGATGTAAATAGCATTATTCATATATTTGACCACATCATCCAACCAATACTGTTATATTCTTCTGAAATCTTGAGTTGCCAGTGTTAAAATTCAAACTTATATTGTGACCACACCTGATCCCCGGGGATCATGATTTCATCAGGTTCGAATTTAAACTATTTAAGAATGATTTCATACAAGTCTCGGATCAACACGTTAATTGGTTTCTGAGAACAATGTTTGGCATTTATTTTTCACTCTATTCATTGCAGTATTGAAATTAAATTCATAATGTGACCACACCCAATCTCGGGGGACCATCATTTCAACAAGTTCGAATCTGAACTGTATAAGTAGGATTTCACACAAGTTTCGGATCAACACGTTAAATGGTTTTCGAGAAATGTGTTTTTCATGATTTCTTTCTGTTTATTTCTGTATGAATAATTCAAACTCCTATTGTGACCACTGCAGATACCCGGGGGTCATGATTTCTACTCGTTTGAATCTTAACTATGTAAGGAACATTTCACACAATTTTAGGATCAACAGGTTAAATGGTTTCTAAGAAGATATTTGGCATTTTTTCGCCCTATATTTATTACTGGATTAAAATTCAAACTCCTATTGTGACCACACCCGATCCCCGGGGATCATGGTTTCAACAGGTTCGAATTAAATCTAAAATGTATAAGTAATATATTACACAAATATCAGATCAACACGTTAAATGGTTTTTCAAAACACTGTTTTGCATCATTTCTTTCAGTTTATTTCTGTACAAAAAATCAACCTCCTATTGTGACCACACCCGATCCCCGGGGGTCATGATTTCAACTCGTTCGAATCTTTACTATGTGAGGAACATTTTACACAATTTCAGGATCAACAGGTTAATTGGTTTATTTCAGTATTAAATTCAAACTCCCATTGTGACCACACCCGATCCCCGGGGATCATGATTTCAACTTAACAGGTTCGAATTTTAACTATCTAAGGATGATTTCATACAAGTCTCGGATCAGCACGTTAATTGGTTTTTGAGAACAATGTTTGGCATTTTTTCCCACTTTATTTATTGCAGTATTAAAATAAAAATTTATATTGTGATCACACCCAATTCCCGGGGATCATCATTTCATTAAGTTCGAATCTGAACTGTATAAGCGAATTTCATTTAACGTGCTGATCTGAAAATTGTGTGAAATCTTCTTTACATAGTTCAGATTCAAGCAAGTTGAAATCATGACCTCCTGTGATCGGATGTGGTCACAATAGGCGATTGAATTTTAATATAGCAATAAGCAGAAAGAAATTATGCAAAACATTGCATTCAAAAACCATTTTACGTCTTGATTCAATACTTCTGTGAAATCTTACTTACAGAGTTTAGATTCCAACTTGTTGAAATGATGATCCCCGGGGATTGGGTGTGGTCACAATAGGAGTTTGAATTTTAATACTGCAATAAGTAGAGAAAATGCCAAACATTATTCTCAGAAACTGTGTTTACCACTCTACCTTTGGGGATCATGATTTGATCACACTTAAATCTACCGTACCTAAAGATGCTTCAACACAAGTTTCAGCTCTTTAAATTTTAAAGATTTACTCTATATATTAATATGTGGAAATTCGACCCCCTCCCCTATTGTGGCCCCATCCTACCCCAGGGGATCATGATTTGAACAACTTTTAATTTACATTAGCTGAGGATGCTTCCAAATAAGTTTTAGCGTTCCTGGCTGATTGGTTTTTGAGGAGAAGATTTTTAAAGATTTACTCAATATATCCTACATCAAAATTCAACCCCCCAATGTGGCCCCACCGTACCACCAGAGATCGTGATTTTAACAAATTTGAACTTACACTAGCCGAGGATGCTTCCACACAAATTTCAGCTTTTCTTACTGACTAGTTTCTGAGAAGAATCTTTTTAAAGATTTACCATTTGTTTACTCTATATATTCCTATGTAAAAATCCAACCCCCATTGTGGTCCCTCACCCCCGGGGATCAAGATTTGAACAAACTTGAAAATACCTTATCTGCGGATGCTTCCAAGCAAATTCTGGCTATTTGGTTTCTTAGACAAAGATTTTTTAAAGATAAACTCTATATATTCCTTTGTAAAAATTCAACACCTCATCGTGGCCCCACCCTACCCCTAGGGGTCATGATTTGAAAAGAAAAACTGTGAATTTACATAGCTGAGAATGCTTCCACATAAGTTTCAGCTTTCCTGGCTGATAAGTTACTGAGAAGATTTTTTAAAAATTACTCTATATATAAATATGTAAAAATTCAACCAACACCCCATGTGGCCCCACCCTATCCCCGAGGGTCATGATTTTCTGAGAAGAATCTTTTTAAAGGTTTACTCTATATATTCCTATGTAAAAATTCGAACCCCCATTGTGGCCCCACCCTTTCTGCGGGGGCATTATTTGAACAACTTTGAATCTACACTACCCGAGGATGCTTCCATATAAGCTGCAGCTTTCCTGGCCTAATGGTTCGTGAGAAGAAGAGTTTTTAAATTTTTCAAATTGTTTTAATAATTCCTAATTATCTCTCTTTTCAAAAAAAGGGTGTGGCCCTTTAATTTTCACAACTTTGAATCCCCTTTGCCTAAGGGTGCTTTGTGTCAAGTATGGTTGAAATTGGTCCAGTTGTTCTGGAGAAGATGTTGAAAATGTGAAAAGTTTACAGACAGACAGACGGACAGGCGGACGACAGACAAAATGTGATCAGAAAAGCTCACTTGAGCTTTCAGCTCAGGTGAGCTAAAAATGAAAGGTCATGTTATAGATATAACAACAATTTAGTTGATGATGGGAAACATTTTTACAATATTTATATATGCACTGCTCTTTGATATTCTTATCATTGTATAGCTGGAGTTAATAATCTTGCTCCTTGTGACACACGCACGCGCACACACACACACACACAGTAAGACATTTTGCAAGCCTACATCAGAGTAACTGCTTACACCTTTGGCATTTCAACACGTTTGAGATGATGTCCGTAAGCTATAACTAATACAAGTAATTAAAAACCCTACTTTTATTTTCGATAAACAAGCCCGAAATAGCAAAACTGAGAGTAAGGTGGTGGACACGCTTTGGTGGATCCAAGTCAGGGGTAGTTTGCATCAAAATATTTACTTGCAATGAAATAATATTGAATGATTACGTAAAGAACGAATATATTTACTAATCTACAAGACAAGTGTTATAGCAGACAATCTTTTCCCCCAAAAAACGACCTGGATAGGTTTTCACACTGCAAACTTTTCAATTGCAGTTTGGAAATATTTTAAACTTGGTAAATCAATTTACACAAAATACTTTTTTTCTTAGCAAGTTCCTCAACTTTTTTAACTGAAAAATTTAGGCTCGGAGCTTGTAGTTAATATTTTAGGAATGAATTCAATATTTATTTGTTTTATACGATATAAAATGGTTTGGGGCAGTTTACGCTTTATAAACCGCGAAGCTGTTTATAAAAAAGCGTAAACTGTTTCAAACCATTTTATATTGTATAAAACAAATAAATATTTGAATTCAATGCTTATAATTTAATTTTTTGCTATTAACTGTGGATAAAACGGTGACTTGACCCTTAAAATGACATCAAATTGTGCAAAAACGTCAGGCGGATAGATACGTTTTTGTGAAATGAATCTTCAGTGAGTTGTTTAATTTAAACTAATTATATCATATTAGGCCTAATATTTTAATTTTTAAAAAGTTTAAGGCTATGATTACGATTAGCAAGTGATAACAGGCACACATCTATTTTCAACACCAGTTATGGCGGCGTACATGGAGACGGTGAACACAGCTCAAAGAAGTTGAACAAAGAATAAACAGCTAAAATTGATGTTTAATTGCCATTTTATAAGTATTTATCTATTAACAGATTATAATCAAAACAGCTCTTACAATTAAATGCTCTAACAAAGATTAAATTAGTTTTAAACGATACGATAAACACAAGAACAGTAGTGAGAATTTTATTTCATTATGATAGACCGTACTGCACCTGAAAAAAAAACATGTCAAAATCCTATCATGATGTATAATTTAAGCACCATTAGATCGTAAAGAATTTTCTAGGAAAAAAGTGTGTATTATATTTCGCAAAATTCGGTACTTCCATTTTCAGAAAGTTTAAAAAGTCACTTGCCCACGGGCAAGTCCCTACCGATTTTTTTACTTGCCCGATTGGAAAAATCACTTGCCCCGGGCGTCGGGCAATCGGATTTGTCAGCCCCTGTGGAAATAGGGAGCAGTTTTGTCTTTCTGTCATAAAAGCATTGCTGTTAATGTTTTGGGATAAATTTGATCATTGCAGCTTCATATGTACATGTGCATTACAGTGATTAGAATTGACACCTTTGGGGTTTTTTTAATTTGCAATTTTAACACATGTTTTTTACATTGACTTCAACAATTTTTAGACTTTTGATTTATCTTTCAGTGCCTGAAGAACCCCAGAGTCCCCAGTTTAACAAATTTCCCCAATCTAGAACCGTAGATGAAGGATCCCCCTTCAAAGCTACCTGTGCTTTAGATGATGTTGAAACAGGTAGGTCCCATCTTTAAACTCCTTTCCTTCTATTCCTTTCTTATTATCTCCCCTCTAGTAAGGATAAATTGGTCTTTCTTAAGATTACTTTTTTCCTTTGTTTCATTTGCATCATTTCTAATTTTGTTATTGTTTAACATCTTGCTCAGGAATAATATTTTCATAATTAAAATGAAAAATTGAAATCATGGATATTTCCTTTAATCATATCTTGTCAAGTCAGTTATAATTAAATTTAAACAAGATTTTAATAACTTATTTCAGTCATGTGGACCAAGGATGGTCGGGAAATAGAAGACGCTGGCAGATTCAACTTCAGCCAAGATGGCAACTCTTTCACTTTTGAGATTCCTGCTGCTCTGGCGACAGACTCGGGTGTCTACTGCGCCAAGGCTACAAGCAGCAAGGGGAAGGCCGAGTGGCAGTTCACACTCGATGTGCAAGTAAGTTTCTCTCCCTGTGCAGATATTGACGTGCTACAGCAGATCAAGTCCATGCAGGTGAGAGGTCAAGGGTCACAGACAGGTAGCCTGTAACCTGTGGTTTCAAGGTCACTGGTGTATAGAGATAAACCAGTTTGTCATCACATCCATCCAAAATTATGAAAAGGATTATTAGATAAGTATTGGGGGTTCATTAATTTTGAGAAGTTTGACTCAGTTACTTTGATGTGATGAGGAATGGGTTGGTCTATACTACTCAATATTGAGAGCCTTAAAACCACTGTCTAATGAAAACATAGCTTAGTCTATGAACTGTCATTGCTCTAGGTAGATCCCTCAATTAAAAAAAATAATGCAAATATATATTGCAATCCTATGTGCTGACATTTCTTAATTATATTCATGTTATTCGCAACTAATTGGTCAATTCCTACTAGTTTTTAGCTCACCTGAGCTGAAAGCTCAAGTGAGCTTTTTTGATCACATTTTGTCTGCTGTCCGTCTGTCTGTAAAGTTTTCACATTTTCAACATCTTCTCCAGAACCACTGGGCCAATTTCAACCAAACTTGGCACAAAACATCCTTAGGCAAAGGGGATTCAAAGTTGTGAAAATTAAGGGCCACGCCCTTTTTTGAGGGGAGATAATTAGAAATTATTGAAGAATTTTGAGAAATTTTCAAAAATCTTCTTAAGAACCATTCAGCCAGGAAAGCTGAAACTTGTGTGGAAGCATCCTCAGGTAGTGTAGATTCAAAGTTGTGAAAATCATGACCCCCGAGGTTAGGGTTTGGCCACAATGGGGTGTCAAAATTTTACATATAGGAATATATAGAGTAAATCTTCAAAAATCTTCTTCTCAGAAACTAATCAGCCAGGAAAGCTGAAACTTGTGTGGAAGCATCCTCAGGTACTGTAGACTCAAAGTTGTGAAAATCATGACCCCCGGGGGTAGGGTGGGGCCACAATGGGGGGGTTCGAAATTTTACATAGGAATATATAGAATAAATCTTTAAAAATCTTCTTCTTATAAACAAACCAGCCAGGAAAGCTGAAACTTGTGTGGAAGCATCCTCATGTAGTGTAGATTCAAAGTTGTGAAAATAATGACAACCCCGGGGGTAGGGTTTGGCCACAATGGGGGGTCAAAGTTTTACATAGGAATATGTAGAGTAAATCTTTAAAAATCTTCTTCTCAGAAACTAATCAGCCAGATGATTCTTTATAATTGTTAAGACTTTGACCCTAGGACAATTCTTCACCCTCACGTTTGATGTAGGCTTATATCCCATATATATACAATTGTTAAGGATCTTTTTGAGAACTGCAATACTCAACTTGTGATATGACTATAAAATCATCCTGTTAGAAAAGGGACTAATGATTATAAACATAAGAATATCCAGGGGAAAAATGGATTTTATTTATATAGGATCTACATGTATTATTGTACACTGTCCAGATAGTTTGTTTTATGACTCCATTAAGCTGATTTTATCATACCTATTGTTCCTCAGGTGAGCGATGTGGCCCATGGGCCTCTTGTTATATCTGCCGTTGGTTGACAGTTGCACATGTACAGTAGATTAGACCATGTATCTTATTAGGCCATTCCAAGTTTTTTCTATGTTTAGCGTCCGCGGACGGATTGGTTTTGAGATGTAAAAATTTTTAAAAAACACAATCATTTTTCATAAAATTAGATCGCTTTTTCATATGTCGGGCTTTGGATTGTATTTTTAAATCGAATCGAAGATCAAATATTCATGATAACAACATTCAAAATGGAAACCATAGTGGTTATTTGTTATTTTTGTATTTTTGTTACAAAGTGAAGAAATGGCTTAAAAATATATTATAAATTTTATTTTGTTGAACCTTTAAAGTTGTGTGTTTTTTCTAAGGTTTGTGGTTTTTTTCCTGATAGAAAGATAGGTTTTTGAGTTTTGGGTGGACGCTAAACAAAGAAAAAACTTGCAATGGCCTTATATATACTTCACATTGCATTGTATATTTGAAATTATAAGGGAAAAAATATAATACATTATTTATTATATTAAAATACATTGTATTAAGAGCTTTATATAAAATAAAATCTTTAGTGCCTACATAATATAGTTTGTCTGACCTTTAACCTCTTGTCTTTGCATGAACTTATTGTGAAAATGTCAATGTGAAATATAACCGCAGTAAGTAAGTATACTTGTACGTTTGTTTCATGTTATTGGAGAAAGATCGAGATATTTATTTTGAAGAAAAAGTATTTGATATTAATTCCTGAAATGTTGACAGATATATATGATTTTATATATACTAGTAAAATTGTGCAAGATTTAAAACAAAAATTATCAGGGAATTTTTGGTTGTGTTGCAGCAATGAAGATCTTTCTAGCCATCATCAAAACAGATTAAAGTCTAATGTCCACTTAATTTCATGGTGTCCATCCATGTATGAACTAGTTTACTGTCCTATGCTGGGGAACCAGTTTATAGACAATTCCAACACCGACACGATTTTGCAAATATCGGCTGCAGCAGCCCTATACGGAATCTTGGCTTGTTTTGTGTTGCATTGGAGATTTTCAAACTAATCATACCTGATGGCTTTGCATCAAAAGTTCACAGGCTTATGAATAAGAGTTGATAAATGTGGATTGTTAATCTTATAAACTGTGGGGTTTTTTTTGTGTATGTATTTATCATTATACAGATTAAATTTTTAATATATTTAAATTATTTTGTTAATAATGTGAAACCATTCATGTCTTTCACTACTGGTTTGAAGAGATTAACTATATTTTAATTATAAAACAACAAGTAGAATATTTTTTGTGTTTTTAGCTCACCTGAGCTGAAAGCTCAAGTGAGCTTTTCTGATCACCCGTTGTCCGTCGTCCGTCTGTCCGTCCGTCCGTCCGTCCGTCCGTCCGTCCGTCTGTCCGTCTGTCCGTCTGTCTGTCTGTCCGTCTGTCCGTCTGTAAACTTTTTACATTTTGAACTTCTTCTCTAAAACCACTTGACAAAATTCAACCAAATTTGGCACAAAGCATTGTTATAAGAAGATGAATATATAATGCAAAAATAAAAGACCAGGTTTAATTCAAAGCGGAGAAAACCTCGAAACTGTAAAAAAGGGGGGTGCATTTTAAAAAATCTTCTTCTCAAGAACTAATGAGTCAAATTCAACGTAATTTAGCAAACATAATCCTTATGGAAAGGAAAATATAAATTGCAAAAATTATGGGCTAATTCAGTTTCAAATTTGAGTAATTTACGTAACTAATAATAAAGAAATAATAGCTGTCAATCAGTTTATAACTTCGGGTTCGGTATTCCATACCTCGAAAACGGAAGTGATTTGTTCAAAGCAGCCATGATGAACGCGTGACACAGGGGTTAAACTGAAAAGATGAATTTGCTGGTTGTGCAAAACTTAACGTGCGAAGAGAATATTTGAAACTTGCAACATCGATTTGTGCCCATTTTGTGAAGTAAATTGAGGTTAAATATTTCAATGCGTTGACATTTTAACTTGTAACATTGGTATTAGCTTGTTTTGATTCTCGTTTCGTTTTCGTTACTTGAGGGGAACTATCGGCTGTATTTTGGAATTTTTACGTATCAAATCAAACAGAGACTTCGGTAAATCAGACTGCTGATTGTTTATCTGCGCAAAATGAGCAAAATCTGATGCACTTACAACATATTAAAAAATACTATACATTTCATTGGTAATTCGGTACGATCTCTACGTAATGGTTGATTAATGCAACGTGTTTTGTTAAGATGCTCAGCATTTTCAGATTGTTTTCGCTGCTAGTAATATATAGATATATATATGATGAAAAATAAACTGTGATCTTTCTTTGTTGTAGTGCCCGTTTCTTCTGTTAATTGTTTACAATTTTTTATTTACTTACTTTCGAATTATAAGCAAGTTACAGAGCTTTGCTCACAATTTTCTGTTTGCACATAGAGCTGAGGCCATGCTTTTGTTCATCTTCTTTTGTTATTTTTTCTTCATTTTAAATGCTGATTAGGAAGTACCAAGTTTAAAAATCTAAAGTTGAATGTAATAAACTCTTGTGAACAAAAAATTGACTCAAACCTAGCAGAATTACGAGCTCTGTATCATGCTTATAATTTTACGATTGACGCTGAAATTTTGATCACCAGAAATGTCTCGCTAAACGTTAAGTACTTGTACAGAAAAATTATAGAAAATTTGATGCAACTTCTTTCTTGGGCCCCCTCCTAATACGAGGAATTATATGAAATATACACCAACTTTGATGGTTTTCAGACACAAATATAAACGATTGCTTTAAAACGGTTTCCATAGTTATGACACATTACTGTTACGGGGATAAATGTATTATCACTCTTAAGAAAATATTGAAAATCATATCGGTTTGTAGCCATTTGTTGTTTTTGAATAAAGATGAAAATAATGGGTGGGCCTTAGTAAAATTGCAGTGGTGTCGGAAGCAAATTGAACATGGGGGGGGGGGGATCTAGACCTTATCAGAAATCTTGAAAAGCAAAAAAAAAAAAATTTTGAGTATGGCTATGTCTAACTTTGCAAAAAAAAGGGGGCTTACCCCCCTCCCCCCACCCCATTCCGACGCCTATGCATTGATTATAATAGCTCTATAACATATCACATGAGCTCTTTAACATATCACATGACACTATTTTTCATTCGAGTGTATTCATCGATCAAGTGAGTAAGGTTATATAAAACATCCTACGAGTTCACGCCAAGTAAACAATCTTATTACAAACGCATTAAGGTACAATTTTCTTCTTTCACATATACCGGTAGGATGTTTTTAAATAAAATACAATAACTAGTAAGAAGTTGAAGATGAAAATCTGCCTAATATATGCTCTACTATTTTGATCGCTTTATAAAGTGGGGGGGGGGGAGCAAAACTAAAATAAAGAAAATTGGAAGTTAATATCCTTTGAACACCCATATAAAGCCATTGTTGCTCAGGTGAGCGATGTGGCCCCATGGGCCTCTTGTTTAACAGTTGTAGAAATGCACAGAAATCATAGGGATTAATATCATTGTGTGAGAAATGAAACTATTTAAATGAACTGACGTGTTCTTCAGAGGAAAAAAAAAGTCACCAACACATATAGCTCTTTATGTTCTTAATTGCTTAGAGTGATGTGCTAACTCTGCTGGAGTCCTGTACAGTAGTGGCCAAGTGCACAGCAAATTTCGTAGACATAAAAATAAGACCGAAACTAGAAAGTTGTTGTTGCCCCCAGATATTTATGACCTTAATTAACACCTGTAGTTTGCTGTTGTGCCTGGTCTACCTGTGTCAGGAGTCTGGCCCCAATCTCCCATCCCTTGCTTTGTATTCCATGACAAAATGTTCACATATATTAAAGCTGTTTTCCACAATCTGTAGCTTGTGTCTTTTTTTTATCACAGACTCGAAGGAAAGAGTTATGTGTAGACTATTAAACATACATGTATGTTGCTAGCCAGGGGGTCGGTCATACTATTGTTTGTTAAAGTAAATTTAAGTCATTATACGCATAGCTGAGTTCAAGGGAACTATGCATTTACTTCGCTATACTTAGTACCATAAATGCCAAATTGCAATCTTACGATTAAAGATATGTATTACATTTTAAAATGCCTAAAAGAACCAAATTTTGATCGTCTTAAATGATTCTTTTAATACGAAAAATGATATAACCGCTATTCTTAATCTTTTAAGGCCACAAAATCGATTTACCTGTAAATTTGTAAAACATACGCGCATAATTTACGCGCATGTAACAATTCGTTCTATCGGCCCGTTGCTAACGCTGAGGGTATGGGAACGGATTGTCAACTGCGTCTAAACCAATCAGATTTCAGTATTTAACATGAAAGTATAACAAGTAATAGCTTTCCAAAAAGCTTGCCTGACTAAACATACTTATTTCATTGCAAGAACTTGGTTCTATGAATTTCAATCTGTCTTTGATTTGTAGTTCGTTCTTCTCGCAGTTTTCCAAATGCGCGTCTCTAAAGTTAGACTGTTTCAAATTATCTTCACTAAGGGGGGGATCACTTTAAATGAATTTTACATATTATTTATTTTAAACCTAAAATATTTTGCGTACATGTAATTTTCTCTTAAAACTTTATTTGCCGCCAACAAAATAAAAATATAGCAATTAAAACTTAATTACGAACACAATACAGTTGTTAGAATAATGCTTAGCTTCCCATCATGGATTATTCCACTGTAGTGGCGCGTAAAATTATGGACTGCTCCTAAGATTTTGACAATATGGCGAGGAGTAGAATTAATCCTGTGCCTCCTTTGGGTGCATCCATAATACCCGTATCTGTGGAGTCAATAGAACTCTTTTTGGCATTTGTTTAGTAACAACTTTTACTTGTTATATATTAATTTTACTTTAGTTTAGCAAGAATCAATCGATAACTATGCACCTATTATTTACATTGTGTAAAACACGGAAGTTACACCCCCTTTACAATGAATGCAATCCCTCAAAGCACAGTAAACGACCATGCCCGCTTCGTTTCTCTAATGAATATTAAGCTAACGTAACAATACTTAGTAAATACTTTAATACAAACTAGCAATTTTGTTTAGAAATGATAACCGAACACAATTATAGTTTACATTCTACCGTATAATATTATAATCATTAGGTACAACTTGTAAAAGATTGCGATGCCCCCCCACCCTCATTCACCGTTCAAATGTAGGGGCCTTTCTATTGGATTGCACACGTGTACAGTGAACTTGCTCAATGCTGCTTTTTACATCCAATACAACAATTTTGTTTTTCTTTTAAACAAAAAAATAATAATATCAACCGATGCATGTTAATGTGCCGGCCTTTAATTGCCGTTAGGTAATAACTTGTTGTGATGACACCCCCTCCCCTTCAACAGTTCAAACAGTGCTATCTATTTTTAAGCATGACAAGGTTAGCTTTTTTTAAAAGCTAACTGAGAAAGTCAGCCAGCGGAATTTTACTTTTAGGGCAAAAGTGAATACACAATCTTTTAAAATACTAGGTAAATAGTTTCCTGAACAATATAATAATATGCGGGTGCACATTTAGTTTGCAGCCTTATTTTTATAGCTGTACATGTAGGTGACGAGACATGCATGTAGCGGTGTACATGCAATGTATGACTGCACACCTACTTAATACTTATAGTTGTAATTTTGTTGACATAGCTCTCTGATTTTTATGGTTTGGTGGCAAACTACTTCCAATATATTTACTTTTCAATCTCACTAAGAGAGTTGGGAAGATATACGCGGACTCCGGACTGTGGCTGCAGACGATTCCCAATGACAGTCTTCCAATACATTGATGCGCAGTTTGACCTAGAAACTGACCGGTTTCATAACGTCTTCGAATATTTCTAACACGAACTGTCTAATTTCTTCCCAAAATTCCAATTTACGCAAGCGCAATTGAAGTTTCATCCTAACTAATAATAGTCAGCCCGAATTACACACGTGCACAGTGAACCTCTTTTTTGCTTTAAACACTTGCTCACTATTGCTTAATTGTTACATCCATTATAACGTTTTCGTTAATTGCGAATTTGAAGGTCGTCACATTATTAATATGCATTGATAAATCTTTTTTCAATGAAAAATGATATTGCTAGCTTCCATTGTTGACTGCACTGTTTCGGATGTTGTAACTTTTAAACCTTAGATATGCCTGACGTCATGACGTCAGGCAATAATATTAAATGTGGGTACATGCATTTGTTGGTGGGTTTTTTTTGGGGGGGGGATATTAAAAAATTTAGTTTAAAAAAAGAAGTTTTGACCTTGAAATTCCTAAATGTATCTTCAAGGTCATATATTTCATAAATTTGGTTCCATATCAGGGTTATCAAAGGTTCAGTTGCAAACAACATAAACATACCTGGATTATTATATTAAGAAAAAGTGAGCAGTGTGTTCCGAAAAGTTACGAATGGATAAAGTGTTGCATTAGAAAGGGGTCAAGTGTTATGATTGTGGTATTGTACTTATTTTAGTAAGAATTAAATGGACTTTGATACAATTTGAGCTCAAAAATTTCAATTTTTTATTTTTCATCTTTTTGATGTTTAAAATGGTTTATATGGGTATTTTCAATTCTTTGTCGAAACATGAAAGTCAAAATGTTTGAGTTATAAGCAAGATACAGAGTTTGAAATTCTTTGTTTTGTAAACAAAGCTCGAGCCTTGTTATTGTTTACATATGTGTTTTGTTTGTAAGTTTCAATCAAATGTTGCATTCTTCTGTTGATAATATTATTTATGAACACATTGAATCAGTTAACCTTGATTGCCACGAGTCATTTTGTCAAAGAAATGGTAATTCCATACTTTACATTATTTTAAAACAGATATATAAAAGACGAGAGCTTTGTATACTTAAGAAATAAACAGCAATTTAAAAAATTCACCGGGATATTACTGAGATTTTATGTTTAAAATAATCCAAGCTATAAGCGCGTGCTATGATCACTGTGACGTCACGAAAACGTTCATACAGAATTGAACGTTTTCGCTTTTCTATAAGTTCATATAAGGAAAAATATTTGCAAACGTAAATATATAATAATGAATTCTTACCTCTGTATATCTCTTATAACTTGACTTCTAACATTCAAATTTTAGTCAATCATTCCAAATGCGCAAGTGAATAATTTTATACATGAAAATCAAAAAAATGTATCGCTTGTTTTTTGTCTTATAACACACACGTAAACGTTCAAATTTTTAGGGTACTTTGGAATTTCTTAACATCTATTGAAAATATGAAAATCGTTGAAATCAACACTTCCGGTGCCGAGTTATTCCCCTTTCAAATCCAACACTGCATCATCTCTGCTTATCGTACTCTTTCTTTTTTAGCTCACCTGAACTGAAGGCTCAAGTGAGCTTTTCTGATCACCCGTTGTCCGTCGTCCGTCCGTCCGTCTGTAAACTTTTCACATTTTCGACTTCTTCTCTAAACCTACTGGGCCAAATTTAATACAAAGCATCCTTATGGAAAGGGGATTATAAATTGTTAAAATAAAGGGCACAGCCCTTTTTAAAAGGGAGATAATTGTGAAACAGTGAGTATAGGGTATGTGTCTTTAAAAATCTTCTCAAGAACCACTTCACCAGAAATGCCAATATTTACACAAAAGCTAGTGTATATAGTGAAGATTCTAAATTGTAAAAATCGTGACCCTCGGACCAAAACTGGGGCCCTAGGCGGGGTTCAAAGTGTAGCATAGAAATATACATAGAAACATGTTTACAAGATTTACAAGATTTTTGTTCCATTTATTCATTTAAATTGTGCACCAAAAAACCAACTGTGTCTCCCTGATTATTGACAACTCATTGCATAAGTATATAAGTTTGTTTAATCAAAAAATGACGGATGAATACGATAAGGTGTAAAAATTCACTAAACATTATTTTAGTTTATCGCTTACAGTTTATTTGGAGACCGTGCCCGATAAAAATAAAAATTAATATGTAAATTTATTTGTTGTCGGGCACGGTCTCCAAAATGAATGTAAGCGATAAATGTATCTTGTGATTTTGTTGTATATTGGTTTATCATTATAGATACGGCATAGACTGGTTCGCCAGCTTATAGGAAATAGCAGTGACGAGAAAAATTTATTTTTAGGCCCACAAGTTATCTTCACACGCTTGCGATGGAATGCCGAAAAAATCTTTCGGAGAGTCAATAGATTTATTTTAAAAGTAAAACGGCTTTAATAGTTATAAACAAAGAAAGAGAAACATCTTTCGATTAAGTAAAACCGCTACAAAGTGTTAGCCTGAAAAAATCTCTGGAATCCAGGCAACTGTATATTTATTTTACCTACTGGTTATGGAAAGTCCTTAGCTTTACAAAAAAACAATTTCTACACTGACACGATCCCACTCTCTAAGTTAATAACTCCATATTTTATAAACACATAAGATAATATGTACAGACCATGTGCTAATTGTGTGTAGCCGGTGTGCATTCAATTTATATGTGCTTACTTATTCTTATCGGACCTTTACGAGAAAACGGAGCTAAATCAGATCGTTACCATCCTCAGCAGCCCCATAAATCAAGTTATAATGGGCATGGATTGGAATGCTACGAGTAGCTAGTCTATAGTCTGTCCCAAGATATTTTTGCCGCATATTTTCTTAAATTATTCGATATTTATAAATACCTCTTGGTTCAAACGATGTTCATTCAATAGTATGAAAAAATCCCAAGATTTCCCCTTTGAAACGCCCCCTCTAGCTTGTCGGGTATCAATACACGGCTAAAAATAAAAAGTCTACGAGTCTCCATTGCTAAGGAGATGAAGACGCCCGGATGATAATGTTGAAAAATTGCGCGAGGTGTCTCGATTACTTCCGAATGGAGAAAAGATGTCAACATTCCCCATTATAAATCTCCGTAGGAAATGTGTTTTCGTTCCTGTGAATTTTTACGAGGGCAAAATGATAATGTGTGAATGAAGTTATCTTGGAAATTTTCCCTTTCATCGATTTCAATTGCACTTCTTTCACAGGTATGTGTATTTTTATTAAAAATCGTCCAAATGTGCAGCATAAATATCTTGGGACAGACTATAGTGCCAATTATAACTTACTCAACAATGAAAATATTTAACGTTATACATTTCCGATGTAAATTAATATTCACAATACCCACATAAACAATGTATTGTCAACGGTGTCGATTAATTTGTTCTTGTTAATTTGATATTTATTGTCAAATTCATGTTTAGTTCTTCTTAAACCTTCTTTCTTTGATCCGCCTCAATCTTCTTTCCGATTTATTTTAAGTGTGCGCATTTGCTGTGCGCGAAGCTGCAGTGAGTTTCCCCACTGTTTACCTGTCCTTGAATTTCCTAGCGGCAGCGTTTGGAATCAAGGGCAGGCTATCCAGTCTAAGATACGGCAGATCTACGCACGTGGTGTAGATTTATTTGTAAACAACACTACCATAGGTAATCTTGTTTCACACGGAAATTGAAATAAATAAAAGTATGTTTTATTATAATTAGGGAAACACTGTTCATGTGTTACACTCGTATACTAATGATGAACCCGTGAAATTTGTTCAAAGGCTGTTTAAAGCAGAAAGAAGTTAATTTATTTTTAAACTTTGAAATTTCTTCGATTTTTGTAACCATGATGAGTTATGATTCATTGTATTACAAATGCATCACTACGTATTTTATATGGAAATATACTGAGTATACAATCACAAAGTGATGTTAAAATTGCAAATAAAAATATAGTTGCATATGTGCGAATTTAGTTACACAAACCATTTTTATATACTGATAATATTTGATATACGACTATTGGTACAGAAAATTAAATTAATATGATATCTATATTAAAGAAAATGTCAGCTCGACGCCTTTGTGGCCGTTCCGGCCTTTGATATGTATAGGGAAGATTCTAAATTGTAAAAATCGTGACCCTCGGACCAAAACTGGGGCCCCAGGCGGGGTTCAAAGTTTAACATAGAAATACATAGGAAAAATGTATAAAAATCTTCTTCTCATGAACCATTGCACCAGAAATGCCAATATTTACAAAAAAGCTTGTATATATAATGAAGATTCTAAATTGTAAAAATTGTGAGCCCCGGACAAAAAGTGGGGCCCTAGGCGGGGTTCAAATTTTAACATACATGTACGTATATAGGAAAATGTTTAAAAATCTTCTCAAGACCTATAATGCAACAGTTTGGAATATTACTATGCATACATCCTTAAATAATGTAGATTCTATTTTGTAAAAATCGTGACTCCCGGACTAATACTGGGGCACCAAGAGGGGTTCAAAATTTAACATTTTAAAAAATATATAGAAAACGTTTAAAAATGTTCTTCTTGAGAACTACAATGTTACAGTTTGTGGAATTACTATACATGCATCCCTGGCTTATGTAGATTCTTAATTGGTAAAATCGTGACCCCCGGACTAATACTGGGGCCCCAAGAGGGGTCAAAGTTTAATATAGAAATATATAGGTAACATGTTAAAAAATCTTCTTGAGAACTACAATGCTACAAGTTGTGAGATTACTATGCATGCAACCTTGGATAATGTAGATTCGATAGTTTTAAATTAGTGACCCCCGGACTAATACTGGGGCCCCAAGAGGGGTCAAAGTTTAATATAGAAATATATAGGTAACATGTTAAAAAATCTTCCTGAGAACTACAATGCTACAAGTTGTGAGATTACTATGCATGCAACCTTGGATAATGTAGATTCGACAGTTTTAAATTAGTGACCCCCGGACTAATACTGGGGACCCAAGATGGGTTCAAAATTTAATGTAGAAGTATATATGGAAAATGTTTAAAAACCTTTTTCACGAGAACTACAATGCTTCAATTTGTCAGATTACTACGTAAGCATCCTTAAATAGTGTAGAAGCTGTGACCCTCGATCTAATATTGGGGCCCCAAGAGGGGTTCAAAGTTTAACATAGAAATATAGAGGGAAAATGTTTAAAAATCTTTTTCTAGAGAACTACAATGATTCAACTTGTGAGATTACTATGCAAGCTGTGACCACTGGACTAATACTGGGGCCACAAGAGGGGTTCAACTTTTAACATAGAAATATATGGGAAATGTTTTCAAAAAGTTTTTCTCGAGAACTATTATGTTACAGTTTGTGAGATTACTATGCAAGGATCCTCAAATAGTGTAAATTCTAAATTGATAAAGCCAACCATAAACCTCGGACCAATACTGGGGCCCCAGAAGGGGGGTTCAAAGTTAGAAATAGCATATGCTACGAAATAGAATGTTAAAAGAAACTGTTGTTCAGGTGAGCGATGTGGCCCATGGGCCTCTTGTCTTTATTCTTTCTTATCTTTCAATCAAAGTTTGTCTTATTGTTATTAAGGAAAAATGAAAATATTGAAATAATGATAATGTTTTATAGTATGTCCCAAGATATTTATGCAGCACATTTGATCGATTTTTAATAAAAATATACATACCTGTGAAAGAAGTGCAACTAAATTCGATGAAAGGGAAATTTTCCAAGATATCTTCATTGACACATTATCATTTTTCACTCGAAAACAATCACAGGATCGAAAATAGATTTCTTACGGAGATTTATAATGGGGAATGTTTACATCTTTTATCCATTCGGAAGCACTCGGAATACCTCGCGCAATTTTTCAACGTTATCATCCGGGCTTACTGCAATACATTATAATATGTTTTCAGCTAGATAAGAAACACATTAGAAAAACAAAGAAACGTCATTACGTGTAGAAAGAATAATTAATTATACACAACGTTTATATTTTAATAAAGATTACGAATGTCAGGTTTTTTTTTATTTCAAGAAAATATTTACTCATTCATTAGGACACACACACACACACACACACACACACACACACACACACACACACACACACACACAAATTTTGCAACCTTTGTACAATACACAAATTTGATTTTCAAAATAGCGATAAAACCTACATTGAAATATTCTTAAATTATTCATTTTATAAAGATATTTCCATACATTGTTTATCTAGATAGTAAACATCTATTTTTTATCTTTATAATAAATAAAAGATTTACAGGTCTGATATTTTCCTCTTTGCTGTCACCCTCTCTCTATTTATTACTGTACACCCTTTCATTTTCTCTATTATTTATTATCTTTCTATTTTTCTAATTGCTTTTAAAGAAAAATAAAAAATAAATGGAACAATGATTATCTTTTGATATAAGCTCTCAACTATATAGATAAAAACTCGTTAAAAATCCACGAAACATGTAGAAAGAACAGTTTATACAACGTAAATATCTTCATCAAGATAATCAATGTTTTCTTTACATTTTTTCTCATTTCTTAGCGTTTACACACAGTCTCTCTCTCTCTCTCTCTCTCTCTCTCTCTGTGTGTGTGTGTGTGTGTGTGTGTGTGTGTGTGTGTGTGTGTGTGTGTGTGTTACATGTAATTATCATTTTGATGGACTGTTATTCAAAGTACTAATATCTCTCTCTCTCTCTCTCTCTCTCTCTCTCTCTCTCTCTCTCTCTCTCTCTCTCTCTCTCTCTCCTTTTCTTTTTCTCTAAAAGAAGATAATTGGTGGAAAGAACATTTATTTTTCTGCCGGCGTTTATTCTGAAAGAAATTAAAAATAGTCCGGAAAAAAATTATTTGACCCAGAATTGCAATTCAAATCTAATTTTAGTCTCTCCCAAACGTTGAGCAAACGTTTGCCAGAAATCACAATATGCAAATTTTCAATATCATATAAACACAACATGTCAACTTCTATAAGTAACAAAATGTTTTCTAACCTAATGTGAGTTCACTCTTATATAAATACTTCGTTGTGAATCAGTGAGTTGTTTTCACACGGACATTCACTATAGCCATTAACACATCATATACTTCAAAAAGTTATAAATTCCTAAAACGATTAAATACCGGTAACTGTGTAACAAAAAGTGATATGAAAAGTTTACAGAAGATGGAGAGAGAGAGAATGAATGATGGAGAGACAGAGAGATACAGAGAGGAATAAAAAGAAAAAAAGATGGTTAGATCAAAGGACAAAGGTTTCTGACAAAAAGTTATAGATTCCTAAAACGTTAAAATAACTATGTAAAAAAAGGTAATATGAACAAAGGATGACTGCACTTAGCGCCGGGTTTTGGGCCCTTTTCGGTCGCTTCTGTTGCGTTTATTTCTTAACCTAATATCACTTTTGTTAATTTTTTAAAGAGTCTAGTCTATTTCCAACACGAATTAAGATTTTAGACTGTGATACAATAAGCTCATTCTATGTTTTTCTCCTTACAACTTTCGAAAAAAGGAGAATTTTTGCTTGTCTGCCCTTGACCAAACATTAGATCGATATTAATATGCATGAGAGGTGGAGTTGACATTATCAGAATGGTACTAAAATTAGACTAGCATGAATAACAATGCTATGTATAAAAGTTTATGTGATCACTCTTTCATCATAACCCTATCTATTCTACATGGTACAAGTATATTATTTACTATGGTTTCAACAATTTGACCACGCCCATGAAAGTACAGAAGTCTTTAAATCAATGCTTGACAACTTAACGTGTTCGAAAACATTGTCCTAGTTAGCACATAACACGCTTCCTTACACGCCACGTGATAGAATTTTGTATTCACAAAGTTACCTGAGGTGAGAAATCACGTGGTGAATTATAATATTCAACATGCATCAACCCTTGGTTACAACAGGGAAAGCGAAAGTAAGAAGAAGCAGTTTTTTCTCATTTTAACCATGAGCGCATGTTTGTCTATTAATCTCCTATTGACATAACTTTGATAATGCAAATATACAACTACTGTTAAACGGAGAACAATAGACAAACATGCGCTGACTATGTACGAAGTCAGTATAAAAGTGGGCGTCCTCATTATCGTATGGAGATTCAAGAAATCGTGATGACCCCCGCCTATGAAAACAAATTTGTACTTGGTAACAACATACTTTTATTTAACGCAATTACGTAAAGTTACAGTTTAGATGTGGACCATTTCTGCAATTGAAAGAAAAATTCTTCTTTTAAAAGTTTATTTTCTCGCAAATATCGCATGTCCTTAAGTGCAGTCATCCTTTGTAAACGATATGGTACAGTTGTATATTTTAAAATACGATATTAGTTTGTCAATAAATGTTTTATATCCATGAAAATATATTTAAACAAGTTAAACAACTATTTTATCTTGTTTATGCATCACCTCTTTTAGGAACGCAATCTCTCACCAGAGGGCGCGTTCCGCAAGCTTCACTGTTGGATCATAGCCTGGTTCCCGAGGCCTTCCGATTATGCAGCTTCTGTGCCATTCTCTCACCAGAGGTCGTGCTACACAAGCTTCGCTTACACCTCTGTCAACGCCCGATGTACAAGATTCTTGTACAAACTTAAACTATGGGCAAAATGTAATTAAAATCTTTGTAGTTATTCCTTTTTATCTATGAATATGATTATAAATAATTAAATTTAAACCATTAACGCCTTTATTTATTTTTATTTCAACGTTACTGGGAGAACTATTTTGCGGAGGTAAAAATTAAAATATGATCACATGATCTAGTTTGACAGATGTTTGAAAAATTAGTTTTTATACGCTACCGATTTATCGATGATTTTACATAAATCAGCAGCAATGTCATCTCCTGTGATGTTTTTAAACGTGTCGTCAAAGTCTTCGCCCGTCGATGACTCCCCTTCAAGCTGATTGAGAGAGAGAGAGAGAGAATGAAAGAGAGATAGAGAGGGAGAGATAGACAGAAATAAAAAAGGGAGAGAGAGAGACAATGAAAAAGAGATACAGAGGGAGAGATACAGACAGAAATTAAAAGAAAGATGGTTAGTTCAAAGGACAAAATTTTTCAAAATAGGTTTTAGAGCTAAATTAGATTTCAACTTAACTATCAAATTTCAATTAAAAGTCTCCATTTTCAACAAGATAAATGTAATACAAATATTTTGAAAATTTTCTTCCACATATTTTATTTCTTCTCTCTCTCCTTATTACACCCTTTTATTTTCTCTATTCTTTCTTATTTTTATAACAAGTTTTTCTTATTGCTATTAAAGAAAAATAAAAAATAAATGAAACAATGATAATCTTTTAATATAAGCTCTCAACTATAGAGAGAAACTCGTAAAAACTCCACGAAACATGTAGAAAGAATAGTTTATACAACGTAAATATCTTCATCAAGATAATCAATATTTTCTTTACATTTTTTCTCATTTATTAGCGTTTACACACACACAAGTTCTCTCTCTCTCTGTGTGTGTGTGTGTGTGTGTGTGTGTGTGTGTGTGTGTGTGTGTGTGTGTGTTACATGTAATTATCATTTTTGATGCACTGTTATTAAAAGTACTAATCTCTCTCTCTCTCTCTCTCTCTCTCTCTCTCTCTCTCTCTCTCTCTCTTCTTTTCTTTTTCTCTAAAAGAAGATAATTGGTGGAAAGATCATTTTTTTCTCTGCCGGCGTTTATTCTGAAAGAAATTAAAAATATTCCGGAAAAAAATTATTTGACCCAGAATTGCAATTCAAATCTAATTTTAGTCTCTCCCAAACGTTGAGCAAACGTTTGCCAGAAATCACAATATGCAAATTTTCAATATCACATAAACACAACATGTCAACTTCTATAAGTAACAAAATGTTTTCAAATCTTAGGCGAGTTCACTCTTATCTAAATCAATGTAAATACTTAGTTGTGAATCACTGAGTTGTTTTCACACGGACTTTCACTATAGCCATGAACACATCATTTACTTCAAAAAGTTATAGACTCCTAAAACGATTAAATACCGGTAACTGTGTAACAAAAAGTGATATGAAAAGTTTACAGAAGACGGAGAGAGAGAATGAATGATGGAGAGACAGAGAGATACAGAGAGGAATAAAAAGAAATAAAAGATGGTTAGATCAAAGGACAAAGGTTTCTGACAAAAAGTTATAGATTCCTAAAACGTTTAAATAACTGTAAAAAAAAGTGATATGAAAAAATTTCAGAAGTCGGAGAAAGAGAGAGAGAGAGAGAGAGAGAGAGAGAGAGAGAGAGAGAGAGAGAGAGATGAGTAAGGGAGCGAGGACGGGAGCGAGGACAAAATACATGTATAATATCAGAATGAATACGTCAATTAAATGTCTATGCTTGAAATGCAAAAATTTAAGATGCTGCGGAGAGACAAAGAAAGAATTAGGAGAGAGAGAGAAATAAAATAGGATGAAGAAAATTTTCAAATATTTGTATTAAATTAATATTGTTGAAAATGGAGACTTAATTCAAATTTGATATTTAAGTTGAAATCCAATTTAGCCCTAAAACATATTTTGAAAACTTTTGTCCTTTGAACTAACCATCTCTCTTTTTATTTCTCTTTGTATCTCTCTCTCTCCCTCTGTGTCACTCTTTTATTGTCTCTCTCTCTATCTTCTGAATTTAATTAAATCACTCTATTTAAACGTTTTCCAAAGCTACTTCTTTAAGGAAAAATGAAGTATGCAATGCTCAAGTGAAAATGCTTGTGATAACAATTCACTAATTCACATCTAGATTATTAGATCAGTGTGAATTTGTATTCGTTCTGATAACATTTTGCTACTTATAGCTGTTGACATGTTGTGTTTGTGTGATATTGAAAATTTGCATATTGTGATTTCTGGCAAACGTTTGCTAAACGTTTGGGTGAGACTAAAATTAGACTTGAATTGCAATTCTGGGTCAAATAATTTTTTTCCGGAATACTTTTAATTTCTTTCAAAATTAACGCCGGCAGAGAAATCAATGTTCTTTTCACCAATTACAAGTACCTTTTTCAGAGAAAAAAAAAGAAAAGAGAGGAGAGAGAGACAGATAGAGAGAGAGACAGAGAGAGAGAGAGAGAGAGAGAGAGAGAGAGAGAGAGAGAGAGAGAGACAGAGAGAGAGAAGAAAGAGACTGTGTGTGAACGCTAAGGAATGAGAAAAGATTTTCTTGAAATCATATAAAGAAAACATTGATTATCTTGATGAAGATAATTAACGTTGTATAAACTATTCTTTCTACTACATGTTTCTTTGTTTTTTAAAGAATTTTTATCTATAGATGTGAACTTATATTAAAAGATTACAAGATTATCATTGTTTCATCTGAATAGAAATAAGAAAAACTTTGATAGAAAGAAAAAGAAAGAATAGAGAAAATGAAAGAGTGCAATAAGTAGAGAGAGGGTGACAGCAAAAAGCAAAATATCAGGTATGGTATAAGAAAAAAATGTCAAATGAATGTTTACTATCTAAATAAACAATGTATGGAAATATTTTAATAAAATGATTAATTTAGGCATATTTCAATGTAGGTTTTAAAACTATTTTGCGAATTAAATGTGTGTATTCTACAAAGGTTGCAGAACTTAAAAGGCTACGGAGAGGGTATGTCTGAGAGAGAGAGAGAGAGAGAGAGAGAGAGAGAGAGAGAGAGAATAAATTATTTCTATGTAGGTTTTAAAACTATTTCAAAATTAAATTTGTGTTTTGTACAAAGGTTGCAGAATTTAAAAGGCTACAGAGAGGGTACATGTATGTCTGAGAGAGAGAGAGAGAGAGAGAGAGAGAGAGAGAGAGAGAGAGAGAGAGAGAGAGAGAGAGAGAGAGAGAGAGAGAGAGAGAGAGAGATGAGTTAGAGAATGAGGTCGAGAGGGAGGACAAAATACATGCATAATATCAGAATGAATATGTCAACTAAATGTTTATGCTTGAAATGAATATTTCAATGTAGGTTTTTAAACTATTTAAAAATTAAATTTGTGTTGTGTACTAAGGTTGCAGAATTTAAAAGGCTACGGGGAGGGTATGTCAAAGAGAGAGAGAGAGAGAGAGAGAGAGAGAGAGAGAGAGAGAGAGAGAGAGAGAGAGAGAGATGATGTAGAGTGCGAGGTCGAGAGGGAGGACAAAATACATGTATTCAGATAAATATTTCAAATAAATGTATATGCTTGAAATGCAAAATTTCAAATGTTGCGAAAAGACAAAGAAAGAGTAAGGAGAGAGATATAGATAGAGAAAGAGATTGAGAGAGAGAGAGAATAAAAAATTTCAATGTAGGTTTTAAAACTATTTGGAAATTAAATTTGTGTTTTGTACAAAGGTTGCAGAATTTAAAAGGCTACAGAGAGAGTATGTCTGAGAGAGAGAGAGAGAGAGAGAGAGAGAGAGAGATCAGTTAGAGAGAGAGAGGGAGGACAAAATACATGTATAATATCAGAATTAATATGTCAACTAAATGTTTATGCTTGAAATGCAACATTTTAGATGTTGCGGAGAGACAAAGAAAGAATAAGGAGAGAGAGAGATGATACAGAGAGAGAGAAAGAAAGAGAATAAAATATTTCAATGTAGGTTTTAAAGCTATTTGAAAATTAAATTTGTGTTTTGTACGATACGGAGAGGGTATGTCTGAGAGAGAGAGAGAGAGAGAGAGAGAGAGAGAGAGAGAGAGAGAGAGAGAGAGAGAGAGAGAGAGGACGGAGAGACAAAAAGATGAGTTAAGGAGCGAGGACGAGAGGGAGGACAAAATACATGTATAATATCAGAATGAATATGTCAACTAAATGTCTATGCTTGAAATGCAAAATTTCAGATGTTGCGGAGAGACAAAGAAAGAATAAGGAGAGAGAGAGAGAGAGAGAGAGAGAGAGAGAGAGAGAGAGAGAGAGAGAGAGAGAGAGAGAGAGAGAGAGAGAGAAAGGTACTTGTAATTGGTGAAAAGAACATTGATTTCTCTGCCGGCGTTAATTCTGAAAGAAATTAAAAATATTCCGGAAAAAAATTATTTGACCCAGAATTGCAATTCAAGTCTAATTTTAGTCTCACCCAAACGTTTAGCAAACGTTTGCCAGAAATCACAATATGCAAATTTTCAATATCACATAAACACAACATGTCAACAGCTATAAGTAGCAAAATGTTATCAGACCGAATACGAGTTCACACTGATCTAATAATCTAGTTGTGAATTAGTGAATTGATATCACAAGCATTTTCGTTTGAGCATTGCATACATCACTTATATCTAAATGCAATAGCTTTGGAAAACGTTTAAATAACTGTGTAACAAAGAGTGATTTAAAAAGAATTCAGAAGATAGAGAGAGAGACAATAAAAGAGTGACAGAGTGGGAGAGACAGAGAGATAGAAAGTGTGAAATAAAAAGAAAGATGGTTAGTTCAAATGACAAAAGTTTTCATAATATGTTTTAGAGCTAAATTGGATTTCAACGTAAATATCAAATTTCAATTCAAAGTCTCCATTTTCAACAATACAAATGTAATACAAATATTTGAAAATTTTCTTCATCCTATTTTATTTCTTCTCTCTCTCTCTCTTTCTCCTAATTCTTTCTTGTTCTCTCCGCAACATCTGAAATTTTGCATTTCAAGCATAGACATTTAGTTGACATATTCATTCTGATATTATACATGTATTTTGTCCTCCCTCCCGTCCTCGCTCCCTAACTCATCTTTTTTTCTCTCCGTCTCTGTTTCTGTCTTTCTTTCTTCTTCTCTCTTTCTCTCTCTCTCTCTCTCTCTCTCTCTCTCTCCTTATTCTTTCTTTATCTCTCCGCAACATCTGAAATTTTGCATTTCAAGCATATACATTTAGTTGACATATTCATTTTGATATTATACATGTGAAGGGGTAGTATTTTCTATTTTGTCATCCCTCCCGACCTCGCTCTCTAACTCATCTCTCTCTCTCTTTCTCTCTCTCTCTCAGACATACCCTCCTCGTAGCCTTTTAAATTCTGCAAACTTTGTACAATACATACATTTAATTTCCAAAATAGTTTTAAAACCATCTTTGAAATATGCATAAATTATTCATTTTATGAAAATATTTCCGTACATTGTTTATTTAGATAGTAAACATTTATTTGACATTTTTTCTTATATCCTACCTGATATTTTGCTTTTTGCTGTCACTCTCTCTCTACTTATTGCACTCTTTCATTTTCTCTATTCTTTCTTTTCTTTCTATCAAAGTTTTTCTTATTGCTATTAAAATGAAACAATGATGATCTTTTAATCTTTTAATATAAGTTCTCAACTATAGATAAAAACTCGTTAAAAAATAAAGAAACATGTAGTAGAGAGAATAGTTTATACAACCGTGAACGTTAATTATCTTCATCAAGATAATTAATGTTTTCTTAATATGATTTCAAGAAAATCTTTTCTCATTCCTTAGCGTTTACACACACAGTTTCTCTCGCTCTCTCTATTCACTATCGCACCATCGCACCATCGAGGTCGGGGTCGATAGTGCGATGACGCGATAATGCGATGACGATGGTGCGATAGCGCGATGACGATGATGCGATGGCGCGCCAATGCGATGACGATGGTGCGATGGCAAGATGAAGCGATAGCGCGATGAAGCGATGGTACGATAGCGATCATGCGATAACACGATGACGATGGTACGATGACGCGATGACGATGAAGCGATGCTCTATCGTGTCATCGTCATTGCTCTATCGCATCATCGTTATCGCACCATCGTGCTATCGACTTTTTTGCGCATGCGCCATTGAGAAGACATGGCGTCTGGAAGTGAAGGTATGTTTTATGAATTCGAACTTATTTGGTTGATAAACTTGATTCTCTATTTATAATTAGGTATTCTAAGCATGCCATTCTTGTATATAAATATCTATAGTCTGTCCCAAGATATTTATGCTGCACATTTCAGTGGCGGATCCAGCGCCGGCGCGCCGGGCGCGCCCCCCCCCCCCCCCGTTTGATTTTTTTTTTTTTTTTTTTTGTGGATGATTTTTTTCTGATCATATAAAGTCATGCTTTACTTTAATATTAAATTCAATTTGTAAAATGAAAAATACAAAGATTTATAATTTGTAGGCATATTCATGTAGAAGTGTTATTTCATTCGATATAGTTTAGTAATTAAAAAAAAAATAGGAACGGCTCAACTTGTGTACGAGTGGACTTCTTGTGTAAGACTCGGTTTATGTACGACATTAATTGTGTACGATATTTTGAAGTATTTCTTGTTTTTATTTACGACCGACAAACTCATTGGTGCAAATTTTCTCCTGGACAATTATGACAAATAACAATATTATTGAGTAAAATTGCAAAAGCCTACAAAATGAACAAAATTTAGTTAAAAGTCTTATCCCAGATACAATGAAATAAATACTTCTTATTTGTAAGAGCTCAATTGAAACTTTCTGCAGCTTTTGTTACTTCAAAATTAAATGTCTCATAACATTTTGGTAACATTTCTAGTGACTAAAATGACGGGAAAATAAGTAAAAATTGGCCCTCCAGACAACATGATTTTGCCTTTCAAAATATCTAGATTTCAAGAGCCCGACCCCCTGCCTTTAACTGCGCCCCCCCCCCCCCCCCGTTTTCAAATTCCTGGATCCGCCACTGCATTTGGACGATTTTTAATAAAAATACACATACCTGTGAAAGAAGTGCAATTGAAATCGATGAAAGGGAAAATTTCCAAGATAACTTCATTCACACATTATCATTTTTCCCTGGAACGAAAACAGATTTCCTACGGAGATTTAAAATGGGGAATGTTGACATCCTTTCTCCATTCGGAAATGCTCGGGACACCTCGCGCAATTTTTCAACGTTATCATCCGGGTGTCTTCATCTCCGTAGCAATGGAAAAACACCGTAGACTTTTTATTTGATACCCGACAAGCTAAAGGGGGCGTTTCAAAGGGGAAATCTTGGGATTTTTTCATACTTTTGAATGAACATCGTCTGAAACAAGAGGTATTTATAAATATCGAATAATTTAAGAAAATATGCTGCAAAAATGTCTTGGGACAGACTATAGAAGAGTTAAACCATAGTTTAATATCAATACAATACAATTTTAAAGAAAATCGCATGGGTGGGTGTTTATTAATTGACATTCACGAAAATTAAAATTCTAACACAAAACAAAACAAATTAAAGTTTATCTCAACCCATCCTATTGGTAGTACCGTGTCTGTTACTTATATATGATTGAAGATTTAGATATACTACAAAAATTAAATAATTTTCATTGAACGAAGAAATCTATGCTCGAGTTATCTAATTTATGCGATACTCTTCTGCGTAAAAAGGTATATTTTTCTTTATAACTTTTAGTTTTTAACGTGATATGATAATGATGTGTATTGTAGTCCTAACCAGTGTGCGGAAAGTCTATGTAACACGTATATCGGAATGCACGTATACAGTATGTTTGTCAATTACTTACATGTAAATTCATTTTGACTTGATATAGATAGATTTGGTATCATGACATCATACCACAGGGACAGTTGCATCGTATGACGTATTTATCAACAACGTTTATCATATTGGCCTACAGATATATGGAGGGTAATTGTGTTAAAAAATCCAGTCATGTTAACTTGTAAATTCGAATATGCAATCGTGTTGGTGTGTGAGCCTGAGTATGAATGTGTGTAATTCTGATCGTGTAATCTATAAAAACACTCTAAAGTTGACTCTGCAGACCTTCAATGTAATTCTTCCCACAGATGTACATTTGCAACTTTAAAATGCTGTTTGTCATTTACATGTAACGTGTCACTATACTACACATTTTCCATCGGCAGTCTCTGCATTTATATCCGGCTCCGTTTTCCGGAAATAGCACAGTTGACATGTTACAAATCGACAAATGTAAAGTCTACAAGTTTGTTGAATTTTGACATGACCATATATGGAAACAGTGACGTCACAGATAGCTGCAGGAAAAGGCCTGCCGTAATCGCCGGAAAGGGCACAGAATGAATAAAACAATATTACATATCATATTATTTCTGGATAACATTTTTTTAGGAAGTACGATTTTTCAAACAATATATGATAGGCTCGGTGTCGATTATATCAAGAGAATCCCAAAAAGAGCGAAGAATTTAATCGGCATAAGATGTCTTAGATCTGGAAAATTTTAAATATCATGCTCTGTTTAAATGTATACACGCATTTTTATTGTCGTAAAGTACATTTAACAAATCGTGTAAGTATACTTAGAGTTCGGCTGAATAAAGAAAATATCACCAAAAAGCATCCTTATCGCTACCACAATGTTGAGAATGTTGAGACAAGAGCCCCCCCCACGAAGAAGAAAAAATTACGGGGTGGGTGGGTCGGCCTGCTGATTAATTAAAGAACTGAATTATCGATAAGAAAAACTGTCTACCTGAAAACAGTAGTTTTAAGATTTTGATTTAGATGAGACATGAGTAGCTGCACCCCCTCTCTTTTAAATGAAAAAAAAAATTCCAACCATATGGTTAACTGTAATAGCAAAAATGTTTTGATATAAAGCAATTATTACGGGATATAAGTATGGCGTCCTGAATCTCAATTCAATCCAGACACACTCAATGAAGTTGGTTGATCAAAATTTTACAGCTTTACAGCCACTTGTGAACATGTACTGATTACCATAAAGTAGCTACTTGGTTTTTAAAATTACTGTCATTACAGTATATATTTATAAGAATTTAAAATTAAAACTCTACCATTTCATTTAGAATCAAATCTGTTTAACCCACCTGTTCCTTAATTTCAGAAATTCGATTTTCGAAGAAAAAATTATAATTATAAAAACATACTAGTATCCCTTATTTATTTCTTCAGAACCTTTCAATTTCTGACAACATTTTGTACTTTAATTAATGATTATAAAACTTCTTTCATAACAGTTTCAGATTGTTTTATTATTTATCATGCACTTGCACAACAAAGTCATTTTGATATTTGAAAAAAATATATAGATACATACATTTTTCCGCGAAAAATTACCAATTTTTTTTGCAAGTCATTTAATTTTAAAGAAATAAGGAATATAAAATTCACTCTCAAAATTCTTAGCATTTAGGTAAGCAATGAAGCTATATGGGCTTCACGGCGGTCTCCAAACCCCATGCTGCACAAAAGGTACTCATCCCCTAGGAAATTTCTTGATCCGTCTCATTTCTAGAAAAGAGCACGTATTCAACTTTATATTTTATTTAAATTAAATTTAAATTACGTGACAAATTATTTTAGCAATATTGGAATAGATTTTAGGCAATTTTTTTTAGTAAAAGTTAACCCTTATCGTATATTACATGTACCAGTGTCCATGGGAATTATATTACAGAAACCAGCGCATTCATCACACCAGCACCGATTTTTACAAACATTCACCTCTTCTTGTTTGGTCCAGTTTCAATCATACCTCAAAATCTTCTTTTATAAAAAATAAAAAAAATATTTTTGATCCAAAGAAAATAGTATCGTTCATCAAAACAGTTTAACTGAATTTTAAGTTTATTTTAGTCCATTCCGGCCGGCGATTACGGGATGCCTTTTCCCGCAGCGAGTATTTGCCATATAAGGTCATGTCAAAATTCGACAAACTTGTAGACTTTACATTTGTCAATTTGTAACATGTCAACTGTGCTATATCCGAGGGCGAAGATACAAATGCAGAAACTATGGATTTAAAATGTGCAAAGTTGAAGGTTTAATTAACTAACAAAAACAATTAAGCAGCAAAATATGCATCATACAAAGGAACTGAGTCAAATCTTAAAGTGTTTATGGTCGAGTTTTTATAGGTTACACGATCAGAATCACATACATTCATACTCAGAATTACACACCAACACGATTGCATATTTGAATTTACAAGTTTACAGGTCTGGATTTTTGAACACGATTACCCTCCATACAGATATGCCCTGATACTGTAATACAAAGATTATAAAACCCAGAAATTATATAAAAAATATATTCTGACTGTGTTGAGGGCACAGGTCATAAATTAAACTAGTACACATTGCATTATGAAGTCAGTGCTGAACAATTCACATTCTTTTAATATGTTCATTCAAATGCTTTTTTTTCCCCAGATGACACAGATATATTCAACATATTAGAAGAAATAGGAATGAAGGAATACAAGAATGTGTTCAAGGAAAACATGGTGAGGAAAAATTAAGGAATGCTTCTTACACATAACACATTAATTAGTATGATTACTATAATGATAATTAAATTAAGAAATGTATCAATTAAACAAGCATTGTGCATTTCTGTAATCACAATGCTCAATAAAATATTGTGTGTGCATGTTGTGATAAAACTCATTTCTTTTGTGCATTGGCTATGTGCAAAAATGGCACTGATCCAGGATTTTTTTGTTTTGGGGAGGAGGGGGGTACTATAGGGAGAAGAGAAGTGTGTCCACATCAACTTAATGATGTTGTCTGACTCAGATTTTTTTGATAAGTAAAACAACCCATGGCACATCTTTCTCCAGATTCTTCAGATACTAATGATCTCCCCTCCCCACATAGATATGCACATGCCTATTCACAGATATTTGACAATGTATTAATACTTATTTTGAAAAGATAAACAAAAAGCAATTTTGCACTGACAATAAACTTGATAAAAGCAAATGTCCTTTTGTGCAATCCAAATCAGGATCTGCTAGCCAGAAGTCTTTTGTCCCATGATGATCTATTGTGTTACAAAGTTAGACAAACACTTGTCAATTTATAAGTTTTTACAAATTTTTAAATATCCATGATGTATGAGCATAGTGTCACAAATCCTCAAAGTTTTTGAGAATGTACCCAAGATGAGCTGTGTACTGTACATAATTTCATATCAGAATTCAGGGCCACATCGCTCACCTAAGCAACAATAGCCATGATAAAATCAGCTTAATGGAGTCATAATACAAAATATCTGGACAATGTGGTATAATACATGTCGATTCTGTATAAATAAAAATCCATTTTCCCCCTGGATATTCTTATGTTTATAATCAAGTCCCTTTTCTAACCGGATGATTTTATAATCATATCACATGTTGAGCATTGTAGTTCTCAAAAAAATTCTAAACAATTGTTTATATCAGGTTTGGGGTTACAGCAATTGGACTTCAACTAAGATTAAAGCAAGCTTGTTGAAATCACCTTCAAGCTAATTAACTGAAAGAAAATGTTTCACTATAATAATATATGAAGATCTTATGGCTCAGTGGTCATGGGTGTTAGGCCAGTAACCGAAAGGTCCCTGGTTCAAACCCAGCTGTGGTCACTTGATGTTGTGTGTTGTGCACTTAGACAAAGCGCTCTATCTAAGTTGTCTCAGTCCACCCAGCTGAAACTGGGTACCGGCTTATGCTGGGGGTTAACCTGCGATGGACTGGTGTCTGATCCAGGGGGAGTCAATGGCTCTCATCCGCTGAGCACCAAGGAAACCTGGGATAAGCAAATATTGTGTTCATGACTCCATAAAGCTGATTGTATTATGGCTATTGTCACCTATAAGTCGATTACCCTTTTTCAGAATCTGAAGATTTTGCCGTTGACCCTCTCTTTTTCTGGATAGTCAGTCTACAGATTGTCAGTCTACAGATTGTCAGTCAAAAGATTGTCAGTCAAAAGATTCTCAATCAAATTAGCACATATTATCAAGCATAACTAAATTCTAGATTAAAAAAAATATTGTGTTTGACCCCTCTGTTATCATTTCTAGATGCAATGCATTTTAAAAGTGTTGTTTTCAGTTAAGACATTTATCTTGTAATGTGAATAACTTTCGATTTTGGACGCTATTTTTTTTTTTACAAGTCCAATAAATTCAAAAGACGTAAAGTTGGGGCGTGAGCAGGTTATGCATAATTAAAGAAATGAAAATCACATAACTATGTGAATATTCTAATATTTAATCTAACAGTTGCTTAAAATTATATAAATATAAGTAATTAGGAATCATCGTTTGAATATTATGAGGTGGTAATTTTGGTCGGGGCATGATAAATTCTATCATAAAGCCCTTCGAGCTTTATTGGATTTGACCACACCTCATCCAAAATTGAATGATTCCTTATTCCTTAAAGGTCTTACGTAAGGAAATAGCCAATCAAACTGAACTTAGTCAATCGTAGTTCCATATATATAGAGACAATTTTTTTTCTCTCTTCCTTTTTTGGCACCTTATTTTAGGCCTACAGTATTGATTTTGGACTCAGTGGCTAGGAAAATTATTACTTTAGTGGAATTGTCACACTAATTTCAATGGAACTATTTTTTAGATGTACATGATGCAACTTCCTGGATGGTGCTGAGTCTGTTTGTCAACATGTGAAACCCACGTGTATTTGAGGGTAGGTGTGTTTACTATCAATTATCTCTCTTAGAAGTCACATAAGGCATTATTTTTCTGATCTAAAATTTTTCTTGAAGCATTTAACTATAATTTGTCTTTCATGATTTACATGCTGAGAGTATAGTTAATCATTTAACTTAATTAAAGCTATATTGTAACATATAGGTAGCAAGGGACAGTTTCGGATAAAGTACCCGTCAATATTTTTGTAAAATTGAGAGTTGCTGTACTTGAAGGCTTATGAGTGTTGCTAAAATTCATGAAATTATTTTTAATGATTATCATTAGTTAGAGGGATGTCTCTTGTTGAAATTGACATGCAATATGTAGGCCCCATATGTTAGGTACATGAGAATCAGAAGTAAAATGCGAAACTGCGGCTATGACTGTTGTTTTGATTTTACACAGTGAAATTGCAAGTGACAGACGGGAGGTAAAATAACATGAAAAGTAGATGGATGGGACATTGTAAACTATACACCGGTAAGTTTCTGACATGTGATGGTGCAACATGCACACGGTACGGAAGGTCAACCCTTTGCAGGGAATTAGCTGGGGGAGGTCTAAAAAGCTAAAAAAAATCATGAAAAATTAGCAAAATATAAAGGTCAAAATCTCATAAATTCCAGTATGTAGAAAATTTTACAGGTTTTGACTAGTAATTTTCTTCAGAAATTAGTGATTGGCCCTATAACAAGTGAATTAAAGGTATTTGTGCTCAATGGGAACTGAGGAAATTCTAGTTACAGAGTTCCGAAGACACACATCCCCTGGCTACAATGAATTGTATCAAAATAACTGTCCCATGCCACCATAGTGAAATTAATTCCTTGTGTGAGACCTTAAGAGAAACATGTAACTTTTATTTAAACTGCATTTTTTCTAATTTCAGGAGTTGTCTCCCTTGTTAAAGATCAACAATGGCGGATAAACAATGCGGGATGCTGTCTTGTCATCAACAGTGAAATTTGACACCTGTATACCCGTATTTCTATCAATCGTCTCTGACCTCTTTGTTGTGTACATCAGACAGGTAAGAAAATCAAGATAATTGTTTGAAATCATTTTAATAAGATAAACAATGAAAAATATTGAACAGAGCCCCTCTTAAAAAAAAAATGTGTCACATTTTACACACACTCATCCTTCACACATTACCAGACATTCAGTGCACATTATTAAAACATAGCAATCATTAAATGTAATACAAAATTCACATGATAGGTATAATATAACAAACATTTCATACATGTAAACTACATACACCCCCTAACCCCCCCCTCCCCTTCACACTTAGCTACTTCCTGTTTAATTTTGGATCTGTAAGTGATTTACTATAAGTGTCTCCAGACTTTTTATCGTAGAGCTGATATCATTTAGATCTGTAGAATTTTCTTTGAAATTTATATTTTAATAGTTTTTGTTTCATTTTAAAGTAATTTTGCCTATTTTGCTGTTGTTTTAGGTGATGGACCACTCTACTTCCTTTTACAACAGGTGCCCCTACAGATTCACAAAGTTCCAATATTGAATTTTCATGACCCTGATTGAGTGAGTGCACAACTTTATGTATTCTACTTTCAAAATTTCTACTACTAGTAATACATTTTGGATTTGATTTTAAATATGCCCTATTCACAGATTCAGATTTTTGTGTACAAGTGTGATATTTAATTCTATCAAGATTATTAGGTCCCAAAGTCAAATTTAAACAGTATTTTAACAAGCATCTGTCTTCTTATGTCATGCTTAATTCAAAGTCACGAGGCAACACTGAAGAGTTCCACTTGTTGTTTTTCAGTCCGCGACAGGAGAAGGAATGAAGTTGGCAGGACTTTACGCACTGTCCTTTGTAGCAGCTGATGATGGAACCGACAGCAGATGACATGGCCCGTTTCATCAAAGGTAGGTCTCCGGAGTAGTGTTTGTAGCAGTTTTCGTACTCGGCCCTGCATCTAAGCTTCAGGTCCAAGGCAAATCTTCTCTGCATGGATTCCCTCATAGCTTTTGTTCTTCCAGGAAACATGTGACTGCTGAATGGAGCCTTAGCAGTCTGTTTTCTTTGAGAGTCAAAGAAGTGGCACAGGTCTTTGAGGTTTTCAATCATATGCCCTTGCTTTTCAGATGCACCGGAAGCAGCGGCACTATCTCCATCACTGGTGAAATGTGAAATGATGAGTGGACGGTCATCGCTTTGCAGCTCAATAAAGCTCCAAGGTACATTATTGAAGACTCTTCTGGCACCATTTTTAGCTCACCTGAGCTGAAAGCTGAAGTGAGCTATTCTGATCACATTTTGTCTGTCGTCCGTCTGTCCGTCCGTCTGTAAACTTTTCACATTTTCAACATCTTCTCAAGAACCACTGGGCCAATTTCAACCAAACTTGGCACATAGCATCTTTAGCCTAAGGGGATTCAAAGTTGTGAAAATTAAGGACCAAGCCCTCTTACAAGGGGAGATAATTAGGAATTAATGAAAATTTTCGAGAAATTTTCAAAAATTTTCTTCTCAAGAACCATATGGCCAGGAAAGCTGAAACTTGAGTGGAAGCATTCTCAGGTAGTGTAGATTCAAAGTTGTGAAAATCATGACCCCTGGAGGTAGGATGGGGCCATAATGGGGGGTCGACTTTTTACATAGGAATATATAGAGTAAATCTTTAAAAATCTTCTTCTCAAAAACCGTTAGGCCAGGAAAGCTGAAACTTATGTGAAAGCATCCTCAGGTAGTGTATATTTAAGGTTGTGAAAATCAATACCCCCAGGGGTAGAGTGGGGCCACTATTTGAGATCGAATTTCTACATTAGAATATATAGAGTAAATCTTTAAAAATCGTCTTCTCAGAAACCGTTAGGCCAGGAGAGCTGAAACTTATGTGGAAGCATCCTCAGGTAGTGTAGATTCAAAGTTGTGGAAATCATGACCCCCGGGGGTAGGGTGGGGCCACAATGGGGGGTCAACTTTTTACACAGGAATATTAAGAGTAAATCTTTAAAAATCTTCTTCTCAGAAACTAATCAGCCAAGTGATTATTTAATATTGTTTAGATTTTGGCTTCTGGATGATTCCTGGACGATTGGGTCTCACAAGGGGTTCAGAGTTTGATGTAGGTTTATATCCCATTTATAAACAATTGTTTAGGATCTTTTTGAGAGCAGCAATGCTCAACATGTGATATTACTATAAAAGCATCCTGTTAGAAAAGGGACTAATGATAATAAACATAAGAATATCCTGTGGAAAAAAATTGATTTTTATTTATACAGGATCTACATGTATTATACTACATTGTCCAGATAGTTTTTATTATGACTCCATTAAGCTGATTTTATCATACCTATTGGTCCTCAGGTGAGCGATGTGGCCCATGGGCCTCTTGTTTCCAGTCTCTGTCTTTGTCTTTTAATTAAAATTAACAACTTTTTGCTAATTAATTCTAATATTTAAGTGAACTTCCTGTTTCTTAGTTAATTAATGTCTTTTAATTAGAGTTGAATTCTGTTTTACAGCACATACACTTAAACTCTAACATTTCAGATTTCATTTCATTCCAAGTTTTTTTTCTCAACAAATCACTGGTTAAATTTTTTTGAATTTTGAAATCATGTACTGTAGATGAATTTTAACAGAAATATACTCCAGAATTCAGCAATCTGTTAAGAAGAGTTATCTCCTACTTTTTAATCACTTAGGGTCAAAATTAGATTTTCATACACTAGCATATAGGAGATATATAACTACTAGACATTTTTGGCAAATTTAATTAAATTTCATGAACTTTTAATTGTCTTAAAGGTCTTACGCAAGGAAATAGCAAATCAAACTGAACTTAGTCAATTGTAGTTCCATATATATATATAGAGACAATTTTTTTTCTCTCTTCCTTTTTTGGCACCTTATTTTAGGCCTACAGTATTGATTTTGGACTCAGTGGCTAGGAGAATTATTACTTTAGTGGAATTGTCACACTAATTTCAATGGATCTATTTTTTAGATGCACATGATGCAACTTCCTGGATGGTGCCGTGTCTGTTTGTCAACATGTGAAACCCACATTTATTTGGGGGTAGGTGTGCATGTTTACTATCAATATCTCTCTTAGAAGCCGCATAAGGCGTTATTTTTCTGATCTAAAATTTTTCTTAAAATTTGCAGTAAAACATTGGCTGAGAAAAAGAAAATGGTCTTGGTGAGTGGTGACAAACTGGAGAAAGTTGGGCCTGGCTTTACAGAATGAGGAGGTCCAGGTGAGTGTTGTTTATCAGGTAATGAAAAAGAAGGATGGTTATATTGTTTGATGCCATACAACTTTGTCCTGTTTCTAAGACTACATTAAGTATTGTATTATGTTTTTCTCCCTAAATTCAGAGAGAAGGGCTGCGTTCAAGATCTTAGCAGCTAGCCTAGCCGCTAGGTCGTAGATATCTAGGTCTATTGAACATACCGCTAGGTCTCAGATTTAAAGTTGGAAATATTCAACTAAGGACTAATTACATCGACATAATTTGTTAATTTCAAACGGAAATATACATGTTAAAATTCATTATAACTTAAAGAAGGAATAAAATATCACTAAATAAATAGATTTCATGTTTTTTATAAAGTGGTAACTAAGGTGGCCATCTTGAATTTGGTGCTTAGCATAAAATATTTAGGCAAATTTCTACGTAGCGCCTAGGCTAGCTTATCATTCATTTACGTAGCAGCTGCGATCTTGAACGCAGCCCTGTAAAGACCCTTTCACAATTGGCGCATGAGCAGAAATGACAAAATCAAATTTAGATTTTGATCGTAAACTTTTGCTGAAATAATCGCACATGAAAAAGAAATATTCATACCAAATTTGCACTATCTGAAGCAACTGCTATGTGAGGCAAATACATGTACCGTACATTAAATATTGCAATATATATTGCATCTATATGCAACTGTTGTACAATGAAAGCGAGTGTTGTAAGGTAATGCAGTAGGATCGCCCTAGTGATCAGGTGATCAGACAATTAAATGTGCATCAATGCGATTGGATGTCCAGAGCTTATGCGATCATGTGTTACATGGTACGAAAGCTCATGTGAGTCAGATTGGGTACCGGTATGTATAACTGCCCATTTCCAACGCTGTGTTTGGAGATTCAGCAGACGGCTAGGAGGTATTGGTGCAGCAGCATCCATGGTCAAATATTCACATTTATTGTAATTTCCCCTAATGTTTGCATTGGAAGCCAGAGGCGTTCAAATTTTTTGTAAACAGACTTGGCCTTGTCACGGCGCATGAGCAAAAGTACATTGTCATCACAGGTTTTGAATATATTTATAATTGGAAGATTAAATGAAACGTTCAAACTTACATAACCAAATTGATATGTACTTATGAAAAATAATCATTAAATCATATCTAATCATTAAAAAAAAAACTGACAAAATTTCTGACAGTACCGGTATATTTTTAGTCAAACTGAATAACATGTTTTAAATATGGCTGTTCCATGTGTGTTTCATATCTCTGACTAAGAGCATATATAATGGCTTTTTGGTAACCCATCCATAACTGAGGTGAATTTAACAATTTTGATTGATCTAAACTTAACATTAAATACATATTTTAAAATCATGATGAAGCTGACATTAACAAAACTCAGGAGTATGTATAAATCAGGTCAATAAAATGAACTTTTTGCACTTGAAACTTTTTTATAGACCTTTACAAAAATTAGGAAAAAATCATTTTCTCAAAATTTGTACTGTATACTATGAATTTTTGGGGCATTTTCAAAGACAGGGAAAGCTTTTGCATCTTTTTACCAACAGATTTGTGAGAAAATTACTTTTACTAAAAGAATGATATTTAAAAATGCATTTTTCTCATTGATTTTTATGCTAACTTCAAGATGTGATAAATTTGTTAATATTCAAACAAATTTTAAATTTCAAAGGTGAATCTTTGTCATTTAATAAAGCCCTTAAAATCGCAGTGAGATTTTAGTGGTGCGTCAAGATTACAAGTTGAACAACATGGTTGCAAAACACACATAGATATGGGCAGCCATGATTCATCTTACGACCTTTAAAAATTGTGAGTAGACAAAATGTTGTAAGACGTTTGTACATGTATTACTGTTCGTGCATTGCAGTACGATAATTTGGTCGTGTCTGAATAGTGTGCATGTCCACTCTTTTGAGGAGACTTGGCGCAATTACTAAAACACATGCAACGAATGTGAGACATAGTGCAACATTTGTGAGAGCCAAAACATTCCGATCGCAAAGTGTTGTATAGTGCGCCAATTGCAAAAGGGTTTTTTAAGTGAGTTAAAAAAAAATTAATGAGTCATGCAGCATCAGATAGTCCAAGTTAGCATTGTTTTGTTCTTTTGTTCAATTCTACGTCAATTTCATTGGAATTTATCAATTATCTGCTGGTATATTTTAGATTTGGATAAGGATTTTCTGCCATGTTCTATATCAAAAGAAGATGCCATGCTTCATTCTGCAGCATCCAAAGGTCAAAGTAAGCATTGTTTTTGTCAAACTTAAATGGAGGATACCTAGCTAGGCCGTATACTTCTCTGGGAATTTCCTCAGGATTAATCACTGTATTACATATGTTTCAGATGTATTTAATATTTTATACCCTCCCTTACTAAGACATGACATGCTATGCTTTGGGTCATATGTAAATAGAGGAGCCATACTTTACTCTGCATTATCAGATGATTTAATTAAGCAAGCACATGTATTTTGAAAAATAAAGTTAGGTAAATAAAACTTTGAAAAGAATATGATAAAAAAAATTTAATCAGCACCTAACCTCACAAAAAATAAAAACGGGAGGATTTCCATAGAATTAATCAGAGAACTAATATTTCAGAACAAAGATCCTGTTCCATTCTCTGCATTGGAAACAGATGACGAAACACAGTATATATTGGAGTCATTTTAGATGAATGAAGAACCAATCAGGTGAAATGAACTAAACTTCATTTATTTTACAACAATCTGTTAACAAGTTATAACAATTTATATCAATAATTTTTGTTGGCAGGGTTGTTAGCACGAGGGCGTCATTGATGCTGGAGGAAGCTTGAAACCTTGAAGAAAGCCCACACGTCCAAGTGGGTGACTACCATACCCTTTAATTCACATACAGCCGCTGTCGATCACAGGGATCCAACTCGGGTGGGCTACTTGGTTAGCTAATCAGGTGTTCCTTGACATTTGAGGAATCTTCCTAAGCAATTTAGAATAGACCTGTCATGTTTGCAGTTTCACATGTGTTTAGATAATACAATGTATTAAGAATTAGTATGAATGTTGTTAATCACACTTAGATTATCATGTTGTTTCCTATAAAAGTTCATTGTCCATCTGATTGTTAAAGATGTATAATACATACCTTACTGGGTTTATAGACTATTCAATTATTATTAGAGTGTAAAAGGCAATATTTTGATATTTTTTAAAGACATTGATAAGTTAATTATCTAGCATTAACAAACTTAAGTAGAAGGTTTAAAAGTGGATGTAAATGTATACTTTGATCAGCAATATTTGGTCAAAGTTTTTTGTTAAATTTTGTTGAAATTTTCAACTCCTGACAGTGTATACTTATTCTGAAATGATGTGTCCATATATATGCATTCAGTCAGTTATAGAAAGCAATGTTTGTTTATTTATTTTAAATATATATTCAAGTAGGTAATTGTATTGCTATATACTCTGTAAATTGTAACCCTATACAATTGGTCTGCATTATTTCTTTTTTTAAGTGTGAATTTATACATGTACCAGTACATGTCATTTACAATTTGTATAAACTTAATGCATTATTTATGCTGTGTATAATTTTTTTTATGATGGCATGCTTATACTTACATGTATTGAGTTCAATGTGAAGGACTGTATGTAAGGTATCTAAAACATGTTTAATAGCAGTGTTTGGGAAAATTTCCGTTTAGTATGCTGATCATTTGTACTATATATTTGCAAACCCTAATTATACCCCCGCTCCGAAGGAGAAGGGGGTATACTATTTTACCCTTGTGTGTCTGTCTGTCTGTACGTAACAAAAATTTCTGTCGCATTTTTCTCAGCAACTATTTATCGCAGATGTTTGAAATTTTAATACACTATTTGTTTATGCATGCCATATCTTGGGATATATTTTTGTACCAATCGGACGTCAACTTCCTGTTAAATGATGACTTTGTTTATTTTGAGCCTAAATTTTCAAACAAATTATCGTCAAAGATTTCTCAGCAACTACTTACCAGGTATTGCAAATGCTTGACATTTTAACAACTTTTTGTTTAGGCAAAACTGAATTAAAGTTAATTTGAAGTCCTCCTTTGTATTTCATCATATTCTATAATCACCTTGCTTATTTTACATGCATGTACTGTGCTATAATTTGATCTTTTAAATGTACATTGAGACAACACTAGAAAATGTGAAACACATGATTTTTAAACTGATGGGCTGTATTGCTGTGGGTTTTTTTTTTTAGCAAACCATTATAATATTGATGAGTTATAAATCATTAGTGTGTGATCATTTTAACTAAGTTGAATGGAAATATTTTTTGATGCATTATAACTTTTGACTTTAGATTTATAACTATATATTGAAAGTTTCCTACATACGTATTACTAAGGCCACACCAATATACCTAGTAATTTCTTGTTCATTGTGCGGACATCCAATAAAAAAAAAGAAGGTTTAAGCTGGTGTGCGATTGCATAATAATTTTCTTTTAGGCAACATTGGGCAGTACATAGATAAATTTGTGCGGGCATTTATATTTTTTTCTTCTGATTTATGAGTAAAAATGATTTAAAATACAAAAAATAAAGCAGATTTAGAACAGAAAACAATGCAGAATGTCCTGGATGTGGGAAATTAATTTATTTATTTGTAAATAAGTTTTTATTTAAATACAATCGTGCTGGTCAGACGAACAAGAAATTATATTGGTGTGGCCTAACATGACTTCTTAATATAAATTGCAAAGAATTAATTTGATTTCATTTAACAGGTTTACACAGACTGTGCTTATAACTACTATGGAATATGTTACATAAACAGTAATAAATAAGCAAGAATTAAATCAAAATGATGTTCTGTGTTTGTTTGTTGTAATCAGATTGAGTTCTTCCTTGGGAGCATTGCCAAATGTTGAAATGGCATGTATTGTTGCAATTATGATGCATCTTCTATTGCACTCCATACTACACCTACACTTTTCTTAAAGAGGACATTTATTAATATCTGAGATATATCCTATCATTTATATTAATACATGTAAATTACATGTAAATATAGTAATCGCGGTAGTTATAAATGTCAGTTTTCAAGTAAGCAGTGCTGTCAAAATGCTGCCTTGATTTCAAGACATATCAATTTGAAGTGAGATATTTTTGTACATGTGTGTTAAAAGCACAACAATCAAATGATTGAAGAAATCATTAATGGGAAATATTTTTGTTCTTGATTTTTTTTTTCGGCCCAACAACTACTAATTAAAATTTTCAGGGATACGGAGGTTAGCAGAGAATAATTTTTTTGTTTATTAGGAGAGAAATTCTCCAAAAGAATTACAGAGTTTTATCCTTTCACATTCCGGATTTATACTTATTTTCAGTGCAAACGATACGTGGAAAATGGCTAAGTGGTCAAATTTTGACCGATACAAATGTAAAAATGTTAACTCACTTGACGACGAGTCAATGAGTGGTGGACACTAAGTCAGCTTCAGTTATAAAGTACATTTGTATAAAGTTCGGTCCCTGTATTATCCCGCAGAGACGGTGCTCACATTTATTCGGTTTTGACATGTATACAGGAAAATATTCGCCCTCGTTTTATTTTCGCTCCTTACGCCCTCGTTGTCAGTGGCGAATTTAAGACTGGGCGAATTCTGATGTTTTAAGCCATCTCTTTTTAAATACAACTGTGTCTGGGCGAATTCAAAATGGGGTGAAACTGTTTGCAAGTGTAAAAGGGCGAAAATTAAACGGGGCGAAAATAACCCTGTATACAGTATTCCCGGCCGGTTACGTTGCCAATGAAATGTTTAACAAAGTGTGGTGCTTTATTGGATTTGATCACGCCCAACCAAAATTATCAACAATACTCAAAGAATGATTCCTTATTCCTTAATTCATATTTGTCTAAACTATAAATAAAAACAACTTACAGGCTCGTATGTCTTTAGGGCTAGTTGGCGTCTTCTAGTCTGATGTGCAAATGTTTCTATTGTCACTTTGTAGAAATAGATTAGACTTTTATATATAAAGTCATTGATAGTGTAATGTTTTTCATACTCCCCATAAGTATCACAACAATTTTGCGTGAAAGTGGAAAAGTAATCTGTTTCAAGCGAATATTTATACAAGAACAGAATGTGTTTTGTGTTGAATCGCTTATCATTAAATTAAATGTACGTGCACATATTTCGTTTTTCATTTTTCCCCCGAATCATTTATTCTGGGTGAAGTAAATAAATCTAATAATGTTACATTTTATTATAATCATTATCAATGTTTTTATAATAATACAAATTAAACAGCTTCAAAGTTTAAAATATACAGTTAATTTCATATTGTCCTTTTTAAACACACCAGAGGCCCCTGGAACATTTTCTGGATCCATGCAAAAACCATTTTTTATACATAAATAAAGATGGAGAGTGCCTGTGAACAATATACATAAATCGTGACTATTATCAAAATATAATTTAATTTCATTTGTAACAAGCATTTTGATTGGCTAAGCACTCAGAAAAAAATTAATTTATTTTGTATAACCTGGTTAGCTACGTAGCCACGCCCCCTTGACAACCCCATATTCATGCGCGTGTTACAGTTTTTAATGTAAATTCAAATTTTATTCAAAAATAAATAATTTCTAATCTTCAATAAATGATCCTTTTTTTATCTGTGCACTGCCTCAAACCAGGTTATATCGGATAATCTGGGCAAAAATTAAAAACATTCCTTTAATATGTCAGTTAAAATTTATTTTACATGTATCAAACATATCATATTGCTTTTTTCTACCATAAATAAAAAGGCAAAATATGATGAAATTGTTGACTGAAATATAAGATATGGCAACTGATATTTTTTAAAATCATTATTACATTGTATGAAATTTGCATATCACTAACTATAATGAAAATTATTCTATAAGTGCTTTAACATTAAAATGCATGTACAAATAAACCAAAAAATGACAAAAGAATAAAAGATTAATCTATAGATAGTAATAAAATAGTAATAGTAGAAGTTCTGAATATTTTAAGTCTTCTAGTGGCTTAATGAAGAATTAAAACAATAGTCAAATAAATACAGTTCAGAAGAAAAAACACTAAATTTTGTCAACGGCAAAAAAAGGCCATCCTAAAAAAGTGAGTCTTTAGATACTTCTTGAAACTGCCCTTTGGTTTGAGCATGAGATTGAACTAAACACATGGAATTCTCAGAGTGCAATGATCTCGCTGGGATATAAAAATTTACAAAGCCTTGAATATAAAATTGAGACATTCTATAGAGTGCTTTGAATACAGTTATAATAATGTTATACTGGGACTGGAACTCCACTGGCAACCAGTGCAGAGAAATCAGGGTTGGTGCATTAAGATCCTGCTTCATAGTCCTCATTATTACTCTAGCTGCAGTATTCTGTGTTCTCTGAAGTCTTAATAGGGGGCCATTGCTAATAGTTTGCGGGAACATGCGGCAGAATTTAGGAGCTAAGACAGGCCCTTGTGGAACTCAAAATATTAGCTGATAATCAGATGACACAGGTGAGATAATTGCAACTACATGTGCATGTGTTTGATATCTGTTGTTGAGGTAAGATTTTTATCCAAAGTAAAGCGTCGCCACAGATTCCGTAGAAATATTTAAGGCATAGAATGGTTGATCAAGTCAATGTCTGCTGGGAATTCCAACATCAAGAGTACTGCACACGAGTTGGAATAAATGACACGATGTCAAGATGCACCTTTAGGAGAGCTGTTTCTGTGGATTAATGACCCTGTATGCAGATTGGTAAATTTCATGTACTTTGTTGACACCTAATGATCTTCTGTGCGCTTGAACCACTTTTCCCAGAATTTTGAGATGAAAGGGAGTTCCGCACTGGCTTGTTCATTCACCATTCCTTTTACTGTTGATCCTACTAGGCTGTGGATATTAGGAGATGTCATATAAAACACTGCAACCTGAAATATATTTTTCAAACCATCAATGAGTAAGGTTCAGATATAAAATTTAGAATTTCTCAATTGAGCTATATATTAAAGCTGAACACCGCTTGTAAATAGACACTGTCCGCCATATTTCTCTTTCATCACCGCTATCCCTACAACAGGCATATAAGGCACAGACCTCTTAACAGTTCTAAGTACCGTATTTTGCTGTTGAGGTCTCACCTGTGTGGATGACATATATCTTGCCTCACCTTGTTATTCGGTAGCGACGAAATTACCAAATTTTATGCATTTCTTTAAGCTTTGAGAATACATGTACTAACATCAAATACTAGTAAACAGGTCAATGCACCATTTAGTAACAGAATATGCACATAAAATAAGAAATAATGCATAAAATTTAAAGACCACGAAAGGAATACTACACGTCGGCCACGAGTTTCAGGTGTGCAATCGGGTGTAATGAAATCGAAAGGTTTTTATACTTGTATGACAATGCCTATTTATGAGCGGGTTCGGCTATCACTAGACATCATTGAGATGCTGATCATCCAAAAGGGCCCTGCTCAAATAATGGACAATAGGATGAAAAGCATTTCAGAGAAATTTGCTTGAAACTTGACCTATACTGTGGAATCATTTTTATTTGTGGAGGTCAATGTTTGTGGGTATAGCCAAAATCAATGAAAATTTTCTTGGTTCGTGGGGACGTAATTTTGTTGGTAGCAAGTTCTATTTTGTAAATAAATATTAAACATATGCTTGCATATATACGTTCGTGGGGATGTAAATTCATGGGCAAGGGTTACCCAAGAAAGCCACGATCATTGGTCCCCCACAAACAATGATGATTCCAGCTCTCTGTGTGTTCACAAAACGTACACCTTGCACTCACCCTTCATTCAGCGTTCACTTATCGTTCAGTCAGAATATATTGTATTTAGGCTGATAACAATACATACATGTAGTTTATTTGTTATTTTTTCCTGATAAATGACGAAACACAATGTAAGGATAACTCACAAGGCACTCCGAATGAATCTTTCATCTTGTGTTTACGTATCATTCACCGTTCACTTTGCGCTCATGTTTGCACTCTGTTTCCACTCTGCGTTCACCGTTCATAAGCGCTCCGCAAATTCCGTTCAGCGAGCGCTCACGATTCCCTCACCGATTGCTCAGCGTGCACTCACTGTTCACATGGGAAAGTAGAACGTTTCAGGGACTGTAATCAAAGTCACTGTTAATCCTTTGACCATGATCACTATAAGGAGCCAGAAGAGTGGGGCTTTAATAAAAAAGAATTATGGAAAGAAGACAAATAAATGGGTTTATAGCTTATAATTTCATAAAAGTTAGAACATTAGCATCACACCTTAAATGAATAGTTTGATATTGTTACTATGACAGGTCAATCTCTTAAATTATCATTTATAAATAAATGTAAAATTCATCACAATTTCTTTACAATATTAAAAAAACACCAACATTTACTGTTACCTAGCTATCATTAGGATAGAATCTATATTGAAAAACAACTTACTGGTATTGTTTTTCCGAAAATACTATCAACAAAGCATTTCTTTCTGGTTGAAAACAACTTTAATGGATCTCTAGAAGCTGTTTAGGCAGTTATGATGAATGATCATATAATGGCATTAGGATCTGTAAAAAAAAAATTACCTGGTACAATTTGATTTACATCAATACATGTATACAAATGACTTAAGGTCTCACACAAGGAATTAATTTCACTATATGTTACTATATGTTACTATATAGCTTAAATTAAGTTAATTGATTAACTATACTCTCAGCATATAAATCATGAAAGACAAATTACAGTTAAATGCTTCAAGAAAATAAATTTTAGATCAGAACAAGAGCACCGCTAAGCGACATAAATGATTAATTAGAATTAAAACACTATTGTGGAATCGGTAATTATTGTGGAACCAATGTTTGTAGATTTTTTTAATGTTTTCAACATAAGATTTTAAATCCCAAGAATGTCTTTTTCAAATTGTGTTTTCATGGTCGTTTTCCCGTTTGAAAAGTTATCCACTGTTAACAAATGAGTAAAATTTTGTCATTCAAAAAATTTAAATGATTCCACAGTATTTTACATATTATGAAGTGAGGAGAAAAAGGTCCTTGGCTTTAATGAGAAACCCACAGCATATTCTAATTAGGATTGACATTTTTAAAATTTTTAAAATTTTTAAAATATAGTTTACATACTGTATATTTAATGTTTGCATTGATAACAATTTCAAATAAATTAAAATATATATTCTGATAATTGTATTAGCAAGATTTATTACAAATTTAGCTGTATATTTCAATAATAATGGGTTAATGTATCGAATCTCCCTCCTCCTTCATGTACACACTTACATACACTAGCACAATACTCATCACACAAGCCCAGTACTCTGATAGCAGAAAGATTTGGTGAATGAGCCTCATTGAATACATGCACCAAAGTGCATTGAATGCAAGCTGCAAGTACCCAATTTCTACTGATGATCCGAGGATAGTGAAAGGAAAACGAATTCGGTGGTCGCCGAGTGTCCTCGATATTAACGAACAGTGACGATTTCAATATAATTTCTCTAAACGTTCCTTGACTATATTTATGCGTGTTAAATTTAAATCACAAACATTCAAACACACAAGCTATTAACTCTCTTAACTCACCGTAACGTTGTTCTTCGCTCTGGGTGATTGATTCTATAACTCTTACTCAGAAATTTCGATTGATAACTCGTATTCAAAGTTAATTATGACACTGATTTAATGAAATAATAATTTGTAATAGTATTAATGGTTTGGAAAGTCACATGCATTTTTTATTTGTTATTTTACAGAAGTGTGCAATCTATGATAAATATGTTTAGTTTTGAACGAATTTTGTCATAATGTATGCCCCCCTCCTTTACAATGGTGTAATTTTATTTAAGTTTTTGCATAAAAATTTGACCAATTAATATGACATTGCATTTGTTTTAATCTTTTACAATGAGGCATATTTGTGCAAAGGTTGAGGAAATTCTATTGGAAGGTTTTTTTTCAATTTACTAGAAAATTGAAATGGAGTGCACACACACACACACACACACATACGAACACACACACGCACGGTAGCGATGCTATATCCCCTTCGCAACAAGTTGCGCGAGGGGATAAAAATAATGCCCTATGCGGTTTCTAAGAGAGATAATTGATAGTAAACACACCTACCCCCAAATACACGTGGGTTTCACATGTTGACAAACAGACTCAGCACCATCCAGGAAGTTGCATCATGCGCATCTAAAAAATAGTTCCATTAAAATTAGTGTGACAATTCCACTAAAGTAATAATTCTCCTAGCCACTGAGTCCAAAATCAATACTGTAGGCCTAAAATAAGGTGCCAAAAAAGGAAGAGAGAACAAAAATTGTCTCTATATATATGGAACTACGATTGACTAAGTTCAGTTTGATTGGCTATTTCCTTGCATAAGACCTTTAAGACAATTAAAAGTTCATGAAATTGGCCAAAAATGTCTAGTAGTTATATATCTCCTATATGCTAGTGTATGAAAATCTAATTTTGACCCTAAGGGATTAAAAAGTAGGAGATAACTCTTCTTAACAGATTGCTGAATTCTGGAGTAAATTTCTGTTAAAATTCATCTACAGTACATGATTTCAAAATTCAATAAAATTTAACCAGTGATTTGTTGAGAAAAAAAACTTGGAATGAAATGAAACCTGAAATGTTAAAGTTTATGTGTATGTGCTTTAAAACAAAATTCAACTCTAATTAAAAGACATTAATTAACTAAGAAACAGGAAGTTCACTTAAATATTAGAATTAATTAGCAAAAAGTTTAATATTAATTAAAAGACAAAGACAGAGACTGGAAAAAATGGTGCCAGAAGAGTCTTCAATAATGTACCTTGGAGCTTTGATAACGGTGGTCACTGATTAATGGCTAGTGATTAAGATAAGAGGTTCTTAAGCAATGGGGGGTGATGAGGCTTTTCCATCAGTCATCCAAGATGGGGTTCCTCTTAAAAGACATGACAGCTCTAAAATAAATAAACAGTATCAAAGTTTACAATACTTAAAAATTTGCACCACACACAACATCATATTCTTAGAAAAAGTCTACAAGTGTACAGTTCAATATAAATCATGCCAAAGAAAGGACCAAAGTGGCTGCATCGACATCAGTACAAAAAAGGAAGCATTCCTCACAACAAGGGCCAGAAAAGTACAGGGACCACCAGCCCAGTCCAGTGTCTATGTCCTACAAGAAGGCTGAGTAAAGAAGAGTTTCATGACATTGTACAGCAGCAGAAGAATGGAATATTCACAGTTAGCGATGCTGAGCGTAGAAGCAGTGAGATGAAGATTCTGCGACCCAGGCCAAGTGAAGTGCAGCCGGTAGACTCCTACTTGGATGCAGAGTCACCGAACCCCAATTCCAAACTTTATGAAGTACTCCATCAAGAAATAACTGCTAAACTATGGAACCATGCAGTTAAAGAGCACTCACAGAAATTCCCGGACTGTGACGGTTCACTGGACTGGAACCAGCATGGGGAGGAAAAGCGAGGACTGGCATGGATCCTTTCCATTCGATGTAAGAAGTGCCTTTGGATACAAAACAGTTCCACTGCAGAGGATCAGAAGAATCAGGTGCACCAAAAGGCACCTCTACCGGTGCATCTGAAATAGTACACATACCTGCCATAGATGCATTTGAATCAATATCCTCAAACTCATTGTCTTGTGCATTAACAGACAAAACATCTGCCACACTTGACTCAAAGGACGACATTTGTTTGCACTGTATGAGGAAAACCGCATGTCTAAAACGGCGTCGAGAGAAAAACTGAAGAGTTGTAGTTAAGGGGGATAACTGGAGGTAATACCGTAGTTACTCTAAAAAATTATATCGACGCATTGTATGGGGAACTAGAGGGAAATTGCAAATAGTTAAGGAGGCAGGTAAGTGGAAATATTGAAATGAACCATGCATTTAAAGAGCACTCACAGAAATTCCCGGACTGTGACGGTTCACTGGACTGGAACCAGCATGGGGAGGAAAAGCGAGGCCTGGCATGGATCCTTTTCTTTTGATGTAAGAAGTGCCTTTACACCAGTCACCGTGAAAAGCTGTACAAGGAAGTCAGTCGACCAGGAAGGGGACGAAGAGCCGCACAGCTTAATGTGGCCATGGCTGTCGGCCACTTGGGTACCAGCCTTACAACAGAGGGTATGCGTGGTATGCTTCTTGGCGCAAACATCGAACCAGCATCAGCCACCAACATTCATCAGACCTGCAACAAAGTAGGCAAAATCATCACTGATGTGAACAAAAGCAGCATGAAGAAAATAAGGCAGGACATTCAAGAGCTTAACGAGAAATGTGGACTTGCCAATACACCTATAAGAGCGGAAGGAGATGCCCGGTATAACAATGCCACCTTCAGTGCGATCGGGAAAACACCATTCCAAGCTGCCACACAAGTGACATACACTTTAAGTGAAAATGTTACCAAGAAGAAGAATGTTGTGGCAGTGTTTTGTGGCAATAAACTGTGCAAGAAAGGCACCCATCTTAGAGCCAAGGGAAAGGAAGTTACCTGCCCAGGACATGAAGACTGCACTGCAACCATTCCTCCAGAGACCACCATTGGAGATGAAAAGAGATGGGCTGCGGAATGCATCGGTGAGCTGCAAAGCAATGACCGTCCACTCGTCATTTCACATTTCACCAGTGATGGAGATAGTGCCGCTGCTTCCGGTGCATCTGAAAAGCAAGGGCATATGATTGAAAACCTCAAAGACCAGCGCCACTTCTTTGACTCTCAAAGAAAACAGACTGCTAAGGCTCCATTCAGCAGTCACATGTTTCCTGGAAGAACAAAAGCTATGAAGGAATCCATGCAGAGAAGATTTGCCCTGGACCTGAAGCTTAGATGCAGGACCGAGTACGAAAACTGCTACAAACACTACTCCGGAGACCTACCTTTGATGAAACGGGCCATGTCATCTGCTGTCGGTTCCATCATCAGCTGCTACCAAGGACAGTGCAGAAAGTCCTGCCAACTTCATTCCTTCTCCTGTCGTGGACTGAAAAACAACAAGTGGAACTCTTCAGTGTTGCCTCATGACTTTGAATTAAGCATGACAGAAGAAGACAGATGCTTGTTAAAAGACTGTATAATTTGACTTTGGGACCTAATAATCTTGATAGAATTAAATATCACACTTGTACACAAAAATCTGAATCTATGAATAGGGCATATTTAAAATCAAATCCAAAATGTATTACTAGTAGTAGAAATTTTGAAAGTAGAATACATAAAGTTGTGCACTCACTCAATCGGGGTCATGGAAATTCAACATTGGAACTTTGTGAATCTGTAGGGGCACCTGTTGTAAAAGGAAGTAGAGTGGTCCATCACCTAAAACAACAGCAAAATAGGCAAAATTACTTTAAAATGAAACAAAAACTATTAAAATATAAATTTCAAAGAAAATTCTACAGATCTAAACGATATCAGCTCTACGATAAAAAGTCTGGAGACACTTATAGTAAATCACTTACAGATCCAAAACTATACCGGAAGTTGCTAAGTGTGAAGGGGGGGGGGAGCTAGGGGGTGTATGTACTTTACATGTATGAAATGTTTGTTATATTATACCTATCATGTGAATTTTGTATTACATTTAATGATTGCTATGTTTTAATAATGTGCACTGAATGTCTGGTAATGTGTGAAGGATGAGTGTGTGTAAAATGTGACACATTTTTTTTTATGAGGGACTCTGTTCATGTAAATATGTGATATTTTTTATTGTTTATCTTATTAAAATGATTTCAAACAATTATCTTGATTTTCTTACCTGTCTGATGTACGCAACAAAGAGGACAGAGACGATTGGTAGAAATACGGGTATACAGGTGTAAAATTTCACTGTTGATGACAAGACAGCATCCCGCATTGTGTATCTGCCATTGTTGATCTTTAACAAGGGAGACAACTCCTGAAATTAGAAAAAATGCAGTTTAAAAAAAACTTACATGTTTCTCTTAAAGGCCGAGGTTTTTGACCGGATGGTTTACCTTAGGTAAGTTTTGGTGAGGGCAGAGCTTATTTCATACAGGGGTGAAAGCCCCGAGTGAAACACGCTCGAGTGTGGATTCAAGCTATATACACAGAATGTTAAAATATATTACCTGTGTTAGAAGCAATCGTTATATTGGTTATTATAACTAAATAGTATAATCATTATCACTTTGAATAATTTTACATGTATATCAAACTATTTTTATTTATTTTGTAGGTTGAGGACGTTAGCCATTGACAAATTATGCAGTACATGTAATTGCTTTATTCATTGATAATATTCAATTACTGCGTAATTTGTCAATGTTTCCAGCTCTAGCCACGGGGAGGCCTCCTCAATGTAGAGCCATGTTATTGAATTATTTTCTTTTCACTTTTTTTTCTTTTTTTTTTTATTTAAAACACATTTACATGTACATACGTTCATATACAAATATATACAAAAAGAACTGGGACATTCACATATTCTTCATACTAGTAAAGATCCATAAATCTTCTCCAAATCCTCTCTCTGTAGCAGTACGTCCTTGGACCAAGGGTGCGTTTCGTACGGCCGGTTACGGACTGATATGTAGAAGTCGCTTGCCAACCACGTTTTCATTTCAATGGCAAATGGCGAGCGAAGTCCGCATCTTGTAAGACTCATCACCAAAATGGATGCGTTTGTCAAGGAAAATGTTCAGAACATTGTTGAAGGATTCAACATAGTATGTCTCCATAGCGTGCACAAAGTCCTCCGGACACTTATACACGACTGTTTCTCTGATGGCCATCCTCAATAGTTCCTCGGCTCTGGAATCTCGGATCAGCAGCTTCCTTGGTTTGTAGTTTGGTTTCTGCCGGCACCTTCTTTCCTCGGAACAATTTCCATGAAAGATCTTGTAATGTTCCACCACATTGTCTAGTTTTTGTCGCAGAATATCCGGGTCCTTGTCACAGTTTCTGATGGCGTACTGGACATAGACGCGTACGGAGTTAACCTTATCTGATATTTCCTCATGCCATGTTTGTCTATGCTGTCGTTTAGGTCCTTTCCCCACTCTGTTGATTTCCCTCTCCACAGACTTCGCCACATGCCACGTGTTGTTTTGGTTCAGAGTGTCCGGGCGTTCGTCTCTGATGAACTTATTGACGGAGGAGTTCCGATCATGGGCATGAATGTGAACTCTAACGGGTCCCCCTACGGATGGAATGTCACTATCAAAATAATCATATAAACGCCTTGTCCCTAGAAGTTCGTGTCGCTGGGTGCACTGATCGTCGGTCCTAGTCACATGTTTCTCCCGGATCACCTTGTGGATTGAATCTCTGATGCACACTACGTTGGTGTCCTTCGCATTCCGGCGACATTCATGTCTAGCGTCCGTTAGAATGCTAATGGCTCCATCGTCCTGTTCTGAGCTTCCTATTTCTCCCCGTAGCGCGTTGTCACGCGAGGTATTTTTCTCATCTTGGACAGCCTGTGCATATTGGGAAAGGAGTTCCTTCTCATCTTGAAGTTGTTGCGGATAGAATCCCATCCCACTCTGAAGTCTGTCGACTTGGCTAGGAAGTAGGCCCGTACTGAGTGATGCGTGCATCCATCGTGTGTTGGCGAGAAACATTCCATTTGGTAGGTATGGGGAACTGGTCCATGAAACACAATGTCCGTATGAACACTGTAAGCTGTGGACAGCCACAGTACCAACCATGAAAGTCTTATCATAACGACAAGTAAGTCTCTGTGCACAATGTTCACTATGGTTATACATCGAATCCAGAAGGTTCACCATGGAACTTCCAGTCGACACAAAGTAATGGGAATCACTGTCGTCCTCCGGAGTCCTGGGTGCTGGAGCTGCATGAGACGATTCACATCCTTCACTTCGGATCAGCGCATCCAATGCTCTGGTTATAACATCCGAATTGTTGACACGCTCTCTTCTTTCCTTGTAAATGTCTTTGATCATCATCATCTTCTCTTTAATCATGGAATTCGCGGAATCATCTCCTGGTAGTTCCAGTTTGAATGAATTTGCACGTTTACAGGCACTTCCTGAGGTTTTTGGTGTCTTCGGAGTCGTTGGTAAAACTTCCATAGTTCAAATAAAGATTGAATAAATATGTCGTGTAACCGCTATGAAATCTGCAATACGAGTGGATGGTATACATACAGTAACATATAAAAGACACGATGGTGTGGTATACTGTTTTGATAGCAATTAAAAATTGGGGTGTATGCGGTGGTTGAATGTTTTGATAACAATTAATCGCATGCGTAAGGGTAGAAGGAGGGGGGGGGGGTGTATGTTCGGTGTGCATTACTTACATAAGTATAAAATCATAATATGAATACGTATGTATCAGTTCACTATGTATCTGAATTGAGTGTTATGATGTGTTTGGAGACGTTAGACATTATTAATTATGTAGCATTTGTAAATCAAATTGCTATGTAATTAAATAATGTTTCCAGATCTAGCCACGTGGAGGCCTCTCCAATGTAGAGCCTTGTTGTTTTGGTTTTTTTTGTTTTTTTTTTTAAATTTTGATTTTTTAACAACAATGCATGTCAAATAAATACATTATAACACATTTGAGAGTCAGTACACAAGTCAAGTCAGTATAGAGTCAGGTTCTTTACTGCCACATATGCCCCATATAGGGCTGGTTTTCCAGGTTTGGGTACCATGACCGGACTTGACGTATGACACAATCAGGCATAATGTCTCTCTTGAAGCCATTTGACTGCCAGACGTACACTTTTCTTTGAGAATCCCTGCTGACTGCGGTCGATTTTTCTGCTATATACCGAGCGTCATCCCACACCCCACGATGACTAAGCATGGTCCAAAATTTTCTATATAGCTTTTTCCTGTTCTGGTGATTTTTCTGGACAGTGCATAGTTGATATCAGGCCACCATAACTGCTGATGAGTTTCGTCCAATACGCACAGTCGGCAGAAGCAGTCTGGACATTCCGGTTTGTCTACAGTTCCCTCTATGACCGGTCCAAGCGAAACTGGTGCAGCATCGGACATCCTCCGTTCTTCCTCGGGATCCCAGTCCCAGCCATTGTATGCAAACAGGGCTGCTATCGCTGCTAGTTTCTCCTCCGATAAATTCCCCGTGACTTTAGTTGCCATTTCGTGAAGAAAAGTGACAATAAAATTTCAATCAATATCTAACACTGCATTTTTATGACGTCTGATCTCATCATTATAATTAACTATAATTATTTGCTCAACATAATTATCTATAATCACAATTTAATTCACTATAATTTTTTGTTCACTATTAACGTATCGTATGATTGAATCATTTTCTTCAATGTACATAATTCTGAATTAGTTATCAAAATTTTTCTTTTGAATAACTTAAACAAATTTATCGATATTTATTCATATTTATTTCATATTTCTTTCATTTTATTTTGATTAGTTCTCATTTACGTAGACTTCACTGTAGCATACGCGGTAAACATAAAAGAACAAAAATTTATTTGCTCGGGCGCAACGAGCGTCAGCCGCAGTATACACATCTCCGCCGAATGACTGTCAATCACTTTCTTTCACCCAATACCCCAGATAGCAGCACATCGTTGGCCCAATCTCACAATATGGTTGTATTATCGCCGTTGGGTTATCTTTATTGGGCCAACGGTGGTCCAACATGAAATATTGATAGTTGGTTATGTATTATGGGGCCAATGTTGGGCTAACTGTTGGCATAATTATATCATAAAATTCTTGTAGTTAGAGAGAGTATTTGTTGCGGGGTTGACATCGGCCCTGGGTTGGCCCAATGTCATGAATCTGGCTAAGCATCATGGGTAAACAACATCCGGCCTACTTTTCGTAATATCATACCTGCGCCATTTTTCATTTGACATTAGAGTAATGAGACCGATACCATGCATATCTGCATCCAAATCGTAAGCATTTATGTGAAAGGGAAAATCTTTTCTTCCAAGGATTGTCTTAAAGAGCAGTCATTGAAAGTAAGTAGAATTTAAAAGGTTATTTACCAGTTATTTTAGTATAAACATCTTTACTTTAGCAAGAATGATGTAAACTCAATGACTTGTTATTCTTGTTAAATTCTTATTTGAAAGCTTAAACATATAGTGATATACATGTACTTATAAATTTAATCGTAATGTATGTTTAATCTTTACTGAGAAAAGTAACAAATGTTTTAAATACTAAATACTACAGTTTGAGAGATTGTTCGAAAAAACAGAGCAACGGGTGATTCTATAAATAAAGGACATTGAGAACAGATTTGCCAAAGAGAGGGGGAAGGAAGTAACGGGCACTGCTGCAGAGAAGAAAAGAAGGGAGAAGGAGACTCGGGAGAGGGAGCAGATGGAAAGTGGCAGTACTAAAAAATACCATGGCATACCTGTGGTTTTACCCTCTTTGTTTTTTTTTTAGACTTGCTTATTGATATCTTAAGTTTACTAAACTTGTGCAGGGATAAAACCATACATGTATTACATTACAGTGAGCATTAACTTCTTGTTTTTTAATAAATCTTTTCTTCATGAAGTGCATTCATGAGCAATAAAATATGTTACAATTTATTTATATTTTACTCTTTTCTTTTTGCTCAGGCATTTTTTGTCTTATATTGAACGAATACAGTGTTCGTTTTAATTGGCCCAACAATAAGACAACAAGTTGGTCCGATTAAGGGCCGATGAGCAAATTGCGGTTGGCCCAATGTTAATTGCTAACAATGGCCCAACCGTACAAAAGTGACGTTTGCCCAATATTAAAAGAATACAGTGGCCCAACAATGGCCCAATATTGTCTGTTACATTGGCCCAACAATAAGCCAACAAGTTGGTCTGATTAAGGGCCGATGAGCAAATTGCCGCTGGCCCAACGTTAAATGCACACGGTGGCCCAACATAAGGAGCATTGTTGGCCCAACAATGGTCCAATGACGTCCTGCTATCTGGGACAATGCCCGAGTTTGCTTGATTGACAGGTGTGACCAGATCAGGTAAATTTTAAGGCAGTGCTTATTTCCTCGGTCTTTAAGGTCTCACACAAGGAATTAATTTCACTATATGTTACTATATAGCTTTAATTAAGTTAATTGATTAGCTATACTCTCAGCACATAAAACATGAAAGACAAATTATAGTTAAATGCTTCAAGAAAAATTTTAGATCAGAAAAATAACGCCTTATGCGGCTTCTAAGAGAGATAATTGATAGTAAACACACCTACCCCCAAATACACGTGGGTTTCACATGTTGACAAACAGACTCAGCACCATCCAGGAAGTTGCATCATTATTAGAAAACATATTACATAACCCAAAGAACTCTTGAAAATATTATAAAAATCCTGTCTCACTCATGAAATAACTTCCTATCTAACCACAAAACATTGAATATCCTTATAAATAAAATTAAGATAACAACAAGAGGCACATGGGCCACATTGCTCACCTGAGCAACAATCAGCTGTTTGGAGTTATACAAAATTCTGGACAATGTAGTAGGAAAGATGCTTGTATATATTAAAAGGACTTTTCTTTAGATATTCATATGTTAAACATAAAGCCCCTTTGGTAACAAGATGATTTTATAGTCGTATCATATTGGTTTTAAAAAACATTTTGAAAGATTTTTCTCTATTTTTTCCTATATATAAAAATTTGATCCTCCATTGTGGCCCCATTCTACCCCCAGGGATCATTGAATCATCACTATCTGTGGATGCTTTCCAACAAGTAACAGCATTCCTGGTCTGTTGGTTTTGGGATTGAACTTTTTAAAAGATTTTTCTCTTTATATTCCTATGTAAAAATTAGACCCCTTCAATGTGGCCCAACCCAACACCTGGGGGTCATAATTTCAACAAACTTAAATAACCACTACCTTGGAATGCTTTCACACAAGTTACAGTATTCCTGGCCAAATGGTGTTAGAGAAGAAGATTTTAAAAAACTTTTTTCTATATATATATTCCTATGTAAAAATTTGACCCTCACCCCCTTGTGGCCCCAGGCTACCCCGGGAATTATGATTTGAATAAACTTAAATTTACACTACCTGGGACTGCTTCAACACATTCCTGGCCTATTGGTTTTAAAGAAAAAGATGTTTAAAGATTTTTATACGGTATTTCTATGTAAAAATTCGACCCTCTATTGTAGCCTCATCCTACCCCTGGGGATCATGATTTTGTAACAGTGTAACAGGATGGGAGAAATAATGACGGACCAGACCGGGATTCGAACCCAGGCCCCCTGAATCTCTAGTCAGGCGCTCTACCAACTAAGCTATCTGGCGCCGGTATTCAAACCGGTCTGACCGTCACATTCCTCAACCCTTAAATGATCTTCGCACAGAATTTGTGTGAAATAAGGTTAATCAGTCCAAAACTAGCGCCGTTTTTTGTGCGCCGTAAATCGCAAGTTTTTACTATGGGAGGCACTGTAGCTCCCAGGTCGTCCATTCAAATTTTTTCAGACCAGGAGCTACAGACCTGCAGCTAATATTGGCCCAGTAGTTCTGGAGAAGAAGATGAAAATGTGAAGAGTTGAGGAGAACGACTACAACGACAACAGACAACAGACGCTTGATCAGAAAAGCTCATGCAGTTGAGCTAAAACACAAACAGTTCATATCTGTATTTCTTGCCCCACCCCAAAAAGGCAGCAATTTTTTGTATCCTGCAACCACCCTCGTTTGTCTGAATAAAGGCAACCCAATAGACCAAATCTATATTCGGTCAATGCTCCAATATAGCCTTGTGGTTTCCAATCATCTGATAAATGAATGAAATGTACAATGTGTACAAATAGTTCCCAAAAGAGGGCTTTATTGACAATGTGTTTGAACCACATTGAACAGTGTTGAAACAGAAATGCTTAGGTTAAACCTCCACAAATTTGTAAACGACATGGTACAGTTGTATATCAATACGATATTTTATTTTGTTAAAAAATTAATATCCACGAAAATATATTTAAACAAGTTAACCAACTATTTTATCATGTTTATGCATCACCTTTTTTAGGAACGCTGCTGAATCCAAAGGTCAAAATGGAGGAAGACGATCCCGACTACATAGAATAATAAAGATGCTAGCAACTGTATAAATTGCGGCTTGCAGAACGTTGTCTTTGTCCATCCGTCACGGATTCTTTTTCTAACAGCGCTTTATCAAGTCTTGCTCTTCTCATGAGGCCTATATAAGGAGACAGAGTTCTTTTCTAAAAGTCTCTTATCAGTCTGTACGGAACCACGGAATTACGTTGTCTCCTACTAAAAGATGAAAAAACCTGAGAGATTTTTTTTTTAGGAAAAGATGATAACGGTAAGGATCGGGTGTTATACATGTAATACAGGTATGTTAATCACAGTTCATTAACTTCATTGTCATTGAATCACTGATATTAACTCAACTCACAGTCAATTTCACCGACCACGTGACCAGTATTTTGAATCGTTGATCACAGAGGGTGTAGGTGACAAATTGCAAAGTCGCAGAAGTTCCCGCCAAAGAAAGTCTTCATTGTCCTGAAACTTTGTACATCGAATCAGGTATGCATTAATGTAAACTAATACTTTCTTTAATATTATTAATATATGTTAGTTTTAAATTTGATTTTAATTAATGAGAAGCACTTTAACAATGTTAAATTTGCCCCCCCCCCCTTTAAAATATCGGCTTTGTATGATATTAGTGTCGAAAGACCGTATTCAGGGGCGTCGGAGAGTATTTCATATTGGGGCAGCGAATTCGATAAGGTCCGCCAGAGACATAAATAACAATAATAAATAAATGTTATTTATGTCTCTGGGTTCGCCAAAGGAGGGGGGGGGGGTGAACAAGATTTTAATTGAAATTCAGATAATAAACAGTATCTGTACTAGTAGGGTGATTTCGCCATAGATCGGCACCCTTGGATTTTTCCCTTTGAACACGCATCAATTATAGGCCAAATATAAATAAAACTTGCTTTAATGTTGAACTATTTCACCATGGATCAGACAATATTTACCAAGCATCGGACAGCTATACAGTAGAGATTTAAAAAAAAAACCAAACATTTTCTAGTTTTAATACGAAAATACAGAGGTTCAGAAAAATAAATTTATTCAATTGATATTCAGATTTCTTTTAATGCAAATCCTCGAATCTACACTCAGGAATTTAGACTAGTGCATATTTATCATGAGGAGTTCTTTATCGTACCAGCACCTACATGAATTTTGGTTTAAAAAGGCAGTACCCATCAAACTCGAATTTTAGGTGGTCTGGGAAAAATGTTTGTATCAATTATTTTTTATATTTTTATTTTATTATACATTTAAAGTATATCACAAGGAATGAGCACCTAACGTTAATTATCAGAAAAAAACATGCATTGAAAACTGTCCGATGCATGGTTAATTTGTGTCCGATTCATGGTGAAATGAATATACGAGTATTATGGGGCAAAAATGATGTTGACATTAATTGTTCAAATTTCTAAGACTTCTTTTAATCAAATTTTGTTTCAAAATTTAATTTTTAAAAATTATTTTAGGTAGAGGGTGCATTTTCACTAATTCACAATCAAATGCACAAAATTCAAATAATGCCTCTGAGTAAAATCTCCATAACTATATTTCAGAAAAATCTTTGCTGCGCCAAAAAGCCCCCTCCCCCAATGCTACGTGCCTGCATGGCTTTCATGTGTAAGCTTTGGGTTTGCGCCATCAGGGGGGTGGGGGTGGGGTTACCTCGAACTGCACAACTGTTAAGTGAAATTCTACTTATTGAAAAGATATTGTATTGCAATTCAAATGTTTTCATTTATAATTTCATGGTTAAAATATTGCTTCTTTGAATAAATTGCAGGGTCGTAGCTGCCTATACGCCAGAGATAACATCGCCACCCTCAACGTTGGATCCCAGCAATCATCTGAATACGGACCCGACAGGATGAAGTCCTAGAAGAGCAGCAGCCATGGGTTGAAGTCGACGCTCATCAACATTGCAATCCTCAACGTTGGATTCCAGCAACTTTGGTCAGTATGTTTTTCTTTACATTGTCTCCTTTTCCCCTCCCCTCCCCTCCCCCTCCCCCTGCCCACCCTCCTCCCATCTTGGTTAGGGAATTCTATTCACGGGCCTCTGGGAAGTGAAATAGAATTTAGGTTAGGGCTACTAGTAATAACCCCCTGTGCACTTGGTTTAAATTTCATGTTCTAACCTATTCTCAATTTCTACTTAACGTTAAATATTTGATGCTGTGCAACTGCAGTAGCAGTTGCGCAGCATTTGAATATGAAGCCGTCAGGATGTAGTCTAAGAGGAGCAGCAGCCATGGGTTGAAGTCGACGCTCATCAACATCGCCACCCTCAACGTTGGATCCCAGCAATCATCTGAATACGGACCCGACAGGATGAAGTCCTAGAAGAGCAGCAGCCATGGGTTGAAGTCGACGCTCATCAACATTGCAATCCTCAACGTTGGATCCCAGCAATTTTGGTCAGTATGTTTTTCTTTACATTGTCTCCTTTTCCCCTCCCCTCCCCTCCCCTCCCCCTCTCCACCCTCCTCCCATCTTGGTTAGGGAATTCTATTCACGGGCCTCTGGGAAGTGAAATAGAATTTAGGTTAGGGCTACTAGTAATAACCCCCTGTGCACTTGGTTTAAATTTCATGTTCTAACCTATTCTCAATTTCCACTTAACGGTAAATATTTGATGCTGTGCAACTGCAGTAGCAGTTGCGCAGCATTTGAATATGAAGCCGTCAGGATGTAGTCTAAGAGGAGCAGCAGCCATGGGTTGAAGTCGACGCTCATCAACATCGCCACCCTCAACGTTGGATCCCAGCAATCATCTGAATACGGACCCGACGGGATGAAGTCCTAGAAGAGCAGCAGCCATGGGTTGAAGTCGACGCTCATCAACATTGCAATCCTCAACGTTGGATTCCAGCAATTTTGGTCAGTATGTTTTTCTTTACATTGTCTCCTTTTCCCCTCCCCTCCCCTCCCCCTCCCCCTCCCCCTCCCCACCCTCCTCTCATCTTGGTTAGGGAATTCTATTCACGGGCCTCTGGGAAGTGAAATAGAATTTAGGTTAGGGCTACTAGTAATAACCCCCTGTGCACTTGGTTTAAATTTCATGTTCTAACCTATTCTCAATTTCCACTTAACGGTAAATATTTGATGCTGTGCAACTGCAGTAGCAGTTGCGCAGCATTTGAATATGAAGCCGTCAGGATGTAGTCTAAGAGGAGCAGCAGCCATGGGTTGAAGTCGACGCTCATCAACATCGCCACCCTCAACGTTGGATCCCAGCAATCATCTGAATACGGACCCGACGGGATGAAGTCCTAGAAGAGCAGCAGCCATGGGTTGAAGTCGACGCTCATCAACATTGCAATCCTCAACGTTGGATTCCAGCAATTTTGGTCAGTATGTTTTTCTTTACATTGTCTCCTTTTCCCCTCCCCTCCCCTCCCCCTCCCCCTCCCCACCCTCCTCTCATCTTGGTTAGGGAATTCTATTCACGGGCCTCTGGGAAGTGAAATAGAATTTAGGTTAGGGCTACTAGTAATAACCCCCTGTGCACTTGGTTTAAATTTCATGTTCTAACCTATTCTCAATTTCTACTTAACGGTAAATATTTGATGCTGTGCAACTGCAGTAGCAGTTGCGCAGCATTTGAATATGAAGCCGTCAGGATGTAGTCTAAGAGGAGCAGCAGCCATGGGTTGAAGTCGACGCTCATCAACATCGCCACCCTCAACGTTGGATCCCAGCAATCATCTGAATACGATTTCTGTTTACCGCTTAATATCAGATGTCATCCCGGTAGCAGCGGCTGGTTCATCTGAATATGAAGCCGACAGGAGGAAGTCCAAGAAGAGAAGCAGACATGGGTTGAAGTGGACGCGGATCAACATCGCCACCCTCAATGTTGGATCCCCAGCCCTGCAGATTTGGGTGGGTATCAAAGAATAGGTCCTCAGTATCCCTCGCTTGTCATAAGAGGCGACTAAATGGGGAGCATTGTGTTTTGAATTTTATCTCTAAATCATGTCCTAAATTGTATTTGTGTTCTAATCTATTCTCAATTTCTAATTACCGACAGGATGAAGTCCAAGAAGAGCAGCACCCATGGGTTGAAGTGGAAGCGGATCAACATCGCCACCCTCAACGTTGTTGATTCCCACCCCTGGGGACTGGGGTGGGTATCAAAGAATAGGTCCTCAGTACCCCTTGCTTGTCGTAAGAGGCGACTAAATGGGGAGCATCGCGTTTTGAATTTTGTCTCTTAAACATGTCCTATATTGTATTCGTGTTCTAATCTATTCTCAATTTCTATTTACCGCTTTATTATCGGATGCCACCCCGGTGGCAGCGCCTGGAGCATCTGAATATGAAGCCGACAGGATGAAGTCCAGGAAGAGCAGCAGCCATGGGTCGAAGTGGACACGGATCAACATCGCCACCCTCAATGTTGGATTTCCAGCCCTGCAGATTTGGGTGGGTATCAAAGAATAGATCCTCAGTACCCCTTGCTTGTCGTAAGAGACGACTAAATGGGGAGCATCGCGTTTTGAAGTTTGTCTCTTAAACATGTCCTTTATTGTATTCGTGTTCTAATCTATTCTCAATTTCTGTTTACCGCTTAATATCAGATGTCGTCCCGGTAGCAGCGGCTGGTTCATCTGAATATGAAGCCAACAGGAGGAAGTCCAAGAAGAGAAGCAGCCATGGGTTGAAGTGGACGCGGATCAACATCGCCACCCTCAATGTTGGATCCCCAGCCCTGCAGATTTGGGTGGGTATCAAAGAATAGGTCCTCAGTATCCCTCGCTTGTCATAAGAGGCGACTAAATGGGGAGCATGGTGTTTTGAATTTTGTGTCTAAATCATGTCCTAAATTGTATTTGTGTTCTAATCTATTCTCAATTTCTATTTACCGACAGGATGAAGTCCAAGAAGGGCAGCACCCATGGGTTGAAGTGGAAGCGGATCAACATCGCCACCCTCAACGTTGTTGATTCCCACCCCTGGGGACTGGGGTGGGTATCAAAGAATAGGTCCTCAGTACCCCTTGCTTGTCGTAAGAGGCGACTAAATGGGGAGCATCGCGTTTTGAATTTTGTCTCTTAAACATGTCCTATATTGTATTCGTGTTCTAATCTATTCTCAATTTCTATTTACCGCTTTATTATCGGATGCCACCCCGGTGGCAGCGCCTGGAGCATCTGAATATGAAGCCGACAGGATGAAGTCCAGGAAGAGCAGCAGCCATGGGTCGAAGTGGACACGGATCAACATCGCCACCCTCAATGTTGGATTCCCAGCCTTGCAGATTTGGGTGGGTATCAAAGAATAGGTCCTCAGTACCCCTTGCTTGTCGTAAGAGACGACTAAATGGGGAGCATCGCATTTTGAAGTTTGTCTCTTAAACATGTGTGTTCTAATCTATTTTCAATTTCTGTTTACCGCTTTAATATCAGATGTCGTCCGGGTAGCAGCGGCTGGTTCATCTGAATATGAAGCCGACAGGATGAAGTCCAGGAAGAGCAGCAGCCATGGGTCGAAGTGGACACGGATCAACATCGCCACCCTCAATGTTGGATTCCCAACCTTGCGGATTTGGGTGGGTATCAAAGAATAGGTCCTCAGTACCCCTTGCTTGTTGTAAGAGACGACTAAATGGGGAGCATCGCACTTTGAAGTTTGTCTCTTAAACATGTCCTTTATTGTATTCGTGTTCTAATCTATTTTCAATTTCTGTTTACCGCTTTAATATCAGATGTCGTCCGGGTAGCAGCGGCTGGTTCATCTGAATATGAAGCCAACAGGAGGAAGTCCAAGAAGAGAAGCAGCCATGGGTTGAAGTGGACGCGGATCAACATCGCCACCCTCAATGTTGGATCCCCAGCCCTGCAGATTTGGGTGGGTATCAAAGAATAGGTCCTCAGTATCCCTCGCTTGTCATAAGAGGCAACTAAATGGGGAGCATGGTGTTTTGAATTTTGTGTCTAAATCATGTCCTAAATTGTATTTGTGTTCTAATCTATTCTCAATTTCTATTTACCGACAGGATGAAGTCCAAGAAGAGCAGCACCCATGGGTTGAAGTGGAAGCGGATCAACATCGCCACCCTCAACGTTGTTGATTCCCACCCCTGGGGACTGGGGTGGGTATCAAAGAATAGGTCCTCAGTACCCCTTGCTTGTCGTAAGAGGCGACTAAATGGGGAGCATCGCGTTTTGAATTTTGTCTCTTAAACATGTCCTATATTGTATTCGTGTTCTAATCTATTCTCAATTTCTATTTACCGCTTTATTATCGGATGCCACCCCGGTGGCAGCGCCTGGAGCATCTGAATATGAAGCCGACAGGATGAAGTCCAAGAAGAGAAGCAGCCATGGGTCGAAGTGGACACGGATCAACATCGCCACCCTCAATGTTGGATTCCCAGCCTTGCAGATTTGGGTGGGTATCAAAGAATAGGTCCTCAGTATCCCTTACTTGTCGTAAGAGGCAACTAAATGGGGAGCATCGCGTTTTGAATTTTGTCTCTAAATCATGTCCTAAATTGTATTTGTGTTCTAATCTATTCTCAATTTCTATTTACCGCTTTAATATCAGATGCCACCCCGGTAGCAGCGGCTGGAGCATCTGAATATGAAGCTGACAGGATGAAGTCCAAGAAGAGAAGCAGCCATGGGTCGAAGTGGACGCGGATCAACATCGCCACCCTCAATGTTGGATTCCCAACCCTGCAGATTTGGGTGGGTATCAAAGAATAGATCCTCAGTACCCCTTGCTTGTCGTAAGAGACGACTAAATGGGGAGCATCGCGTTTTGAAGTTTGTCTCTTAAACATGTCCTTTATTGTATTCGTGTTCTAATCTATTCTCAATTTCTGTTTACCGCTTAATATCAGATGTCGTCCCGGTAGCAGCGGCTGGTTCATCTGAATATGAAGCCGACAGGATGAAGTCCAGGAAGAGCAGCAGCCATGGGTCGAAGTGGACACGGATCAACATCGCCACCCTCAATGTTGGATTCCCAACCTTGCGGATTTGGGTGGGTATCAAAGAATAGGTCCTCAGTACCCCTTGCTTGTTGTAAGAGACGACTAAATGGGGAGCATCGCATTTTGAAGTTTGTCTCTTAAACATGTCCTTTATTGTATTCGTGTTCTAATCTATTTTCAATTTCTGTTTACCGCTTTAATATCAGATGTCGTCCGGGTAGCAGCGGCTGGTTCATCTGAATATGAAGCCAACAGGAGGAAGTCCAAGAAGAGAAGCAGCCATGGGTTGAAGTGGACGCGGATCAACATCGCCACCCTCAATGTTGGATCCCCAGCCCTGCAGATTTGGGTGGGTATCAAAGAATAGGTCCTCAGTATCCCTCGCTTGTCATAAGAGGCAACTAAATGGGGAGCATGGTGTTTTGAATTTTGTGTCTAAATCATGTCCTAAATTGTATTTGTGTTCTAATCTATTCTCAATTTCTATTTACCGACAGGATGAAGTCCAAGAAGAGCAGCACCCATGGGTTGAAGTGGAAGCGGATCAACATCGCCACCCTCAACGTTGTTGATTCCCACCCCTGGGGACTGGGGTGGGTATCAAAGAATAGGTCCTCAGTACCCCTTGCTTGTCGTAAGAGGCGACTAAATGGGGAGCATCGCGTTTTGAATTTTGTCTCTTAAACATGTCCTATATTGTATTCGTGTTCTAATCTATTCTCAATTTCTATTTACCGCTTTATTATCGGATGCCACCCCGGTGGCAGCGGCTGGAGCATCTGAATATGAAGCCGACAGGATGAAGTCCAAGAAGAGAAGCAGCCATGGGTCGAAGTGGACGCGGATCAACATCGCCACCCTCAATGTTGGATTTCCAGCCCTGCAGATTTGGGTGGGTATCAAAGAATAGATCCTCAGTACCCCTTGCTTGTCGTAAGAGACGACTAAATGGGGAGCATCGCGTTTTGAAGTTTGTCTCTTAAACATGTCCTTTATTGTATTCGTGTTCTAATCTATTCTCAATTTCTGTTTACCGCTTATTATCAGATGTCGTCCCGGTAGCAGCGGCTGGTTCATCTGAATATGAAGCCAACAGGAGGAAGTCCAAGAAGAGAAGCAGCCATGGGTTGAAGTGGACGCGGATCAACATCGCCACCCTCAATGTTGGATCCCCAGCCCTGCAGATTTGGGTGGGTATCAAAGAATAGGTCCTCAGTATCCCTCGCTTGTCATAAGAGGCGACTAAATGGGGAGCATGGTGTTTTGAATTTTGTGTCTAAATCATGTCCTAAATTGTATTTGTGTTCTAATCTATTCTCAATTTCTATTTACCGACAGGATGAAGTCCAAGAAGAGCAGCACCCATGGGTTGAAGTGGAAGCGGATCAACATCGCCACCCTCAACGTTGTTGATTCCCACCCCTGGGGACTGGGGTGGGTATCAAAGAATAGGTCCTCAGTACCCCTTGCTTGTCGTAAGAGGCGACTAAATGGGGAGCATCGCGTTTTGAATTTTGTCTCTTAAACATGTCCTATATTGTATTCGTGTTCTAATCTATTCTCAATTTCTATTTACCGCTTTATTATCGGATGCCACCCCGGTGGCAGCGCCTGGAGCATCTGAATATGAAGCCGACAGGATGAAGTCCAGGAAGAGCAGCAGCCATGGGTCGAAGTGGACACGGATCAACATCGCCACCCTCAATGTTGGATTCCCAGCCTTGCAGATTTGGGTGGGTATCAAAGAATAGGTCCTCAGTACCCCTTGCTTGTCGTAAGAGACGACTAAATGGGGAGCATCGCATTTTGAAGTTTGTCTCTTAAACATGTCCTTTATTGTATTTGTGTTCTAATCTATTTTCAATTTCTGTTTACCGCTTTAATATCAGATGTCGTCCGGGTAGCAGCGGCTGGTTCATCTGAATATGAAGCCGACAGGATGAAGTCCAGGAAGAGCAGCAGCCATGGGTCGAAGTGGACACGGATCAACATCGCCACCCTCAATGTTGGATTCCCAACCTTGCGGATTTGGGTGGGTATCAAAGAATAGGTCCTCAGTACCCCTTGCTTGTTGTAAGAGACGACTAAATGGGGAGCATCGCACTTTGAAGTTTGTCTCTTAAACATGTCCTTTATTGTATTCGTGTTCTAATCTATTTTCAATTTCTGTTTACCGCTTTAATATCAGATGTCGTCCGGGTAGCAGCGGCTGGTTCATCTGAATATGAAGCCAACAGGAGGAAGTCCAAGAAGAGAAGCAGCCATGGGTTGAAGTGGACGCGGATCAACATCGCCACCCTCAATGTTGGATCCCCAGCCCTGCAGATTTGGGTGGGTATCAAAGAATAGGTCCTCAGTATCCCTCGCTTGTCATAAGAGGCAACTAAATGGGGAGCATGGTGTTTTGAATTTTGTGTCTAAATCATGTCCTAAATTGTATTTGTGTTCTAATCTATTCTCAATTTCTATTTACCGACAGGATGAAGTCCAAGAAGAGCAGCACCCATGGGTTGAAGTGGAAGCGGATCAACATCGCCACCCTCAACGTTGTTGATTCCCACCCCTGGGGACTGGGGTGGGTATCAAAGAATAGGTCCTCAGTACCCCTTGCTTGTCGTAAGAGGCGACTAAATGGGGAGCATCGCGTTTTGAATTTTGTCTCTTAAACATGTCCTATATTGTATTCGTGTTCTAATCTATTCTCAATTTCTATTTACCGCTTTATTATCGGATGCCACCCCGGTGGCAGCGCCTGGAGCATCTGAATATGAAGCCGACAGGATGAAGTCCAAGAAGAGAAGCAGCCATGGGTCGAAGTGGACACGGATCAACATCGCCACCCTCAATGTTGGATTCCCAGCCTTGCAGATTTGGGTGGGTATCAAAGAATAGGTCCTCAGTATCCCTTACTTGTCGTAAGAGGCAACTAAATAGGGAGCATCGCGTTTTGAATTTTGTCTCTAAATCATGTCCTAAATTGTATTTGTGTTCTAATCTATTCTCAATTTCTATTTACCGCTTTAATATCAGATGCCACCCCGGTAGCAGCGGCTGGAGCATCTGAATATGAAGCTGACAGGATGAAGTCCAAGAAGAGAAGCAGCCATGGGTCGAAGTGGACGCGGATCAACATCGCCACCCTCAATGTTGGATTCCCAACCCTGCAGATTTGGGTGGGTATCAAAGAATAGATCCTCAGTACCCCTTGCTTGTCGTAAGAGACGACTAAATGGGGAGCATCGCGTTTTGAAGTTTGTCTCTTAAACATGTCCTTTATTGTATTCGTGTTCTAATCTATTCTCAATTTCTGTTTACCGCTTAATATCAGATGTCGTCCCGGTAGCAGCGGCTGGTTCATCTGAATATGAAGCCGACAGGATGAAGTCCAGGAAGAGCAGCACCCATGGGTCGAAGTGGACACGGATCAACATCGCCACCCTCAATGTTGGATTCCCAACCTTGCGGATTTGGGTGGGTATCAAAGAATAGGTCCTCAGTACCCCTTGCTTGTTGTAAGAGACGACTAAATGGGGAGCATCGCACTTTGAAGTTTGTCTCTTAAACATGTCCTTTATTGTATTCGTGTTCTAATCTATTTTCAATTTCTGTTTACCGCTTTAATATCAGATGTCGTCCGGGTAGCAGCGGCTGGTTCATCTGAATATGAAGCCAACAGGAGGAAGTCCAAGAAGAGAAGCAGCCATGGGTTGAAGTGGACGCGGATCAACATCGCCACCCTCAATGTTGGATCCCCAGCCCTGCAGATTTGGGTGGGTATCAAAGAATAGGTCCTCAGTATCCCTCGCTTGTCATAAGAGGCAACTAAATGGGGAGCATGGTGTTTTGAATTTTGTGTCTAAATCATGTCCTAAATTGTATTTGTGTTCTAATCTATTCTCAATTTCTATTTACCGACAGGATGAAGTCCAAGAAGAGCAGCACCCATGGGTTGAAGTGGAAGCGGATCAACATCGCCACCCTCAACGTTGTTGATTCCCACCCCTGGGGACTGGGGTGGGTATCAAAGAATAGGTCCTCAGTACCCCTTGCTTGTCGTAAGAGGCGACTAAATGGGGAGCATCGCGTTTTGAATTTTGTCTCTTAAACATGTCCTATATTGTATTCGTGTTCTAATCTATTCTCAATTTCTATTTACCGCTTTATTATCGGATGCCACCCCGGTGGCAGCGCCTGGAGCATCTGAATATGAAGCCGACAGGATGAAGTCCAAGAAGAGAAGCAGCCATGGGTCGAAGTGGACACGGATCAACATCGCCACCCTCAATGTTGGATTCCCAGCCTTGCAGATTTGGGTGGGTATCAAAGAATAGGTCCTCAGTATCCCTTACTTGTCGTAAGAGGCAACTAAATGGGGAGCATCGCGTTTTGAATTTTGTCTCTAAATCATGTCCTAAATTGTATTTGTGTTCTAATCTATTCTCAATTTCTATTTACCGCTTTAATATCAGATGCCACCCCCGGTAGCAGCGGCTGGAGCATCTGAATATGAAGCTGACAGGATGAAGTCCAAGAAGAGAAGCAGCCATGGGTCGAAGTGGACGCGGATCAACATCGCCACCCTCAATGTTGGATTCCCAACCCTGCAGATTTGGGTGGGTATCAAAGAATAGATCCTCAGTACCCCTTGCTTGTCGTAAGAGACGACTAAATGGGGAGCATCGCGTTTTGAAGTTTGTCTCTTAAACATGTCCTTTATTGTATTCGTGTTCTAATCTATTCTCAATTTCTGTTTACCGCTTAATATCAGATGTCGTCCCGGTAGCAGCGGCTGGTTCATCTGAATATGAAGCCGACAGGAGGAAGTCCAAGAAGAGAAGCAGACATGGGTTGAAGTGGACGCGGATCAACATCGCCACCCTCAATGTTGGATCTCCAGCCCTGCAGATTTGGGTGGGTATCAAAGAATAGGTCCTCAGTATCCCTCGCTTGTCATAAGAGGCGACTAAATGGGGAGCATGGTGTTTTGAATTTTGTGTCTAAATCATGTCCTAAATTGTATTTGTGTTCTAATCTATTCTCAATTTCTATTTACCGACAGGATGAAGTCCAAGAAGAGCAGCACCCATGGGTTGAAGTGGAAGCGGATCAACTTCGCCACCCTCAACGTTGTTGATTCCCACCCTGGGGACTGGGGTGGGTATCAAAGAATAGGTCCTCATTACCCCTTGCTTGTCGTAAGAGGCGACTAAATGGGGAGCATCGCGTTTTGAATTTTGTCTCTTAAACATGTCCTATATTGTATTCGTGTTCTAATCTATTCTCAATTTCTATTTACCGCTTTATTATCGGATGCCACCCCGGTGGCAGCGCCTGGAGCATCTGAATATGAAGCCGACAGGATGAAGTCCAAGAAGAGAAGCAGCCATGGGTCAAAGTGGACACGGATCAACATCGCCACCCTCAATGTTGGATTCCCAGCCTTGCAGATTTGGGTGGGTATCAAAGAATAGGTCCTCAGTATCCCTTACTTGTCGTAAGAGGCAACTAAATGGGGAGCATCGCGTTTTGAATTTTGTCTCTAAATCATGTCCTAAATTATATTTGTGTTCTAATCTATTCTCAATTTCTATTTACCGCTTTAATATCAGATGCCACCCCGGTAGCAGCGGCTGGAGCATCTGAATATGAAGCTGACAGGATGAAGTCCAAGAAGAGAAGCAGCCATGGGTCGAAGTGGACGCGGATCAACATCGCCACCCTCAATGTTGGATTCCCAGCCCTGCAGATTTGGGTGGGGTATCAAAGAATAGATCCTCAGTACCCCTTGCTTGTCGTAAGAGACGACTAAATGGGGAGCATCGCGTTTTGAAGTTTGTCTCTTAAACATGTCCTTTATTGTATTCGTGTTCTAATCTATTCTCAATTTCTGTTTACCGCTTAATATCAGATGTCGTCCCGGTAGCAGCGGCTGGTTCATCTGAATATGAAGCCGACAGGAGGAAGTCCAAGAAGAGAAGCAGACATGGGTTGAAGTGGACGCGGATCAACATCGCCACCCTCAATGTTGGATCTCCAGCCCTGCAGATTTGGGTGGGTATCAAAGAATAGGTCCTCAGTATCCCTCGCTTGTCATAAGAGGCGACTAAATGGGGAGCATGGTGTTTTGAATTTTGTCTCTAAATCATGTCCTAAATTGTATTTGTGTTCTAATCTATTCTCAATTTCTATTTACCGACAGGATGAAGTCCAAGAAGAGCAGCACCCATGGGTTGAAGTGGAAGCGGATCAACATTGCCACCCTCAACGTTGTTGATTCCCACCCCTGGGGACTGGGGTGGGTATCAAAGAATAGGTCCTCAGTACCCCTTGCTTGTCGTAAGAGGCGACTAAATGGGGAGCATCGCGTTTTGAATTTTGTCTCTTAAACATGTCCTATATTGTATTCGTGTTCTAATCTATTCTCAATTTCTATTTACCGCTTTATTATCGGATGCCACCCCGGTGGCAGCGCCTGGAGCTCTGAATATGAAGCCGACAGGATGAAGTCCAAGAAGAGAAGCAGCCATGGGTCAAAGTGGACACGGATCAACATCGCCACCCTCAATGTTGGATTCCCAGCCTTGCAGATTTGGGTGGGTATCAAAGAATAGGTCCTCAGTATCCCTTACTTGTCGTAAGAGGCAACTAAATGGGGAGCATCGCGTTTTGAATTTTGTCTCTAAATCATGTCCTAAATTGTATTTGTGTTCTAATCTATTCTCAATTTCTATTTACCGCTTTAATATCAGATGCCATACCGGTAGCAGCGGCTGGAGCATCTGAATATGAAGCTGACAGGATGAAGTCCAAGAAGAGAAGCAGCCATGGGTTGAAGTGGACACGGATCAACATCGCCACCCTCAATGTTGGATTCCCAGCCTTGCAGATTTGGGTGGGTATCAAAGAATAGGTCCTCAGTATCCCTTACTTGTCGTAAGAGGCAACTAAATGGGGAGCATCGCGTTTTGAAGTTTGTCTCTTAAACATGTCCTTTATTGTATTCGTGTTCTAATCTATTCTCGATTTCTGTTTACCGCTTAATATCAGATGTCATCCCCGGTAGCAGCGGCTGGTTCATCTGAATATGAAGCCGACAGGAGGAAGTCCAAGAAGAGAAGCAGACATGGGTGGAAGTGGACGCGGATCATCATCGCCACCCTCAATGTTTGATCCCCAGCCCTGCAGATTTGGGTGGGTATCAAAGAATAGGTCCTCAGTATCCCTCGCTTGTCATAAGAGGCGACTAAATGGGTAGCATTGTGTTTTGAATTTTGTCTCTAAATCATGTCCTAAATTGTATTTGTGTTCTAATCTATTCTCAATTTCTATTTACCGCTTTAATATCAGATGCCATACCGGTAACAGCGGCTGGAGCATCTGAATATGAAGCCGACAGGATGAAGTCCAAGAAGAGAAGCAGCCATGGGTCGAAGTGGACACGGATCAACATCGCCACCCTCAATGTTGGATTCCCAGCCTTGCAGATTTGGGTGGGTATCAAAGAATAGGTCCTCAGTATCCCTTACTTGTCGTAAGAGGCAACTAAATGGGGAGCATCGCGTTTTGAATTTTGTCTCTAAATCATGTCCTAAATTGTATTTGTGTTCTAATCTATTCTCAATTTCTATTTACCGCTTTAATATCAGATGCCATACCGGTAACAGCGGCTGGAGCATCTGAATATGAAGCCGACAGGATGAAGTCCAAGAAGAGAAGCAGCCATGGGTTGAAGTGGACGCGGATTAACATCGCCACCCTCAATGTTGGATTCCCAGCCCTGCAGATTTAGGTGGGTATCAAAGAATAGATCCTCAGTACCCCTTGCTTGTCGTAAGAGACGACTAAATGGGGAGCATCGCATTTTGAAGTTTGTCTCTTAAACGTGTCCTTTATTGTATTCGTATTCTAATCTATTCTCAATTTCTGTTTACCGCTTTATTATCAGATGTCGTCCCGGTAGCAGCGGCTGGTTCATCTGAATATGAAGCCGACAGGATGAAGTCCAAGAAGAGAAGCAGACATGGGTTGAAGTCGACGCTCATCAACATTGCAATCCTCAATGTTGGATTCCAGCAATTTTGGTCAGTATGTTTTTCTTTACATTGTCTCCTTTTCCCCTCCCCTCCCCTCCCCTCCCCCCTCCCCACCCTCCTCCCATCTTGGTTAGGGAATTCTATTCACGGGCCTCTGGTAAGTGAAATAGAATTTAGGTTAGGGCTACTAGTAATAACCCCCTGTGCACTGGTTTAAATTTCATGTTCTAACCTATTCTCAATTTCTACTTAACGGTAAATATTTGATGCTGTGCAACTGCAGTAGCTGTTGCGCAGCATTTGAATATGAAGCCGTCAGATGTAGTCTAAGAGGAGCAGCAGCCATGGGTTGAAGTCGACGCTCATCAACATCGCCACCCTCAACGTTGGATCCCAGCAATCATCTGAATACGGACCCGACAGGATGAAGTCCTAGAAGAGCAGCAGCCATGGGTTGAAGTCGACGCTCATCAACATTGCAATCCTCAACGTTGGATTCCAGCAATTTTGGTCAGTATGTTTTTCTTTACATTGTTTCCTTTTCCCCTCCTTTCCCCTCCCCTCCCCCTCCCCACCCTCCTCCCATCTTGGTTAGGGAATTCTATTCACTGGCCTCTGGTAAGTGAAATAGAATTTAGGTTAGGGCTAGTAGTAATAACCCCCTGTGCACTTGGTTTAAATTTCATGTTCTAACCTATTCTCAATTTCTACTTAGCGGTAAATATTTGATGCTGTGCAACTGCAGTAGCAGTTGCGCAGCATTTGAATATGAAGCCGTCAGGATGTAGTCTAAGAGGAGCAGCAGCCATGGGTTGAAGTCGACGCTCATCAACATCGCCACCCTCAACGTTGGATCCCAGGAATCATCTGAATACGAACCCGACAGGATGAACCCTAGAAGAGCAGCAGCCATGGGTTGAAGTCGACGCTCATCAACATTGCAATCCTCAATGTTGGATTCCAGCAATTTTGGTCAGTATGTTTTTCTTTACATTGTTTCCTTTTCCCTCCCCTCCCTCCCTCCCCCTCCCCCTCCCCACCCTCCTCCCATCTTGGTTAGGGAATTCTATTCACGGGCCTCTGGTAAGTGAAATAGAATTTAGGTTAGGGCTAGTAGTAATAACCCCCTGTGCACTTGGTTTAAATTTCATGCTCTAACCTATTCTCAATTTCTACTTAACGGTAAATATTTGATGCTGTGCAACTGCAGTAGCAGTTGCGCAGCATTTGAATATGAAGCCGTCAGGATGTAGTCTAAGAGGAGCAGCAGCCATGGGTTGAAGTCGACGCTCATCAACATCGCCACCCTCAACGTTGGATCCCAGCAATCATCTGAATACGGACCCGACAGGATGAAGTCCTAGAAGAGCAGCAGCCATGGGTTGAAGTCGACGCTCATCAACATTGCAATCCTCAACGTTGGATTCCAGCAATTTTGGTCAGTATGTTTTTCTTTACATTGTCTCCTTTTCCCCTCCCCTCCCCTCCCCCTCCCCCTTCCCCTCCTCCCCATCCTCCTCCCATCTTGGTTAGGGAATTCTTTTCACGGGCCTCTGGGAAGTGAATAGAAATTTAGGTTAGGGCTACTAGTAATAACCCCCTGTGCACTTGGTTTAAATTTCATGTTCTAACCTATTCTCAATTTCTACTTAACGGTAAATATTTGATGCTGTGCAACTGCAGTAGCAGTTGCGCAGCATTTGATATGAAGCCGTCAGGATGTAGTCTAAGAGGAGCAGCAGCCATTGGGTTGAAGTCGACGCTCATCAACATCGCCACCCTCAACGTTGGATCCCAGCAATCATCTGAATACGGACCCGACAGGATGAAGTCCTAGAAGAGCAGCAGCCATGGGTTGAAGTCGACGCTCATCAACATTGCAATCCTCAACGTTGGATTCCAGCAATTTTGGTCAGTAATGTTTTTCTTTACATTGTCTCCTTTTCCCCTCCCCTCCCCCTCCCCTCCCCCTCCCCTCCCTCCTCCCATCTTGGTTAGGGAATTCTATTCACGGGCCTCTGGGAAGTGAAATAGAATTTAGGTTAGGGCTACTAGTAATAACCCCCTGTGCACTTGGTTTAAATTTCATGTTCTAACCTATTCTCAATTTCTACTTAACGGTAAATATTTGATGCTGTGCAACTG